>JANZLQ010000017.1:26408815-26480230 GCA_026212715.1 Elanus axillaris | reverse complement strand
CCCCCTTCCAGGAAAGAAAAAAGTCCTTTTTTCCTAAGACAAGACTAGTCTGGGCAAGGGGATCCTAAAGTATGAATACATATTTATGGCTACACACACAGCAGTAGATGCCATATTCCTGGGAAGGAGCAGACAAGTTGTGTTTGCACAGATCCATGGCTGGGCATGGGTTTCACAGGCTAGATACACGCGATGGGTGTCGAAGTAACTATATACTCACCTTCCGAGACATGCTCTCATTCTTCCTGGGAATCCTGGGCATGGTTGTAGGTTGCTAAGTTACACACAGCAGGGTACCTGGGTGACACTATCCCACTTTTTCTGCTTCCCTGCTCCACTTTATAACCCAGATCTGAATCCCTTACGCCTTCCTGCCCACTGCTAATCAGTGGGAGAGGAAGAGGGGTGAGCTCAGCTTCCTTTGCTGTCCTCTTGGTGGTTGTTTGTTGCCTTGGCAATTGAGATTGTGGACAGGACCAGACTGAGTTGACATCCTGACTGCACAGTCCTGGCTTTTTTGATGGCATTTGGATTATTTAAGAGCCCAGCTGGTGGGAAGCCCCAGGGTTTTCACCCAGAAACAGTCTTGCAGGGCTTGGAGGACTCTGAGGGTGGGCTCATTGCATGGGTGTCCACCATCTAGAGCAGGGATGATCCCTAATGAAGACACGTGGATTGACAGTTGTGCCATGTCTCTCCCTTCTCCTCTCACACCTGCTAGTTGCTCAGAGCCCACTGGCACTGAGATTTACCATGCAATTTCTTTATGAGAGATTGAAAGCTGTTGCTGTGGTTTTCTGCTCCCTGATCCACGGGCTCTTCTGCCCCTTATTGAATGGCCTGATAGAGCCCATAGAGGCTGGAATTCCTCAATGGATCATTATCTCTACAGGCTACTACAAGAACAACATCAAGGTTGCTGTGAAGACCATGAAGGAGGGCAGCATGGATCCTGATGCCTTCTTGGCAGAGGCAAACTTGATGAAGAGGCTCCAGCATAACAAACTGGTCCGGCTATATGCAGTAGTCACGAAGCAGCCAATATATATTGTGACAGAGTACATGGCCAATGGTAAAGAACCTCATGGAGCTTTTTTAGTTTGGTTTCTGCAAAATCAGGTCAATGCGCTGGCTGGTACTCCCACGCATAATGGGGGTGGGGAGGAGGGCATTGTACCAAATCTATAAGCAGAAGGACCAAGAGATCCAGAAGTTTGTTTCTAGTACTGGAAGGGACTTTATGGGCGAGGAAATCCTGCCTCTTGTGGTCTCATATTTCAAAAGCTACTTCACAAGATGGTGATGCTCCATTTGAAGAGTATTTAAAGTTCTCATCTCCACTGTTCCTACCGGGGGGTTCTTTCAGATTTTTACTCCCCTCATGGTGAAATTGTCCTTTTTTTTGCCCCTCTTGTCTATAAGGCTTTGAGTGATGAATGCCCAGCAGTTTGCAGAAGGTCTGTGCAAAATAGAGAGTGTAAACGGGCTGTGTTTGGGAACTCTCCTAACAGAAGATTCTCCAGCACACACTCATTATGGTTCCCTGGATTTTCTCTAGGATGCAGGAAAATTTGTTGCATATATTCCGAGGAGCACCAGGGAAAGCAAATGTATAGGCTTATTCAGAAGAGTTACAACAGTCTCTCCTCTTTTGCAGGGTGTTTGCTGGATTACTTGAAGACAGAAGAAGGAAGCCAGCTGAATCTCCCAAAACTCATTGATATGTCAGCTCAGGTTAGTGAACAGCCTCTCGGAAACAGACTCAAGACCATGATTTGTTATTGCCTCAGTGAAATTCTTGCAAGTCTGAAGTCTGTCAGAGAGTCACTTTCATGGAGAAAAACAGCACCTCCTGGTGTGCTCTCTTAGGGTTTCTCTCTCAGCCCTCTCGCGTTGATGTGCATGTCAGCTCAGCAGTGCTCTGCTGTCCTTAGCACTGCCTCTGGGAACTTAATGCAGTGCTAGAGAAATGGAGTTTGTTTTTTAGGATTTTGGGGTTGGGGGTTTTGTTTTGTTTTGTTTTGTTTTGTTTTGTTTTGTTTTGTTTTGTTCTGTTTTGTTTTGTTTTGTTTTGTTTTTCTGGCTTGCTGAGCAGGAAATCAGTTTGTTTCTCTTTTTTTTCAGAAGGAAGAAAAAGCTCAACAAAGAGACTTTCAATGTAGAGACAGGCTGGCTTCCAGCCGTTCTTCCCTTCTAATGATTAGGCATAAAGGATGTTCTAACCCTCAAATCTGGGAATATTGCCTCTTATAAAAACAAACTTTTACCTTTGTAGGGTTATTTCCCTCTAAGCATCACCAGGCTGTAACTGTTAACAGTTGCAGCTGCACCATAACATTGTAGTCCAGAAGTGCATCTAAACTCAAACAGGTCAAAGTTAAGGAAACCGCAACCAGAGTGGCAGCATCTTGGCAACAAGTTGTATCTGAAGGATGACATTGGCAAAGTCACTCCAGTTTGGTCCTAGCCAGTTGTTGACGAGGTTTTGCTCACCCAGAGCTGAGTTAGGCTAATTTTAGATATATTAGGAAAAAAAAAACCATGAAGCATCAATGTCATGGCTGAATACAGCTGTTTTGATGTGCAGGTCTGGGATAAGACCACTCAGCCTTTCTGAGTCAAAGTGAGCCTGAGCAAACAACGTGTAAAAGCTGGCCACTTGGTTCCAGCCTTCATACAGAGTTATTTTATAATGTATTAAAAACTGGAGAATCTTAATATTTGTTATATGATAGCAAAAGATTTTCCTTCCTGCTTTAGCCAGGATGAAAGTATTTAAATACTTTAAAGCAGTGTCCCCATCTGTTATTTTTATTTTCCTCTGCACCCATGTGAAGGGTGCAGAGCAACATGTTTCAGTGCCTTCTCTCTTCACTACTGATAAATCTTCATATCTGCAGCTTTATCTTTGTTGTCTGTGAGAGGTTATGGGGCCAGCTGCAGCCTCCCTTAATTTCTTCCTTCCTTCCCTCCTTCTCTCTTTACCTCCTCTCTTCCCTCCCTCCCCTTTTCATTCTTTCATTCCTTCTCTTGAACGTTATAGCCTGTTGTTTGTTTTAGATTCCTGATGATAAGCAAAATGGTCCAAATTCATCTGAGCCCTTGGGTTTGGTGGGAGCATTACCCCAGAAACTGGCTTGATATGTTTCTGTGCAAGAGGAAAATGCCATAGCCAGAGCCATCTGCACTCAGCTATAGTCACAGGGGTGACCCAGAGAAAAGCTGTTGGCCAACATTATACCCAGCTTTAAGGCGGGGACAGCAGAAGCTATGAATACTCATGCATTTATTTAACACAACATTATAACTTGCATTGAGCACGTGGAATAACGAAGCATTTCCAGGCAGGTGAGTGGAAGCATCTAGGGAGAAGTCAGTGATCTTTGTCCCAGGCATGAGGGTGATATAGTTCTGACAACACACTGGCTGCAGGAACCCCTGGGAGAAACCCATCCCAGGGCAACCTCGTGCACCCAAACTTCCTCTCTGAGTTCAGGGTTGAAGCCTTGCATGTGATCACGTGGCATGGCCTGAGCTGGCCAGAAACCTGTCCACTACAACGGTCAAATAGTGCTCAGAGTGGGCATCATCACTAGGGTTGAGCAATTGCACTTAGACCTCACCTGTCCATGGGCACCTGGACACACTCACCCACCCTGCACATCCCTCTCACATCCCTCCGTGTTCTTTGTGGCATCCTGCATCACACGCAGCTTCCAGGACCAGGATAGCTGCACACAAACCAAATCCCCACACCCCAACAAGGTAATAACCCAGAGAATCCACCCACAGCACGTGGGGTAGGAAGGATTTTGCCTGTCCCTCAAGGCATGGGCATCAGTCAGAAGGACAACTTTCCAGTTCCCCCTCCCACCCCGGCACCACCTCCCCAGGGCAGGGATTCAAACACTCACTGGTTAGCTCCGGGAGGAGGAGGAGGAGGAGGAGGAGGAAAAGGGCTGTCTCTTGAGCTATTTTGCAATCTGTTCATCTGCGGTGTCAGGATGACATCACAACCCAACAGGCACCCAACCCTCTGGAGTGCAATTTCGGATCCAATAGCATCGGTTGGAGTTAAAATTAGAGATCTCTGGGCTGATGCGCTTGATCCTGTGGTCAGTCTCGAGGGTACATGCTTGAAAGCACACTGGGCTGGAACGGGCCCATCGCCGGGTACTATCTCATTAACATCAGGACAGGAAATTACATCAATTCTTCCATTTTCCACTGCAGCAAACAGCACTTGCGCTGAAGGGGTGTTGACACAGGTTAGAAATGCAGCACTGGAAAGTATGTGTTCGTATCCTGTTTAAAACCACATGTAAGTTGAGATGCTGATGTGAATCTGTATGGAGTGGAAAATTGCTCTGCCCTCACCCACAGGCGCATAAAAGCTTTAATAGGTACTAACCATTATTAGCAGGGGTTGCATGGATCCACTCACCCTCCTGATAAATGCCTAATCTGAGACTCGACTGATAGAGCAACTTCTCAATCTCTTTTTTCTGTATCTCCCAGCACCCAGAAATAAAAGATTGATGCCGTCATTTATAGAGGCTTGTCACACACTAGGCACCTCCCCAGGGCTGCTCCCTGCTCCAAGGAGCTAAACATTGCAAGATGATCTTGGGAGCAAGAACCTCCTAAAGTTTGGACATGGTTGATGAAGGCAGCGCATGCCCAGGATAAGGGATTTGTCCAGGGTCATGCTCCCTATCCCAGTCATATTTCTATGGATATCTGGGTCTTCTGCTCTGATGCATCCTGTAAGTATCAGCAGTGAGAACTGTATCGTGTCCTGGGTCCTAGTCTGCGCCCAGCACAGGGAGAGAAAACATCAGTCTCAGTTTTTTTGTGGAGGGATCTCCAGGAGTCTCCTCCCCATCCCAAAGCAGATCAGTGAGACAGGACAGAGAGGGCTGCTGAAAAACATCTAGTTATCTTCCTAGATCTGGACTTTGCTATGGTGACTGAGGGACGGATGAGTTCTTTGAGGTTTTTTTCTTTTTTTAATTCACATATTTAATCTGGAGTGTTTGCGATTAAAATCCCAACTGGAGAGAATGGTCTTGTGGCAGAAACTGGGAATCCAGTGATGTGGTTTCAGGTTTGCTTCAACTTTCTGCATCTCGTTGCAGACACAACTCATGACTGTAACTTCTGAGCAAAACAGAGAGTGATGCTTCTGTTCTGCTTGACTTGTCTGCTTTAAGCTTTTGGTGGCCGAGTGTATGCTGGTAGAGCTGAACTTATGCACAAATACGTGTGTAATATCTATTTAAGTATGTACGTATGTGTCTGTTTATCTATCTGCCTGTTGATCTGTTTGTCTGTCGACCTTTCTGTCTGTTCCTCTACCTGTCCGTCCATCCATGGAGCATGTATGCATGTCCATGCACATGGAGGCACGTGAGCAGCCTATATGTATACTGTGCTTTTGTAAAGGTGGGTAAGATGCAGCCAAGCTAACTTCTTGTCACGGGGAGGTGACTGATGAAGACGGACTCTTCCTCCTCTCCTAGGTGGCAGAGGGAATGGCGTACATCGAGCGCATGAACTCCATCCACCGTGACTTGAGAGCTGCCAACATCCTCGTCTCGGAGACACTCTGCTGCAAAATTGCTGATTTTGGCTTGGCCAGGATCATCGAGAATGAATACTTGGCACAAGAAGGTGGGTGTTGTTCCCAGCATTGCCTCACCAACACATTTGCCTTATCTCTAATCCTCCTGCCGTGTAGACGTGCCAAGATGTGGGGTGTCCAAGGGCTGGGCTGGGACCAGGCGCAGGGCATCGCTGCCGATGGCACGAGACCAGAGCCCCCACTGCCGCCGTTGTCAGCACCCAGGCAGCAGGCAGAGCAAGCAAGAGAAGCAGATATTGAATCCTAGGAGAAGCAGCAGTTCTTGGGGACAATAGAGAGCAAGTGAGGTTTGCAGAGGGAAATGGGAAAAAAAAGTCTTTTGGCACTGTTTGGGGGAGTCCTGCTGAATCTCAGGTTGTGCTGCTGGAGAAATTTGACCTCTACTAATGAAACCTGCTGCCTGTGCCTACGTGTTCACACCGAGTCAGTCCGAAGGGAAGGAAATAGCAGTGTAACTCAGTCATCACACTGCACGGGGGAGCAGGAGCCACGAATCTGGACCTAAAGGCAGTTTCCAGAAGTCCCAGGCAAACTGAGCCCAGACCAGATCAAGTCCCATCCATAACAGAGGGACAACTTACAAAACATGGGAGAGGGTTTGCAGCTTGGCAGGTGTTTCTCACGGGAACGGAGTACCTCGAGCATCTAAAACAAAACAAAACAAACAGACAAGGCATACAGAAACCAGTATTTCCCATGTTAATGTGCAATATCCTTATGATTCCACCTGCAAAGCCAAGCCCCTTGCTGGGACTGAGTATCTGAACTGGGGGCGGACAGGAGAGCACGGCCATGAGAGGTGACAACTGGTTTGGCTGGTACAGAGTTCTGTCTACAGCCGTTTGATGTCAGAGTTAAGTCAAATTCCTCTGGCAGCAGCTTTTTCTCTGTGCTTTCTCTGTACTGACCTCTCACTCTGAGGTCAATTATGAGATCGTGTCATTCAGATCACAGAGAGACTTTATAGAGCATGAGGGAAACAAGCAGAAATGATTGAAATAAAACAATTAAGTCTGGAGTAAGTGGCACTTACCAGAAAATTTTCAAATGTTGGAAATCTGTCCTCTTCTGGAGTTGGCATGAAGCTAAAAACCCCTATAAGAAATATTCTGAATAGAATTTCTTTTTCTTATAAGATAGGAAACTTTTCTTTCAGTTTGCTGTCCCAGAGCACTTTATGATACAAATTATAGCCATTTCAACGCATAAAACTATTTCAAAGCACTAAAAGCTTACAAATGTAACTTGTGAAATGTCAGGAAGGGGTACTGTAAGCCTGCTGCAATTTTTTAAGGCAGTTTTTATCCTAAAGAGACATTTTGGTGAAAATCAGTATAATTCGGTTAACATACCCAAAGGAGATACATTTCCAGTGGAAAACAGTTCCTATCAGCATTTTTCCAGCTAGCTTTAATCTGAAATAACAACTGTCCCTCTATCTACTTTGAACAATTTTCACTTCATAGATTGCATTTCCGAGCCTTGTCAGTCTACTTGTCAGAGTATGATGTGCAAGAACAAAGGCACTTATTTCACACACTGCATTTGGGCTTTCAGTCCTGAAAGGATATATGCAAATAAAAACGTGGTTTCCTCTGCAGTCTTTAACACATTCAGTTCCTACTTATGAAGGGGTTTGGGGGTGGGTTTTTTGGCCTGAAATTGCAATCTTACGGTCATTGCTGTCTGCAGTGTATAAAACAAGAACTTGGTGGAAAAGATTAAATGGGATTTCTTTTGGGTTTAGTATACATACGCAGCTTTAAGAACTGGAGAATTTCTATTTGCTGTATCATTTATGCACTTTTGCTAAAAACAGACCCCTTCCAGTGCGTGATTTTGTACAGAATAAAATCCTCCTGTTGTCCTCTAACAAAGCTACTGGAGGCATTGGCTTTGAATAGCACAGACACATAGTTTGGGCTACAGAAACCCACGGCGGGTTGCAACCTGAAGAGCGACGGATCTCTCACGAGAGCTGCTTGATGCCCAAGGGCTGCAGCAGGCGCTGCTCGCTCCCAGCATCCCGCCCTTGGCGTGCAAGGCACTGGTTGGCCATCCGTGCTACCACTCCTGGCTCCGTTCCTGACATCCCTTTGCTAAACACGCAAGAGCTGCAAAGGTGTTACAAGACTGCAGATTCCTCTAACTTCATCGGTAAAATAGTTTCCCTAGAGGTTTTTAATATGGATATTAGCAGTTACCTAAGGCATTAAGTTTTTTCATTATTTGGCCTCTGTCTATCAGTATCTATGGACGTTTATAAGCACATACATGTGAAAAAGTCTTTTAAGAGGAAACAGCCTGGATTGCATTGGAAAAAAGGACCAGGAAAGGCAAAGAGATGCCAGGTAGAAATGACCTTTTAACAAAAGCAGGAGATAGGCAGCAATTACCTTCCTCTGGCCTTATCTCCGAAACTCCACAGTCCATTCAGTAGGTCCCATCGCAGCCCCCTGATGCAGTCAACAGCCCGCAGGACCCAGGGCTCCATTTTGGGGAACTGCTTGCCCATGTCTGTGGGAGCAGGGAGAGATGCTGTACCTCCGTGTGCTATTTCCCTTTGTTTTCTCTGGACAGGTGCCAAATTCCCCATCAAATGGACGGCGCCGGAGGCCATTAACTTTGGAGTTTTCACCATCAAATCTGACGTGTGGTCTTTCGGGATCCTCCTGACAGAAATCATAACCTATGGCAGGATCCCTTATCCAGGTACAGCTCAGTGCAAATACGGGATGACCGTGCATCGACTTCATCTAGTGCTGCTTTATTCTTGGAGCCATCTGTAAAAGTGTGCACACGTGTGCCCGCACACCCCTGTATCTTCATGCTGGGTTTCCTTTCCCAGGCTCCCACGAGCCTCAGTTCTACCTGTGCTGGGCAAAACCTGTAGAGGGAAGTCAGGGAGGGGACAGAGGGATGGAGCGGGGAGCTCAACCCTGAAGAAGTGATGGTTCCCAGCTATGGCCCAGCATCACAGTCCCTCATGCCCCTCCAGCTCTGCCTGGCTGTGAGCTACTGGGAGCACCGAGTTTCACCCCCAGGGTGCTGAATAACGCCTGTTGGGCTGTGTTTCCCTCCAGGAATGACCAACCCCGAGGTGATTCGCAACCTGGAGCGGGGCTACCGCATGCCCTGCCCGGACATGTGCCCCGGCGAACTCTACAACATCATCCTGAAATGCTGGCGAAACAAGCCCGAGGAGCGCCCGACCTTCGAGTACCTGCAGTCAGTCCTTGAGGACTTTTACACGGCCACGGAGAAGCAGTACGAGCCCGAGCCTCAGCAGTAAGCCACCATCCCACCAGCACCTGGGGACAGATCTGGAGGAAAGCCACCACCCGGAGATGGCCTTTCCCTTTCTCCTGTGTGCCAGCACGATGCATTTGGAGACGGGGGAACAAGGAGGGACACGAAGGAGGTGGATCCTGCCAGCTCTGTGGTTATCATGGAGACTAAAGCGGTGGCTGAGAGCTGGCACCGCTCCTTCCTCATCCCCCTTGGAGGTCTGTACCCACTTCGCAGACATCGCCTCTGCCCTGAAGGACAGCAAACCCCTTCGTGACCCACCTGGATGCATAAAAGTCCCTCAGCCCTGCAACTGCAGCCCCGGGAAGAAGGGGCCACGGCCCGGGTGGTGGTACAGGAGGTGCATAATCCCCCCCCCCCTCCTTCTGATGCCACTGCCAGCAATACTACAACCCCCTTCATGCCACGGGCAGGGGTGGCAACGTGTCCTATCTGCACCTCCTTGAGCCACACCGGGTCCCCAAGCTCTGGAGCAATCGCTCCAGGTAGTGCCACCCCTCTGCCCCAAGTCAATAAAAAAGAACTGGATATGACCATTTCCCATTTCTTTCTTTGGGTGTCAAGGCAAAAAAGAGCCCCTGTGCTTCCCATGCCCACCCCTAACCCATGGAGGAGAAGGGAAGAGGCCATGGGGCTCCCGGGCAGGGCGGGATGATGCTGGGTGGTACCCGGGGGAGGGAAGGGGGGGGCTGCCCGGGGTGCACCCCACCGCCGGCGGGGACAGGTGGTCCTGGAGGCAGGAAAGATGTTCGTGGTGTGGCCACGAGATGTCCCTCCTTCCCCGCAAATCTGGTGGCTCCTGCCACCCAGCTGGTGGTGGGGAATTACAAAAATCTAGATATTAAAATACATCAAAAATTAAAAAATACCCTCCCTGCTTTGCTGAGTCCTTCGCTGCACAAGCTCCTGAAGCAGCATCGGTGCATCGTGGGGCTCCACACAGCAGGTCCTGCTCCATGCCCAGCACCAGGAGGGTTCAGATGCCCTTTCCCTGCTCTCTGGTGCATCTCTGACCCACAGCTCCGGTGGGAATGTCCACGTTGGGCTGCAGGGTGGTCTCCGATCAGCAGCTGCACTGGGCTGGGGGCTGGAGGATGAAGAAAGAAGTCACAGATGGCAGATGTTAGGACCACAGGAGTGAGCACCAGGCTGGGAGCCAGGAGGACTCGCCTTCAGGTTATGACACTGAGCAGCATCAATCTGAGGTGCTTGGGCTGCTGCTTTCTACCCCGCGAACCAGATTTTGAGTCCTTCTGCAGAGGGTTCTTTCTTCTCATGGTGTAACAAGGACGCTACGAGAAAGAAACGGCAGAGATGACCCCTGTGTGCCAGAAAAAATACCTGACCATCACCAACACGTGGCACAGGGTTACCTGTGCGTGCCACTGCGGCAAGAGAGCCTAGAAGGAAAAAGGAATGCTAAAATTCATAACAAATCTGTAGGGACAACTGGGCTATCGGCAGCTACATTCGGTCCACGGCCTTGATCTTCAGTGCCATAATGTCCCTGTCCATCACCTGTGTTGAGACAAAATCCCCCACTGTGATGCCAGCATCACTTCCCAGGTGTTCCTGATGGGACAACAGTGCTTGTCAATGTGAAAAGCACTTTGCCTGGCTTCAACCCCTGTCTATCCCTCCTTTGCAGATTGACAACTGGGAGAAAGCATGCAGGGACTGGTTTAGCATTCACAGGAGGCCAAAGTCTCTGGAGATGGCTGGTTTGCACAGCTTAGAAATGTCATTCCCTGCATCCTGAGGAGGGAAGGAGGCTTTAACAGCAGTAAACAAGTGTCCCAGACACAGGAGGTATGGAACTGGATGGGATCAGACCTCAGAAATCCTAGATCTAGTGGGAACACCCGAGGGTGTCCAGGATCTTTTCACAGGGCTGGTGGATAGGGGTCTATGGGAGACCTGCACCCCTCTAGGAGTGCAGCTGGAGCTGGATGGGAAACCTCAGAGTGTGGAAAAGAGGATTAGACACTTGTGTCCAGGAGGTGGGATTCCACCCCTGCAAAGCGTCCAAACCTGAAGGTGAATCAACCCCTGGTGTCTCAGAGCTCTTTTCTTATTCCACCTGTAACATACCTGATCTGCAACTGCTTTCCGCAGCAGAGCCACGGGCAGCTTCGCTCCTCGTGGAAGAAGATGAAGTCTCCACCCAAGCATATTTCTGTGAGCCATCAGAAGTCATCCTCCAATTCAGCATGAACAGCTGGGGAGCGGGGCTTGTGGACATGGTTACACAGACCTCTTCTTCATCAAATCATCAGCAAACCTCTTCCACTCATCCCCACCTTCACAACCTGGTTCCCATGATCCCAGTGCTGGTAGCTCCTAGTTAGCTCCTAATTTAAGATGAATCAGGCTTGGTCCACTTGTTTCTGGGTTCCAAGGGACAAGTTATATGTGCTATAACAAGCCAAAGCCCATTTTAAACAATAAGTCATTTACTCAATAATTATGCTGGAGTTGAAGAAACAGTCTTTCCCCCTACTTGAACTCCAGCTTCGTCTTTCACATATACCAGGAACTCCATACAGGACTAGCAGATTTCTATTGAGAAGAGATTCTGCAAATAAATAAAGAGGAAAGATATTTGACTCCTTGCCTGCAAATATTTTATTGAACTGAAAACTGTGGATTATTTGTGCTGGAACAAACCAGGAAGAAGAGTTACAGGGTGTCTGCTAAGCACTTGTGCATTGCATTATCACCCAAGGCCAAAGAGTCAAGTATTGTAGCTCAATTTAGAAAGGAAATGGATATTTTTATACCAATAGCAACACACGGCTGAGCCTAGGGTGAACATAACAAAAAGACTGTAAACTGTGCTTCCTCTGCACTGGACACCATAGCCTTTTTTGTTCATGCTGCACAAACATTTGTTGAATTTTGTTCCCTGCCGTGCCTGTGATAAATGGACGGGGCAGACACTCACCTGCCTCCACAGTCACTTGTGCTTCCACCACGAAGCCATTGCAGAAGCCACCAGCAACTCCTCCTTTGCTTAGGGGAGTGGGGCTGGGGGGCTGGGGGCTGTGCCACCAATGCGAGTGTCTCCAGGGGGTGGAGGGTGTCTATGAGCTCCATGAGCAGCCATGGTTTTATGCAACAGCCACCAAAACCACTGGGAAATGGACCCCACAGCTCCACCGCAGCAGAGGTCAGTCAGCTGGAGAGAAGACCTGCACTCCAGTTTGCACACTGGACATGTACATCAGGGACTTCAGTCAAAAACCCAGGTGGGAATTAGGATGCACCATCCTGTGACCTCTAGCCCAGGAGGCAACTGTACTCCAGGGGACCAGGATGTCTCCAATGGCCCCAGCAAGCTCTGCAAGAGGCCTTCATCCTCATACCTACCTGGCAGCCTAAGAGGTGTCTCTTCACCATGGGTGAGCTCCAGCCAGAGGCTCACCGATGAGTCTCAAAGCAAGAGAAAGGTATTAAAAGTGATCCAGGCTCTCAAATTCTGTTTGTGATTCTTGAGTGGTCTGCAGCAGGGATGCTATCACTCACACAAACAGCTCAGTCATGGGGCCCTGTGAGGCTACCCAAGAAGAACATGTTTATTTTGTGCAGGCATGGAGCTGCGTAAGGTGTTTTACAAATAAGAGGCAATTCCTGCCATGCACAGAGGATGAACTTTCTGAGTGGCCCAGGCAAGGATTAAAAGGGATACCTAATTATGTGTATCTTGCATAACAAGCAAGATAGTCCTTTCATTTCTTCCTCAGGTGACAGGTGGTCTTTCCAAAGACCACTGGAATCATCTTTCCAGTTTTCATACAGAAAGACTTATTAGTCTTCGCTACTGCTTTCCCGTGCAGCCTTGGTCATGTCACTTATCCCCATTCTCAGAAACGTCGTCTGTGCAGGTAATGTCTGATCCTCTGTTGGTGTAGAGTTCACCTGCGTTAACACTCTGTTTGCAAGGGGTTTGAGGCTCTGGAGGGAATGTTTCTGTGGTATTTCTCAGTTCTCCACCTTGCAGCTGTAGAAATATTCCCCTTGCTGCAGCGCAAACCCTTCTCCAGGCAATAGCTGCACGCTGTGGCATCTTAGCAAAGCAGAAAGTGCATGTGGGAACTTGGAGCCAGGGCCAGGGGGTGAGACAGACGTGGAAAAATCAGCAGATGCTCAGAGGAGAGAGGTGGGAGTGAGAGGGAGAGCAAAGGAAAACCAGTGAGAGGGCAGGACTGTGGGGAGCAGCAGCACTGAGGAAATCAGGTGGCTTCTCTGATGTCTAGTACAGTGTGAGCTCCAGCTGAGGCTTTTCCCATAACCCAGGCATTCAGAGCAATGTGGATTTTCTCATGTCTAATAAAAGATTAAGCATAGCATATACTATAGGCTTTCCTGAATGTCTTTAGGAAGCTGGGTTAAAATCAGAGCAGGACAAGAAAATTAGCTGAGATGGAAGAGAAAAGCAGGGAGAAGGAGGGAGTGCATGGCCCTACTCATGGGATAAAGACCTAAGGCTCCTCAGGTAAGGCTCCTTTACCCTCTTCTTTCTCCCCATGCTATATTAACACCCTGATCTGCCTGACTCCGGCTCACACTGCAACTCTGTGTGTGCAGGACTCAGCCAAGGCAGAGGCAGAGAAGAAAAGCCCATTACATTTCCAGATCTCTGGCTAATGGGGGAGCTGGAACCCTTTTTGGGAAGGAAGTTGCCCAGCAGAGAGAGGTCTGCATCTACTTTAACAGGCTGCAGCTGAACCCTGGAGCTGTGAGGTAGGCTTGGTCAGCTGGTGTAAAGCAAAAGCAAAGTCATGTCTTGGGAAATGAGCTTTTTTCAATGCTGAAAAGAGCCATGCTAGGCTCTTGTTTGGCCCTGAGCAGAACAGCACTGGCAGGCACAGCCTCACCAACAGTACACGCTGGCATGTGCCAGGAGCTCAGGATCTCTCCCAGGGTGATAAAGCGTGAGGATCCAAGTGTCCCCACCCACTCCACGCAGGACAGGGTGTCTGGAGCTTGCCATGCTGTCACCGAAAAGCGAGGCAAAGCCCCCAGGGAAGGGAGGTGGTGAGGAGCCGTCACCTGGCTCTGTTTTACCTCCACCTACACACAGCAGAGCAAATATCCCCTGGCAAATACTGCAGAGCAAACAAGGGCATCAATGTCCTGCCAGCCTGAACCCTGGTCTCCAAGCTGCTCCACCAAAGGGAACAATGACCACTTTTTGTGCCAGGAGGGCCCCCTCCTTGGCCAGGCAGCTAGCTAGCCTAGTGCTTACAGCCAAGGGAGACTTCATCTGGCTTTCTTCTCCAAGAAAAAGTCTTGGTTCAGGGCATCCCCAAGTGCTGGGGAAGCTCCAGGCTGGGTCTGAAAAGTGTGGGCGGCCATCCCTGAGCACCCCGTAACCGAAGGAGAGGTTGGGGCCAGGTGTCACAGCCAGGCTGTGGGGGTGGCAGAGAGCAGAGATGCGTTACTGATGTGGAGCAAACAAAGTGCCCAGCAAATCTGCCCAAGGAAAGGCCTCTCCATCCCCATCGTCCACTCAGTGCGACATCCCATCTCTGCCAGCAGCCAGAAAAACCCTCCATGAATAATGAGGCCCAAGGGGGGTATTTTCTTTATACACCCAGGGCCCGTGGCTGTTCCAGAGAGGTTTGTGGAATGTGTCAGAGACACTCCCTTCAGTCCTTCTGGGTTGCGGCTGGAGGTGTTTCTGGATGGTTGCCCATCCCTCAGTGATTTGAGTCAGGTGTCACCACACCATCCTTGGCTCAGAAAGTCTCTAAATTGCTGATTTCCTTGTTCTGCTCTCCCAGGGCTCTTGCTGCACCCTTCCCCTGTTCTGCCCATGGCATCTGCAATTGCCCACCACTGGAGACAGGCCGTGACCTGCCATGGGTGCTCCTTTTCTAGGCTGCTTCAGGACCTCCTTTCTCCAGAGTTTCCTCCCCTGCCAATCTGTTCAAGGTCACTCCCAGTTAAAATTAGCAGCTTATTCAGCATCAGAGAGAAGGGACAGCCAACTTCTCTGGCCCTCTCACGATCCTGGGAGCTGGTGTCAGGGGATCCAGCTCCAACTCCCCTTGGAGGAGAGGGAGCCTGTGCTTGCCGCCCTTGCAGTCATAAGCAAAGGACTTGTGGGCAGACCACCCTCTCTGCCTTAAATCTGAGCTCCAGCTCTGTGTCAGTAAAGCAGGAGGAAGGAGCATCTCCCTGGAGCCTCCAGTTCCCACCACCATCCTCTGAATGCCAGATGTCACCCTCACTGTACCCAAGCCAGGCGTTTTACTGGTCATAATTGTCTCTGTGATAGCAAGAGAGTTCCCCCAGCCTTTCAAATCTATATTTAACTCGTCCTCACCTGATCCCTCTTCCTGACCTTCTTATCTTTCTTTCCTTTTTTTCCAGGGCAGGCTGAAGCCACAGGGTGGAGATAGCAGAAAGGCAGCTGTGGCAGGGCGATGGGAATTGTGCTGTGGTCAGTCCCCTGCCCTGGGTTGGGGATGCTCGCGGGTGTGATGTCTTGTTCACCAGGAAAGGGCACAGATGGTAAAGGGAATCAGGACCTCAGTGCCAGCTTGGTGCATAGCCCAGGAAATCATCCCCTGACTCATGCCACAGTAACATTCACGTAGCTTGTCCCTTTGTAACATATGCACTAGAATTTGGTCCCAAGAAGAAGGAACAGCCTTGTTCCCCTGATGTACCAGTCAGGGCATCTCCTCCAGGCTGAACTCAACCATGAATTCAAACACTGGTGCATGAGGCACTGGGAGCCAGTGTGGGCAACAGAGTGATGGCAGAAAAAAGGGAAATCCCATATACCTCACTAGGAGGAGCAAACGAACATGACGGTGTTACCTTTGTGGTGGGCAGCTGCAAATGAAAATCACTATGATGGCACTGCTTGAGAGAGGATATTCTTCAAAAATAAAGGTGTTTCCAATATTAGAAAGAAGCCAAGAGAAACTGCTGTAACACCCAAGCCTTTCCTTATCACTAAATATCTGGACAAAACCAAGTTTTTTACAGAGAAAATATGCTCACTTGAATTGAAGCTGTCAGGCAGACTCTTGGGATCAACAAACAACTACAAAAGAGGGGTAGGAGAGATTCACACCACAGAAGCTAGGGTTTTGGTGGGGTTCCTGGGGCAAAACCTGGATATTTGGAACATTAAATGCCCAGCCTAGTGGTTAGGGCCTTAAAGAACAGCTATTGGGGTGTAACTCCTGTGCTACAAATCTCCCACACAAAGGGGAAAAGGTGGAAGGGATGAGGTTAAAAGCAACTGTCCTGGACTAGCAGAGCAGCAGCATCTGGGTCTAGAGAGCAGGGCCTTGAGTACGTGGTTCCTCTGAACCCTTGTCCTTCTGGCAGCACTTCTGAACTCCGTATCACCTGGCTTCTGGCCGCTCAGTGAGGGAGGAAAGTCTTTCTTGTTGTAGCTCTGATTCCCTGGCCAGAAGGGTGAAGATCACAGAGGGATTATGTTCCTATGAGCTTCAAGGAAATGGGCAGCTGAGGAGGAGAGCCCGTGGATGTCCTTCCTAAGGGAAAGTCTGTAGCATGAACACAGTCCTTATTACAGGAGCTGAAAGAGATATTATGAATGCCCTAGATGCAGAAAAAGCTTCAGAGTGGAGGATGCATCTTATTAGACAACAAATAACCCAATTGCAGGGACCCCCCCCCCCCCCATTGAGAATACAGTTCATTCACCGACATCTCCCGAAACACCTCATTTGGAAGGAAAACTTATTGGGTCTCAGGTGGACTGTGAAAACATTTCTAAAATCTCAGAAATACTGAAACAGTGGGGGAAAAACCCACCTCCAAATCTTCTTTCTGTACCTTGAACCACTATGTGCCCCTGTGGCCTACCTACAACAGGGTCCCTTGCAAAGCTTTGGAGAGCAACAGTTTTATTTCAGTCTCTGGTCCTGTCTTGCAGCTTTCATTCTGGCTTTCATTTCCCAAAGATGCCACTCTTTCGGGGAAATTCTTCATAGTGAGGTGCAAAACGGCGGTCCTTGGAAGCAAGCCAAGGTGCTGAGCAAGCCTGGACAATGTGGGCCGCAGGACAGGGTACCTTGCTTATCTTTCATGATGATACTCAACTCAGGTATTAAAAATATGCCTTTCTTTTGGCCTCATGAGGGCCTGAAACATTATTTCTTCTGGATTTAGGCATTGTGGTGCTCATCACTTCTCCATCAAGTCAGCAGTCAGTAACAGGAAGGTGGGGTGCAATTACCAGCTTGTAGTGAAGTCTTTGAAGGATGAAAACAACAGATATGATGAGGGTCACACTCGGAGGAAGGTTCAGTGCACGTAGGTGTGGGGCTGTTCATGTGGACCCACTTGACCAGCAATAGGACCTGTAACCATATTGGTGTCTGGGAATAAGGACACCTAGATTGGACCTACCCGTTTCTGCTAGCATTTGATGCTCACATACCTGCATACCTCTGTGTGTGACATTAACAGGGACTGCAGTCAGTTTTCTGAGTTGTCCTGGAATTTAAATGCCTGCTGGCAAACTCTGAGCAAATAGCCGAGGAACAACTCCAGAGCAGGAATTTCAGTGTATTTCCAAGTGGAGAGCAGCATGTAGGAACCCAGCTGAGGGCTGAGTTCACGTGTTTTCTTTGGGAAGAAACTCTTGCAAGAAAGATGTGTCCTGGCCTCCAGGTTCCCCTCTGCTAAGGACTAGCCATGTGGTGTGAGCAACAACAGACCTTCTTCCCAGTGAGCCCTACATACATGGCGTGCTGCTCTCCCTTGCCCCCCAGGCTAGGCGTCCCAACCAGGCCCCCATCTCACCCGTAGGGATTATTAGGAAGGGTAAAGACTGGAGCTATATGGGACAGTGCCCATTGCTAAGAGGAAATCCCCTTTGCAAAGCAGAAAGGCAGAACACAGAGAACCTCCAAGCCATAGGGATAAGCCTTGACTGGGTCATGTGCTCTTGCAAGCACAGGGATGTTCAGCTGCTCTGAACAGGTAAATGTGAGAGCCTTTGCCTCATGTTTTCTTATCCAGATCAAATCTTCAGAACAATTGGCTTGTCCCATCCAGGAGGTCAGAAATTAATATCACAACAAGCCCTGAAACTGGACCCTGACCTACAGCAAGGGTGTGCTCTGACCTTCCTTCTCTGCCGGCACCTTGCCTTTGCCATCTTCATCTAATGACCTTTGCCTTTGCCATCTTCAACCAAGGACCTCCAGAGACTTCCTTCTGCAGGACAAACCCTGCTAGGGCTGTTCTGGCTGTTGTTGACTCTCCAGTACCTTAAACTTCTGAGCCCACTCGTCATGGCTGTGCTGGTAAACAAAAAAAAGTACCTGGCCTGTCCTCTGATCCTGAGGCCAGCTGGCCTGGTCTGGCCACGTCCACACTATTAAACTCTCTCAGCCTCCATAACAGGGTGGACAGATCCAAAATATGTTTTGGGTAGGGTACCTGGTGCGTGCTGTCTCCAGACTGATGCCTAGGGATTGTTTGGGTCTATGCTAGTTGAGCTGGGCCAAGCTGATGCTGGGAGCATGTTAACACTTTAGCAGTGCAGATAATCAAATTCCTGGCTGTGTTGAATTTACTAGTACAGATATATCCACTAAGCACATTTTTGCCTGAAATCACCAGCATTGGTTTTCATCTGGTGGACAGAGCCACCTCACTCCATGGGCCAACACCACAGAGGAGGTTAATCAGCCCAACTGGATAGACTGGGAAAAAGCACCTCTGCCATCTATGGACTGGCAGTTATTTATCCTGAGTGCTTAGATGGTCATATAGGTTCCCAGTTTTGGATCTATATGGGCCAGGAGCCCCCTGTGTAGACTGTATCTCGAGATCTCTCCTTGAGCTGTGCAAGATCTCCCCACAGTTCACATCGCACTGTAGGTGGTCCTCCAGCCCCACCGCATGGTCGCTTCCCTCTGATAACTCCGAGGTCTTAAAGGTCAACCCAAGGGCAGCGGGTGGACATGTATCAACCAGCTTCGACATGCTGCACTCCAGGAGTAGCTGTGTTTAGACCCAGCAACTCTCTGATCTTCAATAACCTGGCAGCAGCTTGTAAACAGTGAGCTTGATGTGATAGCATCCTCAGTGAGCAATTTACACCCTTCCCCCCCCCCAATCCCTCTACCCTCTTCTCACTCCCACAGCATTGGGAGCCTGAGGGAGAGGCGTGCTCGGAGCCAAAATTGCTAAGAGAGGCTCAGCTTGTGGCTGAGTGTCGGCTAAGGTGGGTTGGGGAGTTGGGGAAGGCTGAAGGGGTGGGAGCATTAATGTGTGTGCGTGCTCTACATGCACAGCTTTGGGTGCGTGGCACTTACGGCTGCTTCTAACCCATTGTCTTGGTTTCTCTCTTATGTATTTGGTCTAAAAAGGGTGGGACAGTGGAAGACTGTAAAGCCTTCAGCGTGTACCTATCAAATCCTAGCCCCAAGGTGTGACCTGAAAATCTAAAAATATTTGTTGGAATAAAAGCAACACCCACCAGGCTGGTGGTTTGAACACACCTCCTGTTTCCCAGCCTCAGGTCCTTGTCCACAGGTAAGGAAGGTCTGAGCCCTGGGAATGGACTGTATTTTACTCAGAGGGTTTCTCACAGCCTTGTCCCCCTTGGATGCAAAAGGACAGGGTATCGGGATGGTTCACCACAGGGGAAATGCCCAACCAATGTCCCCTCTGAGGCAGGACAAGCTCACAAAGATGGAACTCCGAGAAAGGGGACCACCATGTTGCTCTGTCTCCCACTAAAACATGTCAAAACCCCTTTGAACCTCCATCTCCAAATTGTCCATCCTGCTTAGTCTGGCACAAGTCTGGCTTGGCCTGGCTACCACTGTCCCAGATGAGTCCCAGGTGTGTTTTGGGGGTTATGATGGGCCAGGGAGCATTCCCAATAGTAATTTTGAATGTGGCCATCCTTTTCTGAAGGTGAAGAGAGCTTAAGATGGATTCAATCCATACTGGTCTGCTTGCCTGCGGGACCAGCGATTCCTTCCACCTGGGAAGAAACCGAAGTATGAAGGCAGGAGAAATCAAAGGGCTCGCCTGCCAAGTCCCCCCCTTTCCTTTTCCCCTAGCAAAGCAGCAAGGTGAAGGCCACGGGACAGAGCCCAGCTGTGCCAGCTATTTCCAACAGCCTACCATGTAATCCCTGCCAGCAGCCCTGCTCCTCCTCCTCCTCCTTCTCCTCCTCCTCCTTTTGCTTGGAGTAGGACTGCAAAACAAGCCGACTGTATCCCCACTCAATCCTGAGCTATTCCCTGGAGCTCAAAGTAACAGGCAACGCACATCTGCGCCCTGGCCCCCCTGCCCACCCCTCGCCTCCCCATGGGAATGTCCTGTACCCGGGCGCAGGAGCGTCACGGAAGGGGAGCTGCCTGCGTCAGGCTCTCCTGCCGCGGAGACCTTGACTTCTGCCTGGGAACAGAAAGGACAGACAAGGGCTGCGTTTGCAGGCAAGCGTGCAATAACAGGGCTTGGGTGCAGGATGCTCTGGTCTTCTCCGAGCTGCTGGCTTCAGGGTGATAATTCACTGAGGAGTGGAACAATTGCATCAAAGGAAGGTACCAGATGCCCTCAGTAGCAGGATGAGGAGCTCCGGTGTGATATTTCTTCTAGACCCTAATTACCTCCTCCCCTCAGACATAAGCGTTTGTATCCCTTACAAAGCCCTGGTGCATTATTTAAGCTTTTGCTGTTATAAAATTGGGTTTTCTTTCTATCCATATAAGCATCTGCTCTGTTTTCATGTGGATTGTAAACCCACTGTGACCTGGGCCCCTGTGACATCTGTGGAAAGGATTTCCGCTGGTCCACAGGCCCCATCACCTGTTAGTGCTAATGGCTTGGACTTGAATGAGGACAAGGAAACATTAAGGCCCTGCAATGCCTGGAGATCAGGTGCAGAATTGCACTTGAACCTGCACACACTGTGCACAGGAAAATATCTCAGCCTTTGCTGCCGTCCAGCCAGCCCACCCTTCACCAGTATTGATGGGGAGGCAGCAGAGAAAGGAGGCTTTTTCATCCTAAAGAGAAAGATGGTTCTTAGCCAGAGAAAAGCCTCTCCTTCCGTGGTCATCCACTGACCACAGCCAGCCCAGAGGAAGTCAGGTCACCTCCTCATGCCTCTTCTACCTCAGCCTTTTCTCTGGGATGTAACCTCTGCCAGGTCCTGAGTGCTCAGCAAGGTGGAGTCACCTCCTTCCTCCTCCTTAGGTGAAAAGGAGCCTCAGAGCTACCGGGAGCTCAGCCGTGTATGATCAGGGCAGCTTCTTTGACCCATGTCCTTGAGAAAAAAACCTCGAGGCACCAGGAAGCACCGCAACGTCTCAGAGATAAGACAGGACCTTGGTGGTCTCTAAGACACATCAGAGCCCCTAAAACCATCTCACTGCCCTGTGGCTTTCCAGGCAGTGTTGTTTCCACCTAAGCCCTATGCCCTGCACTTCTCAACACTGGTCTTCAGGTAGCTCCCACCCTACCAAGTTCCCCTCAGCCTTTCCTCGGAGGCACCATGGAGAAGATTTTAGAAGGTTTCAGAGTCCCCTATATCCATCTACAACAGCCCCAGCTCAGTGAAGGCCCCAGGTACGCTGCAACTAAGCCGTCAGTCCTCTAAGGCTCTTAACACAACACTCAGCCCACACTCAGCAAGGAAACAACAATGTTTTGGTGAAATGCAACGTCCGATCTGCCCCGCAATGCTTCTTGCTGTTTGCTCGCACCTCTTCCCGTTGTTTCAGGGGATGACTACATATCTGTCGGGCTTGTGAGCTGCCTTTTCTCAGCACAAGTCAAGAGCAAGAGAGGTTGGCCGCCACGCTGCTGAACGGATATGGGTAGGCAAGAAACTGTTTGGCAGGGAGAGCTGACATTAACTGCTTGGGCTATTTAAAAAGGGTGATTTAATCAGGCGAGGTATTTCTGCCCAGCTCTGTGCACGGTACATTTGGCACTTTGCTGGAATCAGACCAGGGTCTTTTATCAAGAGGAGCGAAGAAGGGAAGGAAAGGGCAAAGCAGATGCAGGTGCAGATGAAAAAAAAAAAAAGGGCTTCCAAGGCTCTTCCATAAAGAAAAGCAAGGAAGAGAAAACAGAGTTAAAAATAATATCATGGCATGTTCTGGGCAGAGATACCAGCGTCCTAGGAAAAATATACACATTTAGTTTTTGCCAAGAGGGAAATAAAAGGGAGGATGAGGGAGGATGCTGAGGCTGTTCTTTGATTTGAAAACGAAGCAAAGCCAAAAAGCAGAGCTAGTCACTGGGATCTTTAGCAGAATCTGCATTACATAGCTAAAGCAAGCTGGGCTTGAAACCTACCAAGCACAGAAATGTGCTCCTAGAGAGAAGGGCCAGATCCGTTAACACTGGGAGGTGTGCTACCAAATGCTTTTCAAGTAGTACTGTAAAGAAGTCTGTGCAAATCCTTGGACAGGGGTGAATGGAGCTACTGTGAACTCTGCTTTTTGCTTTTGGTGGTCGTTGCTTCAGTCCCTTCTGCTATTGAAAACAGTCGTCACCATATAAGCATGATGGGCCAATGTCATCCAAGAATTAAGTACTAACTCTCTGTCATTTGAGAGGGAGTTAGGTACATGCATTCCTTTAAGAAGCTAACCATAAAGGCTTGTCTGGGAAGATTTTTGCACCATTTTAACTTTATCTCTTAAAAACAGCTCTGGGTTTTGTCTCAGCTGGCTGAAATTTTTCATGACAATCATTAATTCACTGAAAAATACAGGTTATGGCAGATCAAGTTTCTCTGCAAGTTCAGGCCAAACTGGCAAGCTGTTTCAGCCAAAATAAAAAAAAAAAATGGAGAAAACTTTGAAGCATTTTGCCGTGAGTTTCAAAATGAAATTTCTTACCTTTTCTTTCTTGTGCAATTGTTTTGCCTTGAAATGAAGCTATGATCCCCTTATTCAGCTTCTTGTGAGACTGAGTAATAAAACAAGAGAAAATGAAATATTTGGTATCATTTCATTTACCTGAAAAGAATGATCTGAATTCTTTGTGGGAGGAGGAAGGGATTTGTCCCCCAAACCAGAATTCCATTCCATTTTCACCATTACACCATCCAGTTTGCCTGGATGGGGATGCCAGGACACAACACTGGCAAACAGGCACTGCAAAACAGCAAATATCAGCTAAACCACAGCTGAAACCTCTGAACAGAACAGGCTGAGTGAAGGGGAGTCCAGTTGTGCCAGTATACATTGCAGCCAGTCTGGGATTCCTGCCAGCACAGGTTTTTTTTCTAGGCAGGGTCCACAACTCTTCACGTCCAGCTTCGGGAGATGTCGTGTGGACACAGTCACCACTAAAGCAGATAAATCTCCTCCAGGAGATTGTGTCGAAGTGAAGGAGCTCATACTACCATACCTTGTTTCTTTGTGTGCTTCTGTTATCCTCTCCTTCGGTCTCCTGCCTGCCTGATGCTCTGATGCCAGGTCTCCTCTGCCTCTGAGAGCTGCAGGAGTAATATATGACATCCCTGAAGCTTGGTTTTCTGGTCTTTTCAACCCAAAGCAAAGCTGTTTTCATCAAAACGTTGGCCCTGAGGTGCAAGACTGTGGTGTAATCACATAGCATGTGGCCCACCAAGTCCTTGAGGGCACCAGGGATACTTTGGAGTCCCATACATTTGCTTCGCAGAGGACTATGATATGGCCATAAACAGAGGAAAGGACTGATCACACCCCTCAGGGTAACCTGGTCTTTGTCAGCCAGGAAGACCCCACATCATTTTTCCCTCCAGCTGTGGATGTGAGCTCCATCACACCGAAGGGCACCGCTGGCAGGTGGGACCACAGAGCCAAGACACCGAGTTTGGCAGGCTCCTCGAGACAGTACTTTGAGAAACTCACCCATGCCATCCTAACCTGGCCCCACTTCTTGTCCCCAGTCTTCATGGGGAGCCTATTTCCACCCCTGATGGTGAAAACACTTATTTCCATTTCTTTCCTACCATAAACATAAGACGAATCATTGCAATCAGGACAGGTAAAGCTGCAGCCCCATATCCCACAGCCATATAGACAACAGCGAACTCCTGTGCATTCCTCTCTCCCGTGGTTGCGTTGACCCCTTTCTCACAGGTAGCTCTTTGGGAGAGGAACCCCTCTTTCTGGTGGCTTTCCTAGACTGAATTTGTTCATCATGGCTTTGTAAACAAGAAGTGTGTGCACAGACTGAGTAACACGGCTTGCAGAAGCTGAAGGTCTCTGAAAAATTGTGAGAAATGAGCAGAACAGGCCTGCAAAGTTATTTCTGGTTTGGCCCAAAGTAGGAAGTAAAGAATATGGTTGCACTACAGTTAAAGACAGCCTTCTAACATCCCTTGCATAGGACCAGTAACTAGTATTTCTTTCCCTAGTGAATTTGATTATTCAGCTCAGTTCACTGATAAAATACCAGCTTCCACTGTAAAATCTGAAGGTGGGAAGTGCTGAGCCACCGGTGTCTGCAGAAACTACTGCTTGTCTTTCAAGAAGACCTGCACACCCTGAGGTCCTGAATAGCTCCAGAGATTAGAAAAAGGGCAGTAAGGGGGCTCCCATACAGAATTCTCAGTTTTTTTCAGCTTACTATAGTTGTACTGAAAAGCCTTGCAGCAGCTCTTTGGTACATAAACGTTGATTCTGGTCCACTCTCAAGCACCCCTTGATGCTGAGACGCAAAACCTGCCACACCAACTCAAGGTCCTACAGGCGTTTGCTGAGTGCTCCTCCAAAAGACAGTCAGACAGACAGGCTGGTTGCATGCACTGGCTTGAGGGACAGCACTTCATCAAATACCACTGCACATCTTCTCCCCTTCCCAGATAAATGAGATGATCAGGATGTGACTCAGCATTAGATCCAAAACTCTAAGCACCTGTATTTAGGCATCTGAATTCATCCCAGTACAGTCAGTGGAGCAGTTCAGCTGGATGCAGGTGCCTGCTTTAGCATGAGCCGAATCCCTCCAGGCTCTGCTGACTGCCTGGATGACATCTCCAGTGACTGCAATAGGAAGGCACATCAAACAGCCATCAGGAGGAAAGGGGAGATGAAAAACTGCTTTGTTGCAATATTTTTCAATGCAAAGGCAATAAATGATTAAGTCTTACCCTTAGTCTGGAGTCTGATCCGGAGGAGGTGTTGAAATGTGTAGGAGGAGACTCAGTGTCTTAGGATCTGGGAGGCTCCCTGTAGCGCTGGGTCTCGCCTGGAGGATGCAGAAAATCCCTGCGGCTGCTGGACGCTGCCGTGTTCACGACACTGTTGGGGCACAGAGCAGCCGAGCAACTCGTGACAATGCAGGGACTAAAACCAAGCTTCCCACGGTGAACATTAATTCCTGCACCTCAGCCCGCTCTCCTCCTTTTTCTCCTTGTGTTCAGAGCAAAGGTAGAAACCACACCACCACATATCTCCCAGCTCATTCCCCCAAACCACACCACAGGCAGCTCCTCACACCACTGGTCTTGCTTCAGCAGTTCCTAAACCCCATGGCTTGGGAAGAAACTAAAACTATCCCATCGTTTCCCCCTGTTACAGCTTCAGCTAAGTCACAATGATCGTAGTCTTTGTAATTGGGCCACACAGCTTCTGGGGCATTTTAAGGAAGCCAGCAGCTTCTGGGGGGATGCTGGAAGTGTCATTTCTCCGACACAGTCTCCAGCATGACCTGCTGGGTCCTGCTGCCTTCACCATGCATGTGGCTATCAGGAGTTGTCCCATAACTCAGGATGCAGTTCAGTGACAGTTTCTCTGATGAAAAAACTGGTTTAGGAGGGTCAAAGAACAGTATGCAGAAAACAGAGG
Source organism: Elanus axillaris (assembly GCA_026212715.1). NCBI lineage: Eukaryota > Metazoa > Chordata > Aves > Accipitriformes > Accipitridae > Elanus > Elanus axillaris. The sequence continues at coordinate 26,454,466 of JANZLQ010000017.1, read as the reverse complement.
GGAAGTGAAGACTCTCATTCTATTGCCTTGAGTGCAGACCTTTTTCTTTTCCCCCTTTCCCTTTCCCTTTTTCCCTTTTCCTTTTCCTTTTCCTTTTCCTCTTTTTTTTCTCTTTTTTTTTCTCTTTTTTTGTTAGTCCTAATCATTCCAATGACCTGGCACAGCACCAGCAATTTTGTCGTCAGAGTCACTGCAGGTTTGGCAGCCTGGGGCACAGGCCTGGGGGAAGTCACTAGGGCCAGACACGCTTAAACTGGCTTCACATCCACAGAGAATGAAACTTGGATCTAGGCCTTTGGTGTCTGGGTGGGTTTGCTCACAAACATCTGTAAAATGCTGCTGACATTGACCAGAAGAACACCTTGAAGAACATCTCCACTTCCATTTCTTTCTCTTCTTTAAATGTGGTTGCTCAGACGAATCCACCCCTTTGGACTGACAGCTCCAGGTAGTCCCAGAGAAGCTTTTGTTTGAGTTGCCCATGCGATCCAGGTGACACATCTGCAGTTCATTCACAAATGAAATGCAAAGTCAGTTTGTCTCAGATGTCCTGAGATATTCTGGGCTGGAGCAGAGGCAACCTAGGAGCACACAGGCAAAGCCAGGCTCTGTGGCACCTTCCCATGTCCCATAGCTCAAGTCCCTGAAGAATCTATATCAGATTAGCATGAAGACCATGAGGTGTTAAAAATATTGCTGAGTTTCAAGCATCTTTTCCCCTCCTAGAGAATTTCACTTTTTCTCCACAAAGGTGAGGACTAACAACTTTTGAAGCTGAAAACGTAGGCTCTTCAGCTTGTGCTGCAATTGAGGGTCTTCCCAGAAAGGCTGAACCAACAGTGGATTTGCAGCAAATCTGTGATGGGAAACATCACTTCACGGCAGCTCCTGAGGCTGCTGGGGAGGAAGAGCCAAAGCAATTGGGTCTATGACCATGTCTTTAGCAGGAGCCAAACCCTGATCCCTTTTGTGGTGTCTTTGCCTCTTGTTCCTTCCACCCAGCAAGCTCCATTTCTAGTTGTCACAGGTGCTTTTGGAGTAGTCCTTTGCTGGGATGAGTTTGTTTCCAGGAGGGTTAAAGTTCAATCAGCTCCTGTTTTGTTCTTGAGGAATAACATTCATTGCAATCAACCCTTGGTCACAAGACACAGGAAGAGCAGTGAACGCTGGGGTAAATGAACAAAATTATGATGTTAAAAATGCAGAGGGATTGCCAGGAAACACTGGAAGGATATCTGAAACACAGCAGGGGAAATGAGATGGAAGCAAGGTCTAATTTAGGGATGAACTATCCAATTTGCATGTATTGTCCCCCTCCCCCTCTTGCCTTCCCTTTGGCCATTTTTAGATCCAGAACCTTTTTTTTTGGATTCTCAGATATTCAGGATTGTTTTCTTATTTACTCCAGCCACCCAAAGGAAAATGATGCTGCATGATTTACTGCCTGGCCAGAAACCAAAGGTGAATGAAATGTGCACAACAGCAATGCACACAGCTTCACCCAGAAGCCCTCACCATCTGGCTTGTTCAAAAAGGTGGTAGCAGCCCCATTGCTTCCAAATCCATGTCTAGGGGCTTTCTCCAGCCAGAGGAAAGCTGACTTTCTCCTGGCATTTCAGATCTTATCCATGGATCAAATTTCCGAAGGCAGGGGAGCTGCAAAACACATAGTTGAACACCAAAAATATTTTCCAAGTTGTTCTTGCAGGTTAGGTTTTCTAGTTAGTATTTGCACAAGAAGTGCAAATCACAGAAGACCATAGGAGAGGGAGTCTGTGTCTATAAATCAGAGTGCAGTCTCAATCCCCACCACTTAATGCATTGATGTAAATCTGCACAGACAGCAGCAGAGTCCACCTGTGCAGGGGAGCACCCTAAAAATGAAACGCACAGACAGACTTCCGGAAGGAAGTTACCTTCATGGTCTATGAGTCACTTATTTTTTGATATAGAGTTGGCCAACTTCAGCAAGAAGGCTGGAGAGGAGGTCGTGGCTCCTTCCTGGAGAACAGATTATTTCAGACTTGATTTCCTGAGCCGGAGAGGGGCTATGAACTGAAATGTCTTCTTCTCTCCCAAGCAGCCCAGCCATGGGGCTCTCCTGCACCTTCCCTGCAGTGTCACAGAGAGGGTATCCACTCTGGGACAGTATTTGGGAACATGGTGGGGATGGGGATGCAAATCCCTCTTGCTAGGAACAGCCTCAGTAGTTTTCCAAGAGGCAGTTTGTCCATTTGCAGCCCAAACATGAAGGCTTTAGAGTTTTCAGCCATTTCTTCTGGCGATAACCAAACAATTTCTACCACAAAAGAAGACCCCAAAAAGCATTGAGAGGAAAACTGAATTATCAGTCTTGTATTCCCTTTCCTCTTCCAAAAAACATTTCAAGTGAATAATTTCTGACTGTTGCCACTGCAGTGCCATGGGTAGAGTGAATGGAAGCGGATGCGACTGGCCAACTCAGTGCATGCAGGGCCAGGACTTGCAGCTGGGAAGAACCACTGGGCACAGGGTCCCCTTCACGTTGCTCTCAGATCCCCGATCACTCATCAGCAGGCCCAGAAAAGAGATGTAAGTCGCTGCAAAGAGTCTCACTGATCTGGGGGCAGGGGATGGGGCAAAATCAGTGTTTTCTCATAAATCCAGACAACATGTATATCACTTTAATTGATGTAAAACTTTCAGCCTGACATGCTTTATAAACCCTGGGCAGCTTTGATCTCCTTGTCTTTGCCTATAAATGCAAGGATTACAAAAACATTCCAAAAAACGGCACCAAAAAATGTCTTTCACCGAGGTACTTTGCTCTAGCAGATAAGGCTAATAAGCAAAGAAACCCCAGGTATTAGGAAACAAGGCTTTTCAGGAACATACTCCGGGGTGGAGAGAGGGGGGCCAAAGCGTCTGAAGGATATTGATGCTTATGCTCCCCCTGTCATTATTTCACAATATTGTTTATATCCCCAGGATGTGGATAAAGGTAGCTGTCACTTCTGGCACCACTCTCCCCGCTGGGAGATTACAGCGAACTGTGGCTGACACTGCCCAACGTTGTGTTGACTGACAGCCCCCCGTGGCATGGTTACTGTCAAAGCCCTTGGAGGGCTGCGGGTGCCCAGGTTTGCGAAGGACGGGGAAGGGGAAGGGAATTTCTAGAGAGAAGTGGGCTCCTCTTGGCCCCCAGCACATCCCTGTGCAGGAGGAGGCAGCTCCTCTCCATGCAGGACTCAACAGTTCTACTAGAGTTGAGGGAAGGTGTTTTACCGGCTGTTTTGCGGGTACAGGACTCAAGTCCCAAATATTGGGGTCCTTCTCTGGTGTTTCAGTGCCCTGCTCCCAGAGGATGCTCAGGGATGTAGGCAGGATGGGGTCCTACAATGCCTCCATCAAGCAGGGCAAGGGGAGTCTCTGCATGGGGAGAAGAGATGGAAACAGAGAAGGTAGATGTGAAAATAGAGCAAGGGAGGCTGTAAGACTTGGCACCCCAAGTCAGGACTCAGCTGTGGATTAAGAATAATAAACTTCTCCAGGCCAGTGTCTCCCTGTGAGCCAGATGTCTAAATTCCCTTTATATTCCCTTTATTCCCCATGGTACCCTTAGACAAAATTCAGCTGGCCAAAGGCACTGAGGATGTCTGAAAGCACCTGAGATGTCAACACAGGGTTAGAAGATATGGTACAAGACTCACACCCATCTGAATGGCAGCAGGATCTCTGGCTGTGCCTAAAATGACCTTGGGACACCCATGGCAACCAAATCCCACCCCAGTATTAACTGGAGCTTTCACAGTTACTTGCTGCACTCAGCAGCAGAGACCTAGGCTTGGCCAGCTGAATGACTGACCTGTGGACACCAAAAGGTGGGTGTCTTATATCCGCAGACAAACAGCCTTCCCCAGTCTCCTTTCACAATGGGAACCACTCTTCCCAATCTCCTGGAAGCTGGGAAGCGTCTGAGCCTTTGGTGAGCTCTGTGGGGTTACAGCATTACCTTTGAAGTTAGCTATGAAGTTATCTCCTTGGCGCTGGGATGGTCTCAGCTGGAGTGCTGGGCCCCCTCCTGGGCCCTGGACTTCAAGGGAAAATGGGGTCAGACTGGGGACAGCCCCCCAAAAATGTGAAGAGAATGACTAAGGGAGTAGAAACAACAGATTAAGGAGGAAGCGCTGAAATTGGTTAGTCTACAGAGACACTTGAGGAGCGACATTCCTTCATGAAAGGTAAAAGAAAGGAGGGAGGAAGGGAGGGAAAGGACTTTTAATGGCAAGGACAGGGAAGCCTTGGAAGGAGAAACTGCTTGGGAAACTCAGCATCCTTCAGAACAGCCTCTGACAAGGATAAGCAGGTAGATACAGGTGACTCTGCCTTGAGGCAGGAGGATGGGCAAGATGCTCTCAAGGAGCCGCTCAAGGAGCCCCTTCCAATTCCACAGTGCTTTGACCCTTGTCAGCCAGGGCTGTGGCAGCTGCCATATGATGTGACTTGCCCCAGGCATCTCCGGACTTTTGGGGTGGAGCAGGGAACAAGACCCATCTCTGCAGGCACCCACACCAGCGTCTGGCTGCAAGGCCACCCTCTGTATCTGCCTGCATCTGTCAAACAAGCTGATTAAGACATCTGAGAAAAGCAAAACTCAGGGACTGGGACTGTCTTTTGATGGCATTACTTGGGTCACAGTGGGTGAACTCTAACAGGCTTTGTCAATGAAAATGGGGGGCAGGGATTTCCAGCCCTGGCAAACACAGCCCTGGCTGTACTACCCCAGGCTTCGCCGTCTTCCTTCATGACATTTTCCCCTTTCTCACTTTGTAGGCTTTTATTTACACCAACAAAACCCCTGCAAACTAGATTTTGCACTCTCCTTTCCTTAAGACAGAGGAACGCAACTAAACTGCTCACTTGATGAGGTTTGATAGGAACATCAAAAAAAAGAATCAGACATTTATATGAATTAAAAGACATTGTTAATTAACATGATTTAAGATGGCAGACTGTCTAGAAGGGATGTTAACTCTCCTGCTTTGGGGTTTAAAGCAAGCTCCAGTTTTTACAAGTCCAGATAAGTCTTCTTTGAGAAATGGGAATGTGGCTCCTAAATCAATTAGGCCTGCCAACTCTACAAAGGGAAATTTATAACTGAGCTCAGAATTAACCCTAGACCTTGCAAACTGTATGTCAAGCTGCTGAGCGCTGCCTCTCGCCTCTTTGCCTACTAGAGTCGCATGGCCCAGAGAGAGAAATTACTTTGCTGTAATGCTGTCAGAGACCAAAGTAAATCTGATGCTCCCAGACATGTGGAGGGCATAGGCCTTGACCTGTGACTGTATCCATCTGCAAACAAAGGATCCACCCATCTGAGCAGGAGAGGAAACCAAAGTGCAGCATCACTGGTTTTCTGCTGATTGCCTCTTCGCTGGACCTGAGCTGTCTGTGTGAGGAGCCCTGGAAAAGTCCAGAATTGTTCTAAGATCCACCAGCACAGTCCTGAACTCAGCTCTATACACATCATCTGTCCTCATGAAAGACAGAGTTGGGACCCTCCAAAGAAGCATGTTGGACCACTTTGTCTGCCAGACATCATGACCACAAAGACTGACGAAGGACACACATGGTGCAGTTCATGCCTAAACGATCTTGTAAATAGGACTTTGAGTTTGTTTTAAAGCATTTGGTGATGTCTTTTCTAGAGCAAATGGGTCACTCAATAGCCACTTGTGGCATGGAAACACAAATCATGGCTTGCCAGTCAATCTGGCCTCAAGCCTGACTTTGGAGCCACTTCTTCCCAGCCATGTACACAAAATTTGGTTAGGTAGGACCAGACATCCAGAGCCTGAGTCATCTGCTTTGACTTTAGCAGCTTGATTCAGTTGCCCATGGGCAGGCAACAAGTGACATTTTAGATGCCCTCAGCCTCCAGTTGCTCTTCAAGACCTGCACAGGTCTCCCACAGATCTGTTGTCATATCTGTGTGACACCAGATAAATGTTAATGTCTCCGAAAAAAGATATCTTGGGGTTGGAACTATATGATCTTTAAGGTCCCTTCCAACCCAAACCATTCTATGATTCTATAATAAACCCTAGAGCATCTCAGAGGACACTACATGTGTGCAGCCAAATGGATGCATCCGTTCAAGCTAATGACCTCTAGGCTCCCTTTCCAGGTCTTCCAGACCCTTGCAGACTAGCAGACATGAATCATTTGACTTCTTTGAGATGCCTGCCTTAGGCTGAGATGAACTGTGCCTCAGAAGTGCCTGTGTCTCTTCGCTAACTACAAAGTGAGCTCTGGGTGATTAACTCAGCTCTGGATGTTTACATCGCATATGGCAAAATTTGACCAGAAGACTCTCACCCTTGGGCCTTTGCTATTCTGCATGTCCCTGTCTCCCTTCCAAGGCTGCATTTCTAATAGAAAAAGAAAAAAATGAAAGACGAAGAGGCCCTCCTACTCTGTCTCTGCTTACATCGTCCTTACACTAAATGGAGAGGATCCTAATAGGATATTTAGAGGAGGTTAACTCTTCAGAAGCCTCCGTCTCTGCCCTACATCCTGGACGCCTGCCAGAGCAAAGCCAAGGATAACAAACCAGCTTTCGTTCAAGTATTCTGAGCCAATTAAAAAAGACAAATTAGTTTGGTCTTATCTCTCCCTCCTCCTCCCCCTTCCCACCCGAGAGACAAGAGGGGATTCACGGAGGAATGTTTCTCCTCTGTGATGGCTCTGCCTCGCTGAACTCTTCAAGGTCTATGATGGATGAAAGCTCTCTCTTCCATTATGCTTCCGACAGCCCACTGGGTCCTAATGGGATGGGGGGGCAGGGACAGCAGTGGGGGGACAGGAATGGCAAAGTAGGGAGAAAGCTTTACACGGGGAATGAAGGCAACGGAGCTAATGGACAGCTCTTCCCCATCCAAGCTCAGCCTGAGGATCTCTGCAACCTTGCAAGCCCCAGTATGAGATAAACAAGAACTACCCCGCGCTATCTGTGCTTTTCTTTTGTTGTTCTTTCTTCCCCTGCATTTTTTGACATACAGTTGCTGCGTTTTCCACGTGCCGCAAGCAGAAACTCTGGCATTGCCTGCATATGCCAGGAGGGGAAAAAAAAAAATTGCCAGGAAAGGCTTTTGGGAAGAACTATCTGTTTCAGTTATGGGCTTTTTAAAGATATCATGTGCTGGTTTGACCTCTGCCATGGTCTGAGCTCATCTGCATGAAAAGCAGGGCAAAAACATCTGAGCAGCCGCAATGAGTCAGAGCAGAGTTCTATCTGCTTACGTGCTCTTTCCCAACCCTGGCCACAAGCAAATGTTTATGTAAAGGGTTTAAGAAGCAGGGCAAGAGGAGTGATACATCAACAGGCTCAGCTGTGCTGTGGCCACATGCTTGCTGCACCCAGAGAGTGTTCAGATGGGGCACCCCAAAAGACTGGGTGCTCCACTTGAACCTCATCTGAGTGAAGCAGCATCCCCGTGTTGGGACCACAGAGACATTCCCTGTGCAGATTTAGGATGGTTTAGGTTGGCACTAGTTGATTGGGGCCAAAACTGTGCTAATGATATAGACAATCAAGTTCCAGTATCTGTGCTTGGCACTTGTTTAATTTATTAGTAGGGCTGTGTGTCCTGTGATGGAAAAGATCACCTCATTCCCAAGATTAGAAACCCACTTGTTCTTGTTATTCGTGATAACGCGGAGCTCTTTTCATCCCACTCTTGCACTGTCTTTATTTCACAGCTGGGGAGATGCATGATGAAACAGTGCAAGGAGGGGCTTTAAATCCCCTCTCACTTCCCAAACTAACACTCTACCCAGTGGGTAATTAAATGTCTCCCTCGGCTAACTGGTTGCCTGGGGAAAGCAGGGACAGGAGCCAACACACACTGCGGAAGTACTCTGTCCCCTTTCCATGGACCTTGGACTGAAGAAAGCCAAAACATCCCAGCAGTTCAGGACAACAAGACTCCTTGGTTTCCATCCAGTCTCAATCTCCCAGATTCTTTAGGGATTTTGCAGTATCCTGCTTCTGTGAGTGTAAGAGAAACACTCCAGGATGTCTTCGCAGTAAGACTGTGTCTTTACAGAAGGAGCAAGACAGACTATAGAAAGTTCCTGGGGAAGTCTCCAGTGCCCTTTGTGAAACATCTGTTGGGAAGGAGTTGCATGCACTTGACTTTCTGCTAATGCTGTCCAATAATTGGAAATGTGGACAAACAGCAGCAGACCAGGAGGTATGGGGACAGAAGGAGGATGGGCTCTCAGAGACAGAGAAAGGATGAAAATACAAATCAAGTCAGAGGTCCATAGAGAGAAGATACTCATTTGCACTTTGTTAGTTCCGTGTGATTTGGGATTAGAGCTGGGTTTGAAAGGCTGGTGGGGGACGAGCGGTGTGTGGTGTTCTCCCTTTTTCCTATTTAATCAGCCTGACCAGCCACTGCTGTTGACTATCGGGATGCCAGAGAGGCCCAGATTTCGCAGAGCACAAGCATTTCTCAGACAACAGCTGTGTAAGATTCTTCCTACCTCACCCCACCACTTGCCTCTTCCCCACCACCACCACTGCTTGGGAAGGAGATCATCACAAGGAGGTTAGCTCCTGAACTGCCCTGCAGGGACCCTGCAGGCAAGAGTGGTTGGGATGGTACCGACACTCCTTGGGTATAAAACCTACGCTAAGGAAAAGGGCTCACGAAGGAAGTGAAGCCATGTAGAGCTCCCGGAGACAAGAGATGTGGACAACTGGAGGGGGGGCACACTATATCCTCTGTAATGTCAATTTTTCAAGATCCTTGTCTCTGCATAGTGTCTGCAGCAGCAGGGGAGACGCAGGCCAATGCCAGGCACAGCCCTCCCAGGGCAGAGCTGTGACTATACCCCATCGGCAAGGTGCCAAGAGGGTTTTCTAGGAACCACTCAAGGGACCTGCGGGGCTTAAGGTCAATGCTGCAGCACTTTCACGTCAGTCCCGGGGACAGAGAGTGTAAAAGACTATCAGAGGCACAGGAGCAGTCCCTTGGAGGGGCTCTGGCCAGGCTATAAAAGGAGCTGGTCTCTGCTAAATTCCACAGGGAGGGAACATGCTGTAATTACGCTGATGCTGTCTCAATCGACAGTGGCACAAACCAGAACCTTCCAGTTCTGCGGTGGAGAGCAACAGCCGAAAAAATGTCTTGTGCCCTTGAAACAAGGAACATGCAAATTAAAGTTTAGTCTGAAGTTCCACTCCTCTGCAAGCTCAGCCCTGGCCTTGGAAAGGGGGTGTGCATGTGGGCTGCTGGGAGAGAGAAACAGTGGGAGAAAAAGCAGGAAAGGGAGACATGGAGGTGTGATACGAAAAAGAGAAAAGAAATATTTAGGATGAACTTGTCCCAGCTGATAAGCAATCAAGGTCAAGACAGGAGGGGCTGGAAAACCTGCTCAGAAGGAATGAATGGAGGGGCTTTCTTTTCTTCAGGCAATGAGAAGCATCAGGGCCTGTCTATATGCAAGAGCCTACAGCCCCTCCCTGCCATGCCAAAGGCTGTGTATACAGGGCATGAAATACTAGATGCACCCCAGGACTGGGAGCCCACCTCCATCTTATATGGAGATGACCAGCCCGATTTCCAAAGGGTCTCGGTCACCACCAGTTCTGTGAGTGTCAGAGAAACTTAGCAAGAAGAGAACACAGTATTTCCATTGGCATCTTAGTATAGAAACTCTGTGCTGGGAGCAAGGTATTTGTGAGAATACAGGGTAATCTCCATGGATCAAAGGGTCATAGAGAGAAGGAGGATTTGGTAAAGAGAACCTGAATACCACAAGCTAGGACTGATGGAGGCCAACCACAAGGCAACAGATCAACAGGAGAAGAAGAGGATGTGCATTGCAGATCAGAAGCTGAGCATGAGTCAGCTGCTGCAAAGGAGGTTAACTCCATACTGGGACATATAACTGGTGTATAACCTGGGATACAGGAGGTCCAGGTTGCTCAATGCTGGAGTGCAGGGTCCAGCTTGGGGCATCACACAATGATATGGGAGTGGATGGAGGGAATGCAGAAGACAGTAAAGGGGGCGAGCAGGGGAGTGGAAAACGCAGACAATGAGGAGCAGTTGAAGGACATGGAGTGTTCAGTTCAAAGATAAGACATAGGGTAAATGTGATATGTAGCTCATTTGCCTGTCTAGGGAGAGAGTAGAGAGGAAGAACAGTGTCTCCATCACCAGTGGTTTACAAGAACAGGCTGCACAAGGAGGAAAGGTTATGGACGTCTAATCCAGCCAAGGGAGGAGTGTTTGGACTGGCTGAGTTTTTCAAGGCCCCTACCTGTTACAATATCCTTCAGTCCTGTTCTCTTTTTATTCCTCTATTGCTGAAGATTTGCTCAAGATTTGCTCCAGTTGCCCTCCTGATGGTCACACCCTGCAGCCCACAGTCTAAATGGTGTTTTCAGACCCTATTTAGCTGCTAGCAGCTCTTCCCTGTGAAGATCCATCAAAAGCTGGCAGGCAGAGCTTGGGGAAAGCATCTTCCAAGCAACACATTTGGCGAAAATCTGTCCTGCAAATCTTGTGTAGTGAGAAAACTGCACACTGGTAATGAAACAGCTGGGACTGAAACATGCCTTTAAAGAAAAAAAGAATTAAAAAAAGTAAAAAATTGAGAAGAACAGAATGAGTAATAAAGAAAGGACAAGTCCATTTTGAAGAGGTGAAGTACTAAATCACACAGCCTTCTTGTTTGCTTATGACCTGCAGACATAGCAGGACCAGTGTAATAACACCAGTACAGAAGCAGAAGAAAACATTTCCTGGATTACTCCAAGTTTTCCAGGTAGAAATTCTCACTCTGATTTCTCCATCACCTTGATTTGCTGAGCTGTTAACCCTACCTGGAGCAGAAGCTCCACGACCATGGATAAGCTCTTGTAAGCACTTACTGAGCTGGCCAAGAAGTAGGTGCCAGGTCTCCCTCAGCAGTCCTTCCAGGTTTGCCGAAACAAATCCAGCTGGAATTGCCATCCATCAACTAGGTAACAAAGGAAAATCTGCCCACATGCTTTTCCTAAATCCCCCTTCACTTTTCATGAATCACAGCATTAAAGGCCCCTGTGGTCTCACCTCCCATATAGCTCAACCCATTATATTTCAGCACTTTAAGTATGATAATCAGTAACTCAACAGCTTGCACTTGGCCAAAACATTGCTTCCAGAAAAGTTGCTGCTCTTAATTCAAATGTATCCAGGGATGAAGAACCTGGGCTGCCCATTGACTGATTACGCTCAGCGGTAAATATAAGCCTGGGTGGTTTGGCTCTGCTTTGCAGCCTTGGGAAGGCCATTTTTGCCAGATTAAAGACCTTTGCATCAGGCATTTTTCTCCCCAAGCAATTCTTCTCCAGTCACCTCTCCATCTCCTTTTCTGATAAGACAACCAGAACAAGTTTTCTGAGCCTGTCATGTGAAGACTTTCTCTTCACTCTTCAGATAACTTCTGTAGCCCTTATTTCCATGCCCTTTCTCATTTTTCTGTATCTTCTTTAAAGCAGCAATGTGCCTTTCCCAATGTCTATCTCTGCCTTCACAGAGAGAAGACCTCTCTGATTTAAGCTATGTGGCTGGTTAGAAATGACAGGAAAAGAGCCAGGAGGTTTTATAAAGCTAAAGAAATTAGGATGTTTTCATCTTTCCTTTTTTAATATTTTCATTCATTCCTTCCAGTTAACAGTGAAAAATCATAATAAAAATTAGAGTACAGAATCTATATTTGAGGTTCTGGGGGGTACGGTTTTTCACCTTCATTTTCTGAAAAGAGTGGGAAAACATCACAAATGGGAACATTTTCTGCAGATTTTTTCTTCCCACCTAGCTATACCAGTCAAGGAAATAGGGCCAGGAACACCCGTTGGCACTGGACCACAGTCACCCACACCGTTGTTAGCAAAGTCTTTGCCATGGCCTTTGCCCTTGACCAACCAGCAGTTGAGCTTCGCTTCCCAAGAGCTACGTTCTACCTGGAAGACATGACCTGTGTGAGCAGGGATTGCCTGCCCGCAGCAGCATTGACTCTGGACTGCAGGGACCTCCAGCCCTTCCCCTGCCTCTGGTCCTCAAGAAAAGTTGGCTAATTAACAGAAAAGCCAAAGTACAGTATTGCTGGGTAGTGGAGAGGGGTGAAGGAGAGGGAGATGTTGTTTAAATAGGGACTAGTAGATGCGTTAGGTGAGCCACAATAACTCATAAGCATGGCAATCTTTTCAGGCCCTCGAAACAGCTACCTCGATCTGGTCCAAGCAGACCAGGACCACACTGGCTTTAAAGCACTGCTCACCCCAGAGAATACTGGAAGTGGGACCTAACATTGTTTTGGGACACAGCAAATGTGAAACGTCGCTACTGGCCAAGGTCTTCTGGGTTTCACAGGCTTTGCACCATGTTGTTCTGCAGCCGAAACAAAACCCATAGAGTGCATAAAAGTGGGTGTCCCACCTCATCTTCTCGTCTCTAGCAATGTCAATGAAATAAAACAAAATCAGGGCAAGGACAGAGCAATGCTTCCCCAACACCCTCGTCCAGCCCCTAGCAAGTTACATCCATGTGACATCCTGAGCTGGATGAAGCTGATCTCATGTTTAATGGCTCTCGGTTGACTGTTTTTCCTCCACCCCACTGTCCGGTTGCTTTTCTGAACCCACATGAACCTCTCACTGGGCTGGAGTTCAGCTTGACGGGTTTGATCCGGTGGCCTGGTGTCATGAGGCCAAGCTTCTTGCAGACGCTAGGTTTGAGGACGTGGTGGGGGCCAGAGGAGCCCTATCAGCCTTACCCGCCGCTGAACTCCTGCTGACACCGAAAGGAGCCAGCCAGACTCCCCGGAATGCTGAGTGCAGGGGAACTGCACAAGCCACGTCCCAAACAAACAGGAGGGAAAAGGCAGAAATTGGTCCGTTTAAAAAATGAGAGGGGGAAGTAAGGGGCAAAGTGAGAAGGGAAATGTCTGATTCATTATGCGCTTGTTTTGCTTTTGTCTTCTCCAAGGAGGAAGAGGATGGAGCGCCGTCAAAGACAGAGACAGAAGGATGTTTCCTGGCCTGGCCTGGGAGAGGATCAGATAATGGGCAGATAACAATAGAAATGATGACTGAGACAAAACCACAGCCACTAGCCCGGCAAGTGGGCAGCTGGAGGCTGAAGAGGAAGAGGCAAGAGCACAAACAGCTTTGCTGGCTGGTCCAGGTAGGACCTCTGTGAGATGAGAGCCTCCAGGGATGCTGCACCGCATTGCATGAGCGCTTCCACTTTTTTATTTGGGGTCTGAGGACACAACAGCAAATTCAAACCATAAATCTGCCTGTGGATGGGCAGTAACCATTTGCCATGACTCTTTCTGCACCCATGGTTCATGTTTCTACTCTTGCTTTCCCTTCATCAGCTGATCTGACAGTGCCACCTAAACACTCTCTTCAAACCCAGGTCTGTCGAGTCCCCATCTCAGTGGGATTTTCACTAATCTGATGGGTGCCCTCCTGTACAAAGGAGAAATAAATCAAACTAACTCTGAAAGTCTTCTCAGAAAGATTTGGGGTTCTCCATTGCAAGTAAAACACATCTCCAGAGGTCAACATGCAAACGTAGTCATCTGGGGTATGCAAACACAGATGCAAAAGTACTGGTAGGCAAATGCCAAAGTCCCAGGCTGAAGCCTGTTGGGTGTGGATGAAAAGTGCTGTTGTTCATGTCTGAATTAGCGGTAGACAGGACACTCTACCATGTATGAGGTAATTTCCAACACCAGGCCTCAGTGGAAACCTCTGCAAGATGCATACGCACATACCCCTCAGCTTCTCCTCTGGGGAAAGCATGTTGTGTGTGAGTACTCCTGCAGCTGGAGAGCCATGTCCATCATACCCTAGACAATGGCCCAGAGGATGGTGCTCACACGTGTGCAGAGACTTTCCCTTTGTTAGTGTTTGCAGTTCACTGTAAATTCTTCTTGTCTCAAGGATAAACTCTGAAGGGATGCAAATGGGTCCTGAGTAGCTTTGTGCAGCTCCACAGACTCTTCTCATGTATCACAGAAAAGCCTTAAATCTGACTCTAGCTATTAAATAGGAGTTTAGGGGTCTGTAGCAAGATGTGATTGCTTATCCTTCCACATCAAACAAGCCTGCTGAGCTGACACCAGAGCTGCTGAGCCACCGGGGTGATGGATATGCAGCAGACACCTATCTAGAGCCACACAACACAGCCCCTTACCCGGGGTGAGTCTCCCAGTACTTGAACCCGAAGTCCAAAATCAGTGCTGTCCTCTGCTCGGTCACACTGTGAACCAGGCACTAGTGAAACAGCCAAAGTATGAGTCATATCAGGTTCTTATTAAAAACACATCAATTGCTGTATGGCTTCTACAAATGGCTATACATACTTTATGAGGATGTATCCTGGCTGCAGCTTCTTTACCAGCCTACTGGACTTCAGTGAAGCAAAATAGGAAATGAGCAAGTTCATTATAAGCTATGGAAACCCAAGCTAGCACACGTGCCTGCAAACATCTTCTGATCCTACCTCCATGCACAGTCAGGCAGAAAGGATAAGCATGAAATACCATCAAGGAAGGAGCAGAGAACCCCTAATGCAGTCCCCCCACTCACACCAGAGACTGCTCCAAGAGGGAGTTACAGTGGGCTTGAAAATACGGGTGCTGCTGACTTTGGCCAAAGGATGGTCATGCAACAGGGCTGCCACGTGGGCTGGGGTAGCTGAGTAAAATCAGGCCATAGTACTCAAGGATGATGCTCAGGTATGGCTCCAGATGACCTGGGCTGATAACCTCATTGCTGTTCTTACTACTGTTGGATAGGCTAAATCTAACACGCTTAATCCTACCTGGCCATATACCTCATATTGCTGTATTAACATAAATTCAATGTGCTTCTCTCTTCCCATGTAACACCTGAAGTGACTCTGTCCCTCTTGCTGTAATGGAGATGGGTTCTGAGGGTGTAAACCTCAGGAAGCAAAGCCTATGAGGCCACCTTGTCATGTTACTCATGCAGGTAGCTTCATTTGTCCTTCCTGCTCAACCCCAGAATTTTTTTAAGCCATTAGCCATGTAAGTATGCTATGTTGCTGGCTGTTTTTTTTAAAATAGATGTCTAGAGATATGGAAAAAAAAAAAAAAACACAACCAAAACTGGGGGAAAAGCCACAGTGGGAGCTCAACTAGTATATCAGCCAGTGAAAAGGTGCTCAGGAAAGTGCTGTTAGGGATGACCCGCACTGCAGGACAAGTCTGGGCTCACTCTGCCACCAGCAGCTGGGCCAGTCCAGCTGCAGAAATCCAGGTCGGCACCTTGTGGGGCTTGCAGAAGGAACGAGGGAGGACATTTATCCTGACAGGAGAGCACTTTGGTTAAAAACATTGTCAGGGCTGGGGGGAGGAGGGGGTAGAGCAGAAATTATGTTCATTAAATTGCTGGCTGCAAATAGTCTGCTGAGCTTGGGCTGGTAGCCCCCCTCCACCACCCAGCCAGCCCTCCCTCCCCACTCCATGCAGGAGAAGGGCTCCTATCTCCTGAGAATCCCGATAAACCCTCCTCTCGCGCCCTCCCCCTCCCCCCCGAAATAAAAGTGAGCTGTCTTAGTGCTAGGATGCAGAAACCACTTCCAAGCCAGCATTACATCAACATTGCAGCTGATAAAGGGATGCACAATGGAGTGTTAGACTAATAGAAAAACACAGCTCAGATAAGGCAGGCTCCTGATAGCCTGGGCTGATGTAAAATGCCATTGTCTCCCTTTCTGTCAGCTGAGTCACGGAGCGATAGGGAATTCCAGTGGCAACGGGCAAGTCAGGGGTCAGAAACTACAAACTCTGGGCGATGCAAATCCCCTGGTGTGGGCACCGGTGGGCAGATGGAGCTGGGGTGGGAGGACATGGCGGGGGGCACAAGTGGTGGCAAATGCCCCAAAGCCGCAGGGATGGGGAGCGAGGACAAAGGATGGGAAGGGTCCAGGCTTCAAGACTGCACCAAGCTCTGTGTGCAAGGATGTACTCAGAGCAGATCCCTCTGCACCACCAGTCCTGGCATGGGATCCATTGATTTTAGTGGCTTTTCCTTGCTGTATCACCTCCCTCCCACTACCTCATCCATCTCCTGCATTTTCCCCAGGTACTCTGAAGTCATGGAGAGTGGGAAGTCAGCTGGGGAATGCAGGGAGCGGGGATGCTCTTGGCACTGCCCTGGGTAACTGCAGTGTCCCAAGTCTTTTTGGGTCAAGATCATCTCTTCCATGGGGCCTGAACAGCACCAGGCACAAAGAGGGGCCGAATCTCATCTCAGGCTCCTGTCTCACACTAGTCCAAATGATAAAGTGGGAGAGGCATGGAGAAGGATGCCATACCCGCACCCACCCAGGTGCCCGGAGCCAGAAGAGGATGTCTGTCTCCATCCCTCCTGTGAACGGGAACTCCCAAAGCCTGCCGAGGGCTGTGATTAGTCCCCCAGCCGGTGGGTGAGGGTGTTTTTCCCTCTATGGGCTCTGCTCTCATTTTCCTGTGCTGCCCTTTGATCTCCTCTCACACAGCCCCAGCCTGTGAGGCTGCCCCAAAGGAGGAACTCCAGATTACGTGACAGGGTTATGTCATTTTTCCAGCGGACATACTGGCCTGGCTTTCAGTTGAGAGGGCTTTTTTTAGTGCCAGCACTGCAGTCGTTGGCCAGACAGGTCCTAGAGAAACCCTGCAGTGGGGATGCTGCAAAGACCTTGTGTCCCAGTGAAAATCTGGGCGGGTCAGATGGGACCCAGGACAGGCTCAGGAACAAGCCCTGGTCCTTCTCTCTGTGTTTGCTCACACTTCTGTGGGAATACAAGGGCTTCAGAGCCTGCCACAAGCCAGCTAGTGCAAGATCAGCCCTGGCCAAAGCCCCAGTGTAAAGGCAGAGCATTGGTTTTATGCTGGGGAATGGGTTCTGCCTCCTACCCAAGTACTTGGTGGTGTAGCAGAACTACAAGGACATTGCGTATTACAGGGGTAGAAAACATGAAACTCCAGTGATGGAGAATCAAATCTGGCTGCAAATCTTCACAGATTGCCCTTCTGTTTCATTGGAAGTGGAGACTTTCACTGAAAAGTAAACAAACAAATATATTATGTCTGTTTTCAACAAAGCTTTCTCACACATTTTTCTTCTGAAAGTTTTCTGATTAAAACCTTTCTCTTCTCCCAAAACTAGTGGGATTTCTCACCAATCTGGACACAGGGGGACCACTTCCTCACTATCCAAAGGTAGAAGCAAAACCCAAAAGGTTGAAAAGTGCAAAAAAAAGGAGGATGGAGGCCCATCACCTACAAGACTGTGAAGAAGCCAAGATGGCCAGGCAAAGGTGCTGAAGGTGGAAGATTGTGGAGGAGACCCTGTCACGTAAGGAGCTCTGACTCTTGCATCTAACCTACCTATACTCTCTTGGTTTCAATAAACTGATGCTGACCAACTGAAGGAACCACCCCATGTCAGTCCCACGGCAAAGTCCCATGAGTGTGGAAAGACCCAGCCTGAACCTGGCTTCTGATACCAGCTAGATGGATGGAGAGTACTTTCTTGTCAGAGTGCCTGGCTTCAGTACTTAGGTGTACAAGGAGGGACAGAAGGTCCTCTCCATTTGGAAGAAGAGAGGGATGGGGGCTCAAGCCTCCCTTGTTCATCAGGACTGCTGGGGGTACAGTTTGTGCCCTGGCTGCATTGTTTGTCGAGGTGTGCTTGTGAAGGACTAAGATAATTTTCCAGAAAGTGTTCCCAAAGTGCTAAATACTTCTTTTGAGCCAATCAAGATAAAGTGCTGTTTCAGAGGTTGACCCACGCTCCCTCAAAACTCAATATCCTTCTGAAGGTTCTCATCCCCTGGAGGTTCCTACCTCTCATCTATCATTGACCGAGGCAAATAAGGGCCACAGTCTGCATGCATTGGCATGGATCAGAGCTTGCAGTCTGCTAGCACTGATCACCTCCAGGACAGGGTAGGAGAAGAAGTCTGGCTTTGAATGGAAATGGCAGGGAGATGTTCACAACAGAAATTCATTATCTGCTCTGGAACACCACCAGGGCAATGTACTAACACCTTTGTTCCCATGAGGAAATCTTTCATGATCACAGATTTTTCAGGAAATTTTCCACAAAGAAAGGACCATTCCACACAATGAAAAGCATAACCCTTTCTGGAAAGAAAGGGTCTCTGGAACAGCCACTCTCTTCCAGAAGAAACCATGACACCTTTGATTCAAGACTACCTGAAGAAGAGGGGCTCTGCAGTGCTGAACTACAGCCCAGAATAGGAAAGTGTTTCCCTGCGACACGTTTCTTTACTGAAATGATCAAAGCTGCCTGAGGGCTCACGCCACAGTTGATACGACCTCAGTGCTGTGCTGTTTCCCTCCCCTGACTCATCGGTTCTTAGATCTGGCATTGAAAGGTAGAAGCTGTGTTGTGTTAGCTACAGACGTGGTTGAGGACTGGGGAACAGGCTTCAGAGACCCAGGGAGAGGGGATGTGGGGTAGACTCTGGATTTCAGGAAACAGAACAGCCTGGGTCTGTTCTTAAATTCTCGCAGATGCTCAGTGCTGTATTTTGGAAATGCTTCAGTAGGAATAGTTATGAAACACAGGAGTGTCCTGATGAGATCCTCAAAGATCTTCTGAAGCCAACGGGATTTCCTTATCAATATGACTGGGCTACTGTGCTCTCATGAAAAACCCTTTACCTCCCACAGTACAAAATCCATGGGGAGATCTTCTTTATCTGCAGAGAAATGCATAGTCTTTATCCTCCTGCAAAGATCTTGGATGGGATTCAACTGAAAGATTTAGGAACCTAAATTTAGGGCTTAAGACGGTTGTCCTCACCGAAGATGCACTAGGGCATCCAAGATGCCCACACACAGCTAGAAGGCAAGGGAAATACGGTGACTCATGCCCTTCTGTCCAACAACTGGGGATTAAGTGGGGATATCCCAAGGCTGACCTAAACCCGGTGCCTGGATTAGTGTGAGTTTGTCTGCTCCTCTGCCTTCACGGACTGAATCTCCAGTGACTATTATGGGAGCTCAAGCACCCAGAGCCTATGGAGCCTCCTCCAATGTATGTACCCAGTGCAGGTGTCTGATCCTGCCAGCTAAATCTCTCCCTCCTTCCCATTCTGCCAGCACAGAGAGTCCTCAAACTAAGCCGAAAGTTGCTCCTATCCATTTTAAACATAGTGTTGTTACCATGGACCTTCACTCAGCAAAGGTTTGGCTTCTTCCCTTTACTCTTTTCCCTCCAGACACACTTGTGTGTAGCTGCAGAGCATGCCTCCACATCAGCGTAAGGCTAAGAGGCCACGAAAGATCTCAGACCATCACCTACAGTGGTGATGTGCCGGTCACCTACTCCCACTGTACATCTGTTTACATGGAAAAACCACACCACTGGGTCTTATTTTGAAGCCAGCTCCCAAACCATTTAAATTGTGCATGTGTTGGGAGAGGAGCTATGAGGATAAACTCCAGAGAGTGCAGCTGGGCTATTGCAGATGGTTTAGATCCTAAGAGCCAGGATCCCACCCATAAGCTCACCCTTTTTCAAGAGAGACAGCGACTGCTGAGTTTCTGCTGGGGAAGAAAAATACAGTCTGGCACTCAACCCTTGAAAGGTTTCCGGCCCCTGGATTAGATGACCTCAATATGCCTTTTTCATATCTGCTACCAGAGATACAGGCCTAACTTGAGACTGCTGAGAATTTTTGGAAACAGTACTCTTTTTTCTTTTTTTTTTAATGGAGAAAGCCAGTTTGTTTAGCTATAATTATTAATATTATTATCATCATCATTATTATCATTATCATTATATTAGTACACTTTTATATGGAAATGTCCTTGTTTCAGTGAATTCTGTAAAAAATTGTCAGTGTTGGATGGAATTTCTGCTCAAAATTATCACATTTCTCATCCTATAGATTTGAAGACCTTCACAGTCCAAATCAGGCATTTAATTCTCAGTTTCTCAGTACAGAGATCAGCTTTTACTCTTTGGACATCTCATTTTAACATTTCTTCATGATAATCCAGGGCTAGGCACAAGGGTCTACTGCTTTGTGAATAAATGGCCAGAGAAGGGCCATTGAAACTGAAGGAAGTTCAAGAAGGACTTGAAAACGGTCTCCGGATTGCACAGTCCTACAAAAACCCTTTTTTTTTGCCTATCCTGAAATAAAATTCAAAGGAAACACACACTCTGACAAAAAGCAGCAGCTTGTATTAGGTTTCCTATCCCAATACTCTTGATGATAGTGTTATTTTCTCATCTTTTTTGCTTTTTCTCACGTTTGCTGGGGGGCAGAGGAACCGACTGACTCCAGTCCTCCACTAGCCTGCAAGACAGGTTATGGCTTGCTGCTTATGACCAAATGTTAAAGCATCTTGGCTCCCTCCCCCAAACCCCTCATAGCTTGCTGGTCCTGGCACCCTGTGTAACACCACATCCTCTGAAGGAGCCGTGGAAAGGGAGGACAACTGTGGCTTGGAGCAAACTGTGGTGTGATCCCAGCTTCTGTCCTCAAGGATTAAAAATGGTACAGACATGAACATTTAAGACACCCTTCAGCTATTCAGTGCTATCCTCAGCTTGGTTTAGGTCAGCCTCTTCACCTGCATCCTTTTCAGTATTCTCAGACAGGGGGTCCTGTCTCTAACAAAGTCAATGGAAAGTCTTCTAGAGAGCAAAGGTATTGTCTCTCGCAGGTGGTGCCTTTCCATGACCTCTGCCTGCATATGTGTGGATACAGCATCCGTGATGATACTCTATAGCGCTAGAAGATTTCCATATTATTTATTATGAAATCTGGAATTGCCTTCTTTGTGGAAAACAGGCTGACTTAAAAAGCTGACTTAATTTTGGAAGTGATCAGCTTGGCACACCTTAAACACATCTTGTTGTCATACAACACCAAACAGATTCTCCTGGCCTGAGATGAAATTGTAAAGTGGCTGGAGTCAAATCTCCCCAAAGCCATTACTGAAAGTCTTGGCCCATCTGAAGAAATTGATTTTCCTGAAGGATGCACCTCCCAGTCTGAGCATTGCCACCACTGACCTCTTAAGAGCAGCTGTGGGATTAGGAGAGGCACCAGCAACCAGAAGTCCACTTTTTGCCCTGGTACACCACATCAGGGCTAGCAGAAATCCTTCATGCAGCAATCACTGCCACTAAAAATATACCCTCGTGAAAGCTGGTTTGCAAGTATGATGATATCCTATCTGAAGGCAAACATGTTGAAAGGTCCAGGTTGTTCAGGTTTGTTTTGCTTTTCAGGGAGGGAAAGGAGCTTCATTTTTAATCAACATCTTTATGGCAAAGTTTGGAGTTGAAGACAATTGTGGCTCAAATCAGTTTGAATCTGCCTTGAGGAAAACGAAATTTTGCAGCCAAAGAAATATTAGATCAGGTGTGTTTGTTTTATAAATATGTTTTGAAGAAAAGCAATGACTCTCAGAGTGCATCCTTTCATGGGTGCAGAAGGGCATATATGCTCTTTGGAGATATTGCTGCTGAATTCCCCGTTTTTTGGTCCAACACGTTCCTTCCCCACCACGCAAAGAGACATGGGGGGTACCCATGGTGGGACAGGACAGATACAACAGCGGTTTGGGTGCTGGGGGCTGTTTCCATCACCCCAGTGGGAATAACATCCTCTCCTTCCCATGCTGCCAATGAGAATGGGTCCTGGAGCTGGAGGTCCTAGCCCAGAAGGAGACTGGGTTAAGCATGCAAAAGAGGGGGATGAGGATGGAGAGAGCAAGGGGAGAGGTGAGCTGTATCGATTGGTGTGTGAAAGGCCTCCCGGGAGCCCCGTTGCTGAGAGACAGCCCTGGGAGATGCAAGGCTGGAATTAATAACTGCTCCATTGGGGCCCTGTTTGCTCTCCTTGCCCAGAGCCAGAGGACTTTGGTCACAGCTTATCACCCAGCCGAAAGCCCCAGGAATGCAGTCACGGGCAAATGTGCATGTTCACACGACATCTATTAATCAAACGGCTCCCCCACCCTTTAACCCTTTGCAGGTCATGGAGAGGGGAGGAGGTAAGCATAGCTGTGCTTTGACTAAAATAAGGATCCTGGGAGTCCTTTTAGAGCAACCAGAGGTAGGGGTAAGTCTCCCGCGAACTTCGGTTAAGATGCCGTCCCCTTGCTCTCCATCCAGGGCTTTTCTAAAATGATATCCCCCACCCCCTTCAAAATACTTAGGGAATTGATTTTGGTACCTGCATCTGAAGACATCCCTTTTCAGTGGAAGCTAAGCATCTAACCCCCTTAAAATGCCTTGGAAGTCCCAATCATCAGCCCTGAAAAATTATCACAGACTTTTCTTCCTCTTCACTCTGTTTCAAATTTCAGGTGCTGTTTGCAGTCACACCATGGTGGTTGCTGTACAGCTTCCCCGAGCTGCCAGCGGCTACGGATCCTCTGCTGCTGTACACGTCCGTAACGGGATGGTCTCTGCTCTGAACAGCACAGAGCTAATCAGACACACTCCTTCTCCCCAGCTTGCACCTGGGGACACAAAAAAATCACAGGCAAATGGCTCTGCTGCAGCCTACGGCAGGCAGGATTTACCCCAGCTTGGTGTCTCCATGGCAAGACCAACCACCCTCTTGCCTTGCTGTTGAGTGTTTTAGTCTCAGCAGGGTGCAGCAGAGTGTGTTCTTGCCTTGACACGAGGTTGAGGAAGGTTTTCAGGCTCTTGACTTGTTAGCAGTTACTTAGCCAGCTAAATTAGCCAGAGAGTCTCTGTGGGCCCTCCATGGCAAAGGAAGAGACAGTGGCACCTCCTAAGGGCAATTTAGTGCACCAAAGTTAGACTCCTGCTCTATATCATCCCCCTTGGTGACAGAGACCCCAGGAAAACATTACCTGCTGAGTTAAATGTTGCAAGCTGGCCAGGATGGACATTGCTTCCTTGGTTACCCCGAGATGTCACCTCATCCTTGCCAACACCCTGAAATCCACAGGTTGGATCAGCAAGTCAATTAAACATAGACACCAAATAGATGCTTCAGGAAGGCACCAGGGATGCTCCAGTGCTGCAAGGTACACGTGAGCCTGGGAAATGTCAGCTGGGCATTAGAAGTTGGCTCCTACAGAGGAGTGAGGCTCTGGGACAGCCTCCCAGGTGGAGCCGATGGGACAAGAAGCCCACCCAACCTACAGATGGACTCTGAGCAACTTCTGGTATGGTGACCTAGAGCAGAGGCTGATGCTGCTCCTCCCCGTCCTCTGTCCCCTGTTCCTGGATAAACAGTGCCCAGTGATAAGGCACCCATTTGTAAAAGGGGTGGGGACTGAGCAGCCTCGGAGAAGTGGGGTCAGGTCTCCATCACCTGAAGTTTTCCACCCAGGTTGGCATCTCCTCCCCCAACACCACCAGCAACAGCCATGTTGGGTGACAGGGTGAAGCTGTGGCTTTTGCCACAGGTGAGATGGCACTGGATGACGGGGTGGATGACTTTTAGCCTTCCCACACCAGGAAGGAAGAAGGACAGAAATTTGTGCATCATATCTTGAGAAGTCTTGAGCCCTGGATCTTGTCCTGTTTACCTCATGTCAAGAGGAGGAGCATGAGCTGAAGAAGGGGCTTGAAGGCATCACCCCAGAGGTGGGATTTGGTATATTTTTACCTGCATTTGGGTTCCTAGCCTAATTCATAATATGTCCCAGGCTTGGCTCCCAAACTCTCACAAGCCAGCCCCCTTCTCATCAGGGCAGGTTTCACCTGTTAAGGACGGTGATGGAGACAAAGTACACTGTTACTAGCTGGCATTTTTAGGCGTGCAAAGTTTTGGGTTCTTCTAGCTGTCAAAGAACCAAACACGTCTTCTGGAGTTGAACCAGTTCATTTCTGAAGCATCACCACAATCCAGCCTCTGTTTTGAGCCTTGAAAAATTCCCCCTCAGATCCAACTGTGCCCAAAAATCTGGATTCCTTTTGAATGAAACTAACCCAAAAGATGCATTACAGCTGCTAATGGGTCTTTTTTGTCTATGAACCAGAGAAGGGCTGGCCCAGAGTAAACCCAGGCTGAAATGTGCGCAGTGTGGACATCAAGTGCTCAAGACCAACCGTTTGGCTATGTTGACCCACTTCTACATTGCCACCCCACTGGCTGATGTAGTGTTTCTTCTTGCTCTTCCACAACCTATTGCTTAGGACTTGCCACCTGTCTGTGCAACACCCGAAGGAGAGGGACCTAATGGCACCCCAGCATGAAAGACAAACACTATTAAGGACTAACCATATTACAGGATCCCATTTCTTATTTCTGACTTATCATTGCACAGAGAGAAAGAGATACGAACAGAAAAAATTCATTATGATTCTGCAGTCCAGCCAACCTCCAGCATACCAGGTATTAAGAAGAGGAAGGTGAAAAAAAAGAAAAAAAAAAACAAGCAATTTGACACTTTTACCTGTAAATAATTATTCATCCAAACCATAGCGATAAGCACATGACACTGTCCATGCAGATTAGGACACCCCCATCCCGCCGGAGAAGAAAACCCTTCTTGCTTTCCCTCTTCCCCTCAAAGGCTGTATTGTTCCCAAAGAGTTAACAGCAAAGCAGATCTGCAATTACCCGGGAATAATGGGGTGTGATTGGGGCACTAAAGAGCTGGAATTGATTTTTTTTTCAGGCTTTCAGCCCTAGAAGCCCCTCCCTGACTTCCTGGTAACTCATGACCAGCAGGGTCAACAGAGCAGAAATCCTTCTAAAGGGCCAATCTGTATTTGAATTATTTAAACAATGTAGTACAGCCAAGTTAAATGGGGCTTATCAAACGTTACACCTCTTAAAGCACAATTGGAGACAGAAGGATATTAACTGCTGAATGCTCCACCGATGGCCTGCGAGGGGGAGGCGAGAAAAAAGGGGAGAGAAAGAAGTACAAAAAAAAAGGGGGGACCAAGGTCAGCCAAGGCAGGCTGATTTGTACAAGGGGAGGAGCAGGTGTCTGTGCAGGGTCTTGGCCAGAGATGGTCTCTTCTTCCTTTTGGAGACCTTCCATGTTTACCCAAACCGGGGTTGGCTTTACCATCCTCACCCAAGGGAACTAAACCCCCAGAGTTGGGGTATTTGAGGGCTTAATCTGCATCTTCCCCCCACCCCCAGCTGCTGGGGATACTGTGCTAGAGGATACGGGTCTTTTTTTGGCCTTTCCCAAAGGAAATGCAGGCAGAGGTTGTTTCCATGTCGCGACAGGCTACGTACGGGTCATTATCCCCGTGCACAGCTTGGGACGTGCACTTTGCCCAGAAAGGGCTGAGACGCAGAGACGTTACAGGGCATAGTGGAAAAAGGAACAGGAAGCTAAAAACCATAACAATAGAAGAATTTTCCTCCAAATTTGGGAGCCAAACAAAAATCTCTCATATACTGAGAGGGGCTAAGGACAACTAGGGAAAGCTCAGCTTGCCGAGCAGCACCAAAAGATGGCTATGAGTATTTTTGCCCATAAAAGCAGTAAGCTTGCTTAGGTTTGGGAGCCAGGAATTTGTCCAGGAAAACAGCTCTTGATTTTCTTACAAAGGTGAAAGCAAACAAGAATCCACCTGGACATTTTTCTGGTCATTTGTCCTGCTTTACCCCAGCACTTTTGTGGTGTTTCAGGTGACCAGCCCTGCATGGGGAAGTTCGGAGGGTCCCTGGTGGGGTGCAGGGGGTAAATCGTTCACAGGTAATTCACGCACTGACATTTTCACATGACTTATTTGACCTGGAGAGAAAACAAATATGCTCGCAAGTAAGAAAGCGTGATCAGCCAACAAACTGCAAACAGGCCCCCAAAGAGCCTGAATTCACTAGATGACGTATGGGCGGGCAAGAAATAATTCAGCCACATACAGCTGTGCAGTAAGGATATAGGGGAAAGGATATAGGGGGAAAGGGTTTGTAAATGATTCATGGACCAAAAATGTAAAAATATTGGTTAATTGACCTGCAAAGGTTTTATCAGAAAGCATTGAGTCTAAAGTAAAGGAGAAAAAAGGAAAAATGCAAATTAACAGTGCAATCTTAATGGCCCACATCCTTCATTAATATAGCTACTGTGCAGCCTCTGAGCTAATTAACTCTGTCAATTCATAGGAATTCGAACTGCTTTCTCTCTGCTGTGTATATGAAGTTACCAGCTCCCCGAGAGCTGATTTTTGGGGGTGTCTTTGCCCACCCCTGAGCTGAGCCGCCATACCCAGGCTGAACCCTCAGCCCAACAGCAGCGGGTCAGGGACGTGCAGTCAGCCAGAGCTGGCCAGGAAAACCCGGAGGGAAACATTTCCTGCTGCGAAAGGCTCTCCCATCCAAACTGGAACATTTCAGGAGACGTTGCTGATTTCACTGAGGTTGTGTATTTTTTTTTTTCTTAAAAAGAAAAAAGAAAAAGAAAAAAGAAAAATAATGAGGGGAAGGAGAGGAAAGTTTTCCTGACTCTGTTCCATCCTTTTTATCAGAAGTTAGGAATATAAGAAGGTGCCTCGCGGCTCAAATCCAGCCCAGTGCTATCTCAGTATTTGACATTATTTGTCATTTGGGGAAGAATTTCAAAATGTTTAGATTTCGTTACAGTTCAGAATGAAGCCCCAAACTCAACCTTTCCTCCCCCTCCTCACCAAGCAGCATTTGCCATCCTTCCCCATCTGCACTTTTAGGACCATCGTTTGCTGCAAAACCAAATGGGGTTTTGGGCTAATGTCTGTAACCTCCAGCTCAAACAAAACGGGGCGCTGGGTTTGCTCACTCGGCCGTGACAGATCCAGCCCCAGGCACCTTCTGCCTTCCCACGCGTGTGGGGGTCCTGTCCCTGCCGGCTCTGGACGTCACATCTCCAATGGGTTCTTCCACCTTGAATGCCAGACGTCTCGACGAAGGTCACTGTCGCCATCAGCCCCTGCTTTCGCACACTGCTTTCCCACCCGGCGGCACCGGGCGGCATTGGAAGGGGACGGGATGATCACAATATTGAGAAAGCTCAACCCAAGCAAATGGAGGATTTATAAACTCCTGGCCTACCCCGGCAGGCTGCAAGGTCGCCCCTTATCTAAGTCTGCAGAGGGTTTGCAAAGTGCTGGCAGCCCTCCAAATATGTTTGGGAGTTTTTACTCTAACCTAAGGCTGCCGGACTCCCACATTTGACATTTTCCAAGTGCTGTTAAACGACGAGGCAGCGACCGGGAACAATGTGTGATTATAACAGCCGCTAGCTGAGGCTTTCCAAGAGCCGTAGCAAGTGTGAAGGCTCGGCGTCCTGGCCGCCCGCCCCGCGGGAGCCGTCTTCATCAGGGATGCTGGAGGGTGGAGGGGGGTGCCAGGCAAAACCAGCGCTCACCCCTTGAAAGCCTTTTAATCATGGCCTAAAGGTGGAATAATGAAGTTTTGCAAAGGGGGAAAAGTTGGGGTACTTTTATCAGAGCTGCTCCGGGAGCATCCCTGCCTGGTTGACTCTACTTTGCCTGCACATACCCCGTAGGCTGCACCGTCGTGGTGCAAGACCCCACAAGGGATCCCATGCACTGCTCTTTGCCCATGGGGTCTGGGCTGCCAAAGTAGCCATAGGGATGATTCAGAGCCAGTAAAGTAGCTTGTGGACTTGAACCTGGGTTTCTCAAGGTCTGCATTAACCCCTCCATAGACTATTCTTCCCCTTTGTGCCTTAATTAATCCATCAGTGGCAAAGGTTAACCACAGTTAGAGCTGCATTCATTAAGGATGTACTCAATCTTGCACATTAATTTAAATGAGCTGAGGTGCCCTAATTCTCAGCTGGGAATATTTCTGTTAGTTGGTGGAAAAAAAGGGAAATCTACACTGAAGACAGATAAAAATATAAACTTGCTCGTTGTTTTATTTTCCCTATTTCTTCCTTTTATCTGGCAGGAAAACTGACTGTGCAGGACAGGGAGTAAAAGAAAACAGAAAGAGGAAGGAAAACCAACTAACAGAAGTGCTGGTTTTCCTTCTTTCTTTCTCAAGAAAACAAGACCAGAAGTTTTCTTCCAAAACAGTTTTTTACCTGACAGCTGTCCCCACTTAAATAATATGTTTTTGAGAAGGGAAACGAAAGGAGAGGAATAGCTGAGGAGAAGTGGGATGTGCTTGAATACTAATTGGATTGGAAGTGCAAAGGGGGTTGTTAGTCAGATAGGGAGGATTATTTTACATCTTGACCACCTATACAACCAAGTCTGCAACCGCCTAAATGAAACGTTAGCTTAATCATCCTGGTCAAAGTCCTCTGGCTACAAGCAAGTCTTGTTGTACTGTGGATTAACAGGGGGAAAAAAATTAAAGGACTCTATATACACAGCTTTTCTGGCTTTGGTTAGAAACCCCGGGGTCAGAGCAAAGCTCTGATTTTAAACAACTGTATTTTAAGTGATCCTGTTTATTCCAAGTGTCTGCTGAGGCTTTGACTCTGAGCTATTAATACAAAATAAATAATTTTCACACGAGCTATTTTTTCCTCCGTTGCCAGAAGAATAAAGCAAGGCGGCCACAGAATCGACGCGTGTGAGCAGCAGAGAGGGAGAGAGGGAGCCATGGGCTGCTGTGATTTTCTCAGCTGCTGAAAGACACATGGAGCACCTCTGGCAAAGGACCCTGAGCAAGACCGCATCAGCCAGCACGAAGAAGGATGCTTTTGTGACACATATGGGGTGGTGGGAGACTCCCAGGGTGTGTTAATCCACGAGTTTTATGGCATCTAAATCCACTGCTGTTTCAGAGGGTGTGTGACCTGCAATAAAGGCAGCTTAGCCTCTGGAAGCGGTAGCTTCGAATGTTGCCCTTTGCAGATCTTGCCAGGCAGATGCGAGCCCAGATGATGCAGATGTGCTGGCACAAGACCCTGCAGTGGGTGCAGACGCATCCCAAGGATTGTACTTCTGTGCGGCTGGGTGCAAATAT
Source organism: Elanus axillaris (assembly GCA_026212715.1). NCBI lineage: Eukaryota > Metazoa > Chordata > Aves > Accipitriformes > Accipitridae > Elanus > Elanus axillaris. The sequence goes on along the minus strand of JANZLQ010000017.1, from coordinate 26,425,490 downwards.
GGGTTTGGGGAAGCAGCATCCCACCACAGTGCTCCCAAGAAGGGATCCAAGGGATCCCTCGAGGACTCTCATTCCCCATGGTGTGAGACCTATCCAGACTGGCTGGGATGAGCTTGGACCCACAGCATTTGGATCCTCAGGGCAGGGGAGCAAGAGGTCAAGAGATAAAGGCGGTGGGTCCCTGCTCAGCTGTGTTCCCAGCAGATGCCAGGGACGAGTTGTATTTGCACACCTGCAGCCAAGCCCCCTCCACGCCGGTGGTTGTACACTCCCAGCCCACTTGCCTTCTCCACCAGCTGCTTTCCTGGTCCCTTTTTTGCAGGTTGATGCCTTGAGGTCACCAGGTCTCTGCATCTGGGTACCAGATTTCAGATCTAGTGATGGAGTGGAATGGGAGAGAGGCTCAAATGGCAGCATGCGCTTCCACAAATGAGGGCCTCAAAGATGGGAAATAATTCTGCAAAGCCTCTGCAGAGGCCACCTGGCCTCCTTCTGTGGTGGACCTGAAGGAACATCCTGCTATTTGCCTCTAAGAATCACTTTAGTGTCTCCACCACTTGCGTGTTTTGCACACCGTAATAAAAGGGCTTCACTAGGGTTTAAAGGTGCAGAAATGGTGGCAGGCTTGGGGGGCATCAGCAAGGCAAGGAGAAGGCAGCTAGTGAAAGTGCAAAGTGATTGCCTCTCAAAATCACAGCCCTTAACCTATATCCACGGCAGGCACTCAAGTCTTGAGGAAATGGAGATCTCTGCGCTCTGCTAACACCATGGCCCCTCCATCAAAACAAGCACCAGCTGGACCAGGAAAGGCTCTCCCACCTCTGCTGGATACAAATCATGGAGGGATGAGCCTGACCCCAAGGTGTTTCGCATGCTCAGACTCACAGAGGCACAAGGAAGGACCTGCAAAGTTGCTGGACAAAGGACCCGGTGTCGGAGGCTCCCTCCGGAGCAGGCTGGGGAATCAATTGCTGCGGAGATGTGGGAGGTGTTCACTGGAGTCTGAGAGTCTGCAGGGAGAGCAGGCAGCTGGAAAACTCTATGTACCATTCACGTCTGGGTCCTGTAGTTTTGATGCTGGCTTTTAAGGTTCCATTAAACTACGTTTTGTTCAATGTAAATTATAATTATTATTATGCATTCATTTAAACTGTAGGATTTCCAAGATGGGACTGTGTCCTACAGAAGGCGAGTGTTGCCGTGAGGTGTAACATGCCTGTTAAACTACTGGGATGTAGAAGAAGCAGACAAGGTTTTAGATACACAGGCATTTCTTAAAGAAAAAAATTGAAGATAAGGATTTAAACCCGTTTATATCAATTCAGGTTTTGGATATCCATCACCTGCAATTTTCTAGAGGCAGGGGGGAGCATACCAGGGGAAAATCACTACAAGCTCACTTTGGTCTCATCTTTTTCCACAGGTATCTCCCAACAGCCACTGTTTTCAGTTTGGAAAAAGGAGGCATAAACAGTGTCCATCACTGTCACAAATTATACATTTCCGTTTTTCCATGTTTGGCAAAATCAGGGCTCAGCATACCCCAGTGCAAAGCACCGGCTTGATTTTACTGTCACCCTTGGAGACCCCAGGTGGCTGGATCGCTGTCATGGTAATAAGGTCCTGATCTTACATAGAGCACCTGTACACCCCATAATATGGCTAAATACCAATAAAATCATATGCGTCCTGCTCATCATTCCCGGCGGGGCAGTGTCCCTAAGGAAATCCGTGAAAAACCCAAACCTGAGGTCCCACCAGGCCCAAGGCAGGAGAGCAGAGGGGGCCAGCTGGCTTTCTCGAGCCCTGAGCTGTAGGCATCTATTAACAATTAGCTTTTTGGCTCCACTAAGTGCACTCAGCCTGACTTGGTTTTATTGGCATCACCCATCTCCCAGTAAATGTGATAAGAGAGTCTGATTAGCTGCGGCACTCAGACCAGGCTCTGAGCTAGTCTCCGGCACGGCTGTCTGAAGGCTACTTACCACATGTGCTTTCCACACCACGCTTCCAGGCCCAGGAGAGTCTAATGAAGATTGTCCTTGGACCTCATTGTTTACTTTTAGGCAAGCATCAGAATTAAGACCAATTTAGCTGCCTGTTCTTTTCCTTTTCTTTTTTTCACGGGGCTCAGTCTAAACATGCATCTGAAGAAAGAGACTTTTTTACTGCCAAGACAACATGTGATAAGGAAAGATCATCTGTCTGCGAGAAAATTACTTCTGTGGAGTTCGGCAAGTGGTCCCAAGGGTCTGATTCCAGCACAGGAACAGCCCCTGGAGAACATTAAAGAATTATAACCCCCATGATAAGGCACTTTCTTTTATAGTTTTTTATTTCATAGCAATAGTCACAACTTAAAGATAAGAACGACATACATTTTGTTTAACTAGGCTCTTGTTCCTTGGTGTGGGGCTCACTGTGAACTGGCATCCATCAAACTCTTTTGTGATTTACATGAATACCTGATTCTTCTGATAAGGGAAAGTGTAAGTCAACATAGTTCTGTTGTAATTGGGTGTTACCTGTTTAGATACTGAACTGCTATCTCAGCATCAGTTCACAGGCAAGCTCGACTTTACCTTTTCTTGCTAGGTGCAGAGAGAATGTCTCTTGGTTTTACATTGGCCCCCAGGTGTTGCAACAAGCTGTCTGGAAGCATCTTTTCTCTTCAGTCTAGTAGAGGTGGCCACAGGACACTGCGGATGCTAGAAGTCAATGTGCATTCAAACAGTGATGGGAAAAAGTTGCAGAAGTAAAATCCCCAGATAAACCCAAAGTTCCCACTTTAGGTTCAGCATAAGCCTCGGCCGCGGACTGGTGGCAACTGCATGGTCTAGCAAAGAGGTGCTACCATATGCTTATTTTGCTGATATAATTATCTTAGTGAGCAACATTTTAGGCTTGTAGTATAAAAAAACCACTACTGATGTGTGTATGATAGCAGCCATATCTGACCCTCACATTCCCAGACTTCTTTGCGCTAGATGATAGAGATACTAAGACATCTCAAAGCCTGATAAGTTTGCAACCTAAAAACAAACCAGAAAAGGAGCCCAGTAAAAGATTTGATGACTGCCATGAAGCAGGACTTCTCAGAAGAGACACCATAGCTGCTGCCTTAGACCATACCACCTTTTATTGAATGCGAGTGTCTCAAGAGACAACTGCTTTACTTCTAATAAAAATAAGAGCACTTGGTCTTCCATAACAAGAATAACTAGAAACAAAAAAAAAAAAAAAAAGACCCGAATCTCCCACCTGCAGGCTTTCAGGGCCAGACAACTGAAGGAATTAAATGCAAATCACTAACCAAAAAGTTAGCTTTGCATAAGGAATACCCCAGAGGCTGCCCAGTGTTTGCTCTCACTCTGCCTGCCGTCTTTAGCAGAGCCAAGCTCAGGCACCTGAAGTTGAGAAGCAGAGTGGAAGTCAGCCGTTAGCAGCAAGACGATCTCTTCTGCTTCCATCCCAAATTTTAATATCAGCCTACAGCTTGTCATGATTTCCGTGGCTGAAGCCAGGGCCCCACCAATCCCCCTGGAGCGGCAGAGGTGTGGGCAGTGGCACAGGACTGCGGGGATCTCCCAGCAGTTGCTGGGAGAGGGGCCAGAACACCGGTCAGTGAGACGCAGACTGGGAAGTTCCCATACAAGGACTGTAAAGGGATGTTTTGATGTTTTGATGTATCTACCTCCCAAGATCAAAGGTGAATCTGGGTGATTTGCCAGCTCCTAGCTGCCCAAAGGTCTTTTATTAGGCCAAATTCTCCTCTTGGTACAAATGCACCTGATTGCAGTGAAGGTGCAGCAATGCTTTGCCATGAAAGGGCTGTTCACAGCAGGTCTCCCCAAACCACAACGATATCCCACAAGCTAAGATATGCCACTGCTCAGATGGGAGAAAGATTGCGTCCCGCCAGCAAATACGCAGGGCTGGGTAAATAAGCGGAGCAGCAGAGTAGATACAGCTTTCTTCCCAGAACTGGGATCCTTCAGAAAGAGTAAGACTCCAATCCTGGTCCCTCCTCAGCCTCCATTGAGCTTCTGCTCAATGCAAAGTCTTGGTTGAGCCCCGTCGTCCAAGTGTTGGGCAGTAGGTCGTGCATCACCTGAAACATCATCTTGGCCATGCTTGGCCAAGGCCCCTCTCCATGGAGCTAGCTACAGGTTGGGTGGGCACCTCTTGGCAAGCGGAGGTCGTGGCTGTGTTGGCCTCAGGTGTCCTCAGAGGCGGGGAATAGTTGGTGTGGGAGAGACATGAAAAAGTGCTCCAGCCTACATAGTTGAAAAGGCAGCTTGTTGTATTGGTTTTATGTGTTTAAAAGGATTTCGTTCACCTTCTAACACCACACTGCTAGAAGACAGGGATTTTGTGATGGTATAAAGACAGATACATAGAAATGTATATATATAAAATGCTAAATATACTTTTAGCATGGGAGAGCTGAGGTTTAAGAGGCTATTTCCTGGCTTAGTCCAATTCTCTCCCTAGACATTTTCCTTCACACTAAGTGAAATTCTGGCTGAATTAAAGAACCACTTTTCCTCTTATCTGCTGTTCCTGTTATCTAACACCAAGGCAAAGGCTGGGAGCTGAGAGACAGCCAGGGCATACCGTTTTACAGCTCACCTTCCCACCATTCCCCTGGGCTTGCATCAAATGCCAGGAAGATTTGTTAAAAAACAGCCTGTCATTCTCAACTCGACCATACCGGGGGAACAGCAATGGGAAAGCCACAAAAGGGGTCACTTTGCTGGATATCTTAGGGTTTTTTTAGGGGGGGTGGTCTCCCCAAATCTCCTACAGACCCCAGTGAAGTGGTTGCACTACGACTTCTGTGGAGCAGAAACCATCCTTTCCATTAAAATGTCCAGGTCCATTCACATGTGTGAGCCTCCAGGGGTGTCATGAAAAGGGAAGGAATAAAAAAGCACCAACCCAGTTCATTATTTACTGTCACCAACCCAGTTCATTATTTACTGTCAGTACTTGCTTCTGGCTCCTGAGCCAGGCTGGTGCAACCAGCAAGAGCCAAGAGATCTCAGCTCCCTCCCTGAGTCCACCACTGACTTACTGCTTAGCCCTGGGCAGGCCCCTCCACTTATTTTCACCTCTTTCTCCACCTTCAGCAAAGTGTCTCTCTTGGCTACAAAGATTTGCAGTTTTGGGGGAGCAGGATATGTTTGCCCAGCATCAAACACAACGAAGGCTCCTACTTCCAACTGATACTCCTCATGCCACGGTGAGAACAATACTCAATACAATGCTAAGAACAATACAATGCCTAATTAGGGTAGCCCTTAACTAAGAAACCTGTTTTATCCTTGGATTTTTTCTTAGTGTCTTGTCTCAGAGTTATTCACATGCCTTTCTCCAGGTTTCCTCCAAGTCTTCCCTTGTCTCAAGGTATCATCAGCCTCTTCCATGCTTTTTATTTGTGCATCCCAGACTTTGGAACTGAGTAAGCTGTGCCAAGAGATGCACTTGTCTCTTAGGCCAGGTTTAATAGGTTTTCATTGTCATTGTGCGATGTATTTGTTCTCTAAATTAAGAATACACTGTTAGGCACGGGTGTTTAGAGCCCTTGAAACCAAATTAGCTACTGTCCGTTTTGCTGACATGAAGGTTCCTCAGATATATCCTTAATTCAGGGTTCTTACAACCCAGCCCCTTGCAGCATCCTGCTGTCTCTGGCAAAATCAAGAATGAAAACAAACAAAAAAATCCCAAACAAGGTCCTTTCTCGCAGGACCCAGCCATCCTTCCAAGATGTTCCCTGCTCCACAGACAGCTGGGAAGTGCGGCAGCCTCAATTTCAAAGGCAGTACGGGCATTGGGTCTCAGGAGAAGCTCTTATTTCCAAGGTTTTCCAGAGACGGACAGGGCAGCATACATCTATGTCTATGGCAGACTGCAGGAGCTGCAGTTATGCCGCTGTGAAGGACTGCCTATAGAGAAGTGTCAAAACCAGTACTGACACAGGAAAATTGTGGCTTTGGGTGGTCATCCACTGGGGGACAGCTGGGGGGGCTTGAGATGGTGACGAGTTCCCAGGTCTTTGTTACCACTCCTTCCTCCTTTTTTCACCATCCTCTTGCCCAGCCAGTGTTCACCTGTAGACCAGGAGGCCAATAAATCTCAGGAAGTGGAAACTGGAGATCCACCTCTGAGGGAGCCAGGTCTTGGTCTGAAGTGTGATCTCATGCCCAGGGCAACAAAGAGACACAGGGTCCTGCTTGTTCTCCCTGCCCTCTCCTTCACCTCCTGCGGAACTTTAGGAAAGTCTCCTGCTTTGATTTCCCCTCCTGTAAAACAGGAGTGAAATCTGCTTCCTCTGAGATTGGCTAGTGAAGAGGGATGTACAGCATCATAAAAATGATGATGATCAGAATGACGTGCCTCTTCCCATTTGAAACAGATACAGATCTGGCCCAATAATTCCACAAAAAATCTTGGTCTGAATATCTTCAATACACTGATCTGATTTAAAAAGAAACAGAAACCTGGAATTTAAAAGCAGGTGGGTTTTATCACCTCCTTTATTATTTAATTTGGCTGGAATGTCTTTCTTTTCTTTTAAGATGAATGAACCTTCTGCTGACAGCAACTCCCTTACTTTTTGCTTTCAAACCAAAATTGACGGGAATTTAGGGGATTTTCTGTTTAAAAAAAAATCCCACCTTCCTCACAGTAGAAAGTATGTTCAGCTGCTGTCATGAAAAGCTCTGACTAAAACCACGATATCCTTCCAGGGACATTACACCGCACAGAGTACTTGCAGCCCAGAACATTTCTGGTCTCTCCTGCTCCAACAGGTTTAGATGCCCAGTCCTTCAGATGTCCACATAAATTCGGGCTGTGGTAAGGACAACTTTAGGGTGCCTGGGACCCGGTCAGCATCCCTACCCCTACCTGCCACAATCAGGGCTTGGACCTCTTCAAAGTTATGGTGAATCAAATGATGTGCACCTTGGGCAATGCCACCCAAGTGTGGTTTGCCACCCAAGCTCCAGGAAACTCCAAGGAAACTTGAAGACGTGCAAAACCTGGCACGAGGAACCTTGCCATGGTATATGTCTTCCTAAGACTGAGCACTTGCTCACACACTGACAGAAGACAAGTATATAACAGCGCTACCTGGTGATACATCCCAAACAACGGGCTCGGCCCCATCAACCTTCACTCACTCAAGTCTTCCCATGCGAATCCATGGGGGCTACACGCTTGGGTAAGACAAGTTACCTGTAAATTCAGCTCAAAGCCAAGCGTCACAGCGGTTTGGGTAGTATGGCCTTCACAGATACGTAGCACAGAGAGGTTGGCTCACGTTATTCCTGTCCAGATCCCCAAGAAGTAATATCACCAGTAAAACATCATGGCTTACTTGGTTTAGGTGAAGATGTAAACAAATGATCATCAGCATTATCTCAGCAACAGCCAAGCAGGGCTAAACCTGTGGATGCCCAGTATTTGCTAGTAAAATTCTCTTTTAAGCAGGAAACATGTGGCTTTACCTCTGGATGAATATCCTGCTGAGCATCAGCGCGAGAGCTGAAAGCCCTCCATCTAGCAGATCATAAGCTGGCAATGTCTGAAACTTTCCTCGGCAACCTTATATTTTCCCATAAAAAATAACACAGTCACTTCTTTGCATTTCCTCTAGCTCATCACATGGGCCTGTCCAACCAGCCATCGTCAATGCCTTTATCTCCCTCCTCTCACCCTTGGGGGATGCCACTGCTTGGCCCAGCGCTGAAGGACCTCAGCTGACCCAGGAGACCTGTAAAACAGAGCAGCAACCGTATAATCTGAATAGAAAATACAGCAGGCAGCTACATATTTTCTTTAGACAAGGCATGTCAGGGACAGTTGCAGCCCGGACTTTGCTTCTTCATATTGTGTGGATTAAGAAAGGGTTTTTTTTTTCTTGCTCCAGCAATAGCCTGTGCTCAACAGAAGTAACCTCTGCATCTTTAAGTGCATAATTTGTGGGCTCTGCCAAGCGGACAGGAAATTAATGAAGTTTAAATGAAGAGCTGCTCCCTTTTCTAGCCGTCTGATTATTTCTTTTGATTTAGTATAATCCTGGCAGAGTGCTCCTGATCTAATCGCAGGAGCTTGCACTTCGTGATCCAATTACTGCCAAGTTTCTGGACGTTCGTTTTGCTTTGATGGGAACATTTAAATGTGTGAACTTCGCAGGGGCTGGCTGACAGCTCTCAGCTCTGGGATCTCATTTTAATTATAGGCCCAGTGGAAATAGGTGCAAATTGGTTGTCTCAAAGCATAACATTGTGAGAGCAGATTTATTTTCATGTGAAAGCTAGAATCCTTTTGTCTGGGGGAAATGAAATGAAATAGTGTGATTTTTCCCAGACCAGAGCATCTACTTCACCTTTAGCCAGTCTTGCAGCCTGTCCATAGCTTAGCCATGCAAACAGCTCCTGGCTCAGCATTGCTTCTAGCCAGAGCCTGTGAATCCTGATACCTGGTTCCTATTCCTACTCTTACCTACAGGCCTCCACCACTCTGCCAAACCTGGCTTCAACTAATCAGCAAATTTAACAATTTGGGCAAACGTGCAGCCAGCACACTCACATAGTTTTGGTTTTAAAAAGGAAGCTACAGACACAGAGCTAACACTGAGCCAGTTTTCCAACAGCCTTTCCCAGCCCGAACTTGCACTAAGTTGGGCTGAGAACGGATGATTTCAGTGCACTTGGTAAGAGTCCAAGACATAGCCTTTGCACACTGATTTTCCATGCTGCTGCCCGAACACCATCACATCGTATCCTCATTCTTTCATGACCTAAGGTTGCCGCAGTCGCCAATCCCCCCCCAAGACTGCCGGGCAGAGAAAGCGGCTCCCGGCATCTGCCTTGCGAGATAGCATCGCCCCGCCGGCTCCCAAGGCCTTCCTGGCGATGCCGCTGCCCGGTGTTTGCTCATGTCCTCGCATTGTCCCCAACCCCGATAACTCCTCTGGTCACCACTATCGTCTTATCGCCGCAGCGGCACTGCCGAGCCACCAGCCCTCCACGTTTTGCAGGGAGGGCACCAAGCCCCATCCACTGATAGACCTATCTATAAGCCCATTCAGGACTGTTTTGATCAATGGCTTAATCTCTGTTTGGATGGTCAAATCCCTCCCTCCCTTGTCTGCAAGCTGGATGTTGGGAAGAATGTCCCCTCGGCTTGTGCCGTCTCAGAGCCCGGCTACGTAGAGAGCACGTCGCAGTCAAAGATTCACCGTTTGCACCCACGGGGCTTTATTAACCTTCTTTTAGCAGATGGGCAACTGAGGTCCCAAGAGGTGCAGTGGCCTCTCCAAAGTCTCGGGACAATTGAGAACTGAGCTAAGGTTTCCCAAGACTTCAGGGTCATCCTTCTCCTCCCACAGTGCTGTAAAGGACCTCCCAAGGCAGGACCTTATTGTGCCGACAGACAGCCGAACACGGGAGCCTCAGCCAGAGACACCTTTCCATCTAAAGTCCTGATATCTTTTGACGACGTGACCATTTGCTTAGCTCTATTTACCCACCAACACGCTTCCAGTCAATGGAGCGGAGATAAGCATATGCAGAGATCTTGATGAGATCAGGATTCATCTGATAGGACAAGAATAGGGTGGAGAAGAAAAAAGAAAAAAGTAAAAGTAAAAGCTCATTGATGATCCAGGCTCTAAAACAGGCCAAATCTGAAGGGCAAGGTTCTCCCCAAATACTTTTTTTTTTTTTTCCAAAAATGGCAATGTAAGGCACTCAGGCTCCAGCATTGCACCAGCAGCAGACATTAAAAAGTGAGAGCGCGGGAAAGAGAAACCAAGAAAAATGGGTAAAAATAAGGAAAAACTCTCTATATTTTCACCTCCTTTTTTTTTCTAAAATGTGAAATTGGCCAAGAATTCTGAAAAATAAATCCGTCACCAACAGAAGATGTCCTCGTCCTCCACCTTGTGTTTAACACTGGTGCCCAACGTTACACAAGGGGAGGAAACAAACCCCGTTTCACAGAAGGAGGACCTGGCCTGGGGGCCCAGCTGTACCCACCCGACTCCAGACGCTTCCCAGTGGTGTCCAAATTATTGTCAGTAACAGATGGAAAGGGATGGTTCCTCCGCCTGAGAAGCACCCGGCACCCAGGAGTGACTGCAAAGGGACAGTAAGCCTACGTGATTTGCCCGAAGGCTCCTGGGCAGCTTGCGGCAGAGCTAAGGAAATTGGCCGCAGCATCCTCAGAAACATCGAGTAAATTATAACAGAGCCAGGCTTGGGTTCTGGCCAGCTGGCCACATCCATCCGATTAAACTCCAACTCCCAACTCAGAGTGGCAACAGCCAAGCCACCTCGTGGGAACAGCTTTGCCACATTCCCACAAAGAACGTGGGATACGTCTGTTTGGTTGTCCCTATGGCTGATGTCCGGCACCCTTGCTCCCGTGTGGCTAAACCGACTGGGAGACATCCTGCCTCAAAATCCGGCAGGAGACCCTTAGCGGAGAGATGTTAGGGTGCCCTCAAAAACTCCTGTGATTTATTCCAGATGGGTTATGAAGATGTGCAGGACAGAGCAAAACCTCTGTTCCTAAGCGCATCTCACCTAAAATCTTGAGGTCAGGGCTGCTGTCGCCCAGCTACGATGCTGAGGTTTGCTCAAAGAACAGGTGAGTACAGGAAACTTCTGTAAGGAGTGATAGAAATGTGCATCCTATGCAAACAAGTGAGAAAAAAAACATTGGAGGCTTCTCTGTTATCCTGGTGTTTGTGGCAGAAAGCTGTGGCTCTCATTTTTAATAACATCTCCCATAGAAGATGAAAAACGAGGAAATAAATAGTTAAACAAGAAAGGCCTTGTTGGGGTTTTTTGTTTGTGTGTTTGGGTTTTGCTTGCAGCAACATAAAATGTAACATCTTTTGCCCATTTTGTGTTTTTCCCACTGCAAGCTGTTAACAGCCAAGGCTTTTTAGACTTGCAGGCATGCAGTAAGAAGACAGAATGGTGAAAATGCTCTTTATTCTCTATACGAACCGCCACAAAAGGATGACTCCGCAAAGAAGCAATACATTTTTGCTGCAAGCGAAGGAAAGCATTTCAAAATCTGTTCAGCTATAATTAGTAAAGCCCATCTGAATTCATGCTCCCGTTATATTGTCCTTTCAAGAACAAAAGCTCAACTAAACATAGCTGGAAATGATTAGAAATGTTTACACTTCTTGCTTATAGCACTTCAAGCCAAGCTTTTCTTTTTATTGCCTTTAAACAGCAATTCATCCAGAAGCGTCTTCAAATCTTCTTAAAACAAGCAAACCAATCAAAACCAAACCAAAACCCCAAAAGTGGAAGTGAAATTCAATTAAATTTTTTAAAAAAACAACAAAACTATTACACTTCAGAGCTTTGTTCAGCCAGAACCAAAAAAATATTGAACCTTCCAGTTTGCCGATTTTGTATTTCTGCCTTTTCTAGATGAAACACAAATGACATTTTTTCTTGATTTTGGGAGGATTTTCCACTGAACCAAAAAATGCATTTCCTAATCAGTTCTACTGCTGACATGTGCGTTTTTCTGGAGTGAACATTAGATGTTCAGCTTTACCACAGTCTGTATGGAAAGGTGCTAAAAATTGTCCTTTTTGCATGTCAGAAGAAGACAGTAAATCAAAAAAATATATTTTGCAGAGGAGCCTTCCGTGCGTGCATGCAGCCATTTCTCCATGCTGGTTGATGTACCTTTGGGTGTTAACAACTGGAATATGCTCTGATGCCTCTGATGTCCCACCGGCATTACGGTGAGACTTCACAGCTGTTCTGCCAAAAATACAGAATCCTGTGTTAAGGCACAGGACTAAGTGCTCTGTGAGAGCCGGGTCCTGTCCTGGATCTGCTGTCCCCCACGAGCCTTTTCAGCATCCGTTCCCTTGTCTTCCCAGGCAATAAGATCGACGTGCCCTGCAGTGTCGTGGTGAGGCTGAACTTGGTAATCTTTATAAAGCGCCCACGGATCCTCTGTAAAAGGGAAAAGAAAAGAAAAAAAAGATATGACCCAGCCTGACTGTGGTCCGAGCTGGCCGAGGAGTGAGTCCTGAGCAGCTTCGGCTGATGGACAGGAGGAAGCCCGAGGTGGGCTGTCTCTCTTGGGGTTGTCACTGCAGAGCACAGGAGCCATCCTGCCTTCAGCCCCTTGGGTACCAGCACGGGTGACACCGCAGTGACACATCTTCTCCACCCCACGGGAGGACCTGTGCTTCTGCGATGTCGTTGCTGTTACGTGCTAAACGAAAGTCTGCTTTGTCCCCCTTGCTTGAAATGCTGTTAGTACATCTTTTCACCAGCGCAATATTCCCCTTAGAGTCAGCCATGAAGACGGTGGCCGTCTAGGTGGGAGAGAGCAGAGGAAAATCTCTGCCTCCGCCAAGGACCTCTGGAAGGTCGGGGCACCCTGCTCACCCTAAGAAAGGTGATGGCTCCCAGGGAAAAGCTTACTTTTTTTCCCCCCAATGTTGTCAGCTGGTCTAATAAAGCTACACCCTCTCCCTGCACTCCTGCTCCTTTATTTTTTATTACTAGCAAGAATTTTAAGCCAAAGAAATCTCAGACTGGTAACGGCACAAGATGCAGTTCACGCTGTCCAGCTCAGAGATTTCACTTTCCTTAATCACAACAGAGAAGGATCTCACACCACCCTCCTTAAGGCATCCATCCAGTCCCTGGTACCTGGCCAGGGCTGAGCCTGAGCTGCTCTCTCCTGCAAGCCAAGAGCTATATCAGACCTATTCAAAGCACTGTCTGTTCAGCCAGGTACGCTATAAAGTCATATAGCTGCTTGTACAAGCACATCAGGCTTTATCTAAATCTGTATCTATATTTTTTTCCACTTGGAACAATAGATAAATTGATTGATGGATTGATTGATTGAGAGACAATAGCTAGAACTACACAGACATTCATGTCCAGGTCCATCCCACCTCTAACTGGCTTTTTTTCTTGTTTTGTTTCCAATAAAAAACCTCCAAAACTCAAGTGATGGGCCCCCCCGTCCCCCTCCCACGCTGCCAGCCCCAGGACTCACAGCATTTCTCCTGACTTGTACGATGCTAGTGGAGATGCATGAAAAATCAGAGGTGCATCTATCTTCCAAGCGCATTGCCTAAGAGATACTACTGTTTATTAATAATACCAGCACTGTATTAATGATCTAAGAATGAGGGCTAATTAGATATAAAGTTGCCAACGTACCTGAGTATTCTTTCCACGGTGTGCTGCACTGGACTTTTGGCTAATGGTAACAATATCATTTCATGAGAAAATGAGCTTTCACATTATGGTACCTTTTATGATTTCAGCGTGTTGTGTATTTTCTTGCTTTTTCCCCATAGATGACAAAATGCCACCTTCACCCAAGGTTTTCCATTCTGGACAGCACTCCTGGGTCGGCGTGAAGCTGCGTGCTGAGTCCGAAAGCCAAAGCCAGGCTGGGTTTCAGCAGATTTAAGGGCTCATCAGCTCTGCTGCTCTCGAGTAACGCCAACGCATCAACAGCATTAACACCCTCGATCTTTGTCTTTACAGTACAAATCCAAAAGAGGAGAAGCAGAAGAGCGCCAGGCTCTTCCAGATGGTAAAGGGAAGCTGGAAGCTTTATTCGTGCAGCCATAGGAATCTCATCGACATAGTCTGAATTCCTGCCGCCGCGAGCAAAGCTGGGGAAAGTTGCAATGTTCGCTTGGCTGGAGAACAGCAGCGCAAGGGGTGCTCTGAGCGGCTTTCGGGAGGGATATTTCTGGGAAGTTGGATGGACCCATCATTGGGAAAGAAGAAAATGCCCATCATGTCGCCGGAACTCCAGAAACTGTTGTGTAGATCACAGGAAAATTAGACATAATCCAAAGGAGCCCTGGCAGCGCTTGGAGATTAATGACCAACTATTTATTAGCACCATCTCTGCTTATCCAGCCTCTGACCCTAAATATCCCCAGCACCGACGGAGCTGGGTCCTTCCCACGTGCAGTTGTCCTAACACCTCTCGGGATGTCGGAGGCTTTTAGATCCCCGATTCCCACAGGAATTTGGGTCCTCCTTTCCTTTGCAAAGCTGAGGCCGGGGGATTTGGGGGAGGCTGCGTGAGGGTCCCAGCCCAGCATCCCGAGCTCAGGGAATTCACCTGTGACAGATCCAGGTGAAGAGAGGAAGATTCCCAGAAAGCTGCCGGCTGCCTCTGCTGTCCCTTGCTGCAGGACAGTGTCAGCCTCAGATCACACACTCACCCTGTGCCAGAGGGTTTGTTTTTTTTTTTTTCCTGGCTGAAAAAAAGCTAGATGCTTTTATGCCCTTTTTTTCAAGTTTTCCATTTGTGAAATTGTCAATATTTTGTGTTTTTTGAGTGGCAATCTAGTCCAAGGTCAAAGCAGCCTCCTGCATTACCGCTCAGCCCTGCCAGCACTCGCCTGCCCATGAAACCCTCCTTGTCCTTTGCTCATGTGAGAGCGTTTCATGTGGATTTGGCACTTGGAGCACTGAGCATCAGTATGAAAAACTACGGCTTGGCTTTGTGGTTTCACTTTTTTTCTCTTTTTTTTCTCTCTCCAGAATAGGTGGATTAATTCAAACCCGTGCAACCCCCTGATATGTCAGTGCAGAGACAGAAATGTTTCTTTCAGCCCAGAAGGAAATCACCGATGAAGCCTCCATCCTGACACCCAAGGGTGGAGGACTTGGGTCAAGATTGGCCCTTTCCCATCCTATCCAACCCCACCGCTGCAGTTCCCACAGCCCAGTGCCCGCTGCGTGATGCTGGGAGGGGGACCAGGGGCATCCCCTCTGCATCCAGCCCTTCCCTTCCCGGCGGCAGCGGGGCCGGCCGGGGCACTGACCCCAGCGCCGGGGAGTCTGGAGCGAAGCCGGCGGCCGCCGCTCCCCTCCATCAGCCCACACCTCATCAATAGGGGATGACAGCCACGGCCTCGCCGCCCCGACGGCACCGCCGATGGCACGGCACGGCTCGGCACGGGAGAGCGTCGGGGATGCAAGCGGGCAGCCCCCCAAGTCGGGGTTGCGGGGAGACCCGGGGGTCCGAGGTGCAGGCAGCCCCGTTAATCCCGGTGGTTTTGGGATGCAGGCAGATACACGGGGCGGAGTGCAGGCAGGGCTGTGGGTCAGGACACAGGCAGCCCCGTGAGTCCAGGTGATCCAGGCATTCCCACGGGGATGGAGCAGGGGCAGCCCCATAGGTCTGGGGCAGTGGCAGCATCACTTGTCTGGGGGTACGGGGGGGACCCACGGGCTTGGGGGCACAGACAGCCCCTTAGCTGAGGTGGTACTGACAGCCACGTGGGTTGGGACTCAACGGACAGAGCCGCGATAGAATCCACAGGGAGAATCCACATCGGATACACCGATGCAGCCGCACGCAACGATCCAGTGACAGGCAAGGACGTGCGGTGAATAGCTATAGGCACGTAGGCAGGTAGACACCTAAGTGAGCAAGACATAGACACGTGGATAGAGAGGTAGGGATAAATAAAGAGGTATTTCAGTAAGGCAAATAGACACAGGAATGGCTAGAGAGGTGCACAGATATATGGATATTCGGATATATGGCTAGGTGGCTAGAGAGATAGATGGATGGTGATGCTGACGGAGGTTCTGCACTGCCAGGGCTCCAGCCCATGCATTTCCAGGCAGCTCAGCCTTCTGTCTCACGCAGGAGGCTTTTCCAGCCTCTCTGACCTGGGAAAGGGCTTTCCATCACCACTGCTGCTACTGCTGGACCTGAGCCGCCGGCCGGTACCCAACAGCCAGGAAAGCGATTTCACAGCAGCACGGTGACGGCGTAGGGCCGGTGTCCTCCGCACGCGCGTTTTTAATGTCATTACACCGAAGCACCGCAGTAACGACGATAAAACCGTGCGCGTGGACGGTGGTGCGAGTGGGGCCCGGGAACCCCGGGGGGGATGCACCCCCATTTATCCCTGTGGGATCCCCCCCGTCCCTGGAGGCGATGCTCGCCCACCCATCCCCAAACCCCCTCTGTGCTGGGCTTTTACGGCTCCCCGCCAATTGAGAGGGTCCCGGATCGGGAAATGCAGAGCCCTGATATTTTCAGCTCAATTCGCTTGATTTTGGCAGTAAAGCTGAACAGGAATGTAGCAGATGGATCCGCACCGTGATTTCAGTGTCTACCCCGGGATACCTCTGTCCCCTGCAGCAGGGTTCTGCCACGCACACGCAGTGGCACGGACACGCGTGGCGTCACGTGAGGTGTGATGCAGGCACACGTGTTCACACCCTGTGGCCCCCCAATTCCGGGTGGGTTTTCGGATGCTGACTCTCCCCAAATCACCCCCGCACTGACCCTCACCACTCAGCTTTTCTCTCCTGCTGCCTCGAAATGCTGCTCCACGCACCTCTGCGCCCACGGCTTTGTCCCCGAGGAAGGCGTTTGTATTTATTTCAACTGAGGTGGGGGAAAAGGAAAAGAAAAGGGGAAAAAAAAGCAATAATGTAATATTTGGGGGTGGAAAGCGCAGGCAAAAAGGATTTTAAAATGCCCCTGGAGCATCACTGAGCTGTGATGTTCTTTGGACACCCTTTTCCCAAGTGGTCATACCTGGCTTTTGGGGGGGGGGGGTGTAGGTGCGTGGGGTGTGTGGCATTTTTATGACCACTGTCATTAT
>JANZLQ010000017.1:26374805-26402937 GCA_026212715.1 Elanus axillaris | reverse complement strand
GGGGGCGGTGGAGGAAAATTGCATCGCTGGTGGTGTTTTGGTTTTGGCTGGAAGGCTGTACCCACGCGAGACCGCTCCGGCCACCGCTCGCCGCAGGGGAAAGCGGAGCCTGGGGTTTTTCACCCATTTCTCCATCGCTCTGGATCGCGGCCGGGGAGCCGGCTGGGGTTTGGGGAGGCCCATCGCGAGATGTACCAGAGTTTAGCCATGGCAGCTAACCCCGGCCCTCCGGCCTACGAGGGGGCAGGTGGCTTCATGCACGGCGCGGCCGCGGCGTCCCCAGTCTACGTGCCCACCACGAGGGTGGCCTCCATGCTCCCCAGCCTGCCCTACCTCCAGAGCAGCGGTTCTTCCCAGCAAGGCAGCCCCGTCTCCAGTCACTCCATCTGGACTCAACCCGGAGCCGAAAGCGCCGCTTACAACCCTGGATCTTCTCACCCTCCGGTGTCACCTCGGTTCTCCTTCTCCACCAGCACCCCCATCCCTGCCACCTCTTCCCGGGAAGCCGCGGCGGCTTACAGCAGCTCCTTGAACCTTTCTGCTAACGGGAGGGAGCAATACAGCAGGGGTTTCGGCAGCTCCTATTCCAGCCCCTACCCGGCTTATATGAGCCCCGAAATGGCCACGACCTGGACTTCTTCGCCCTTCGACAGCCCCATGCTGCACAACCTGCAGAGCCGAGGGACGCCCGCGGCCGCCCGGCATGCCAACATAGGTGAGCGCGGACGGGGTTGGGATACGGGCGGGAGGGTCTCACCCCATCACCCACCCATACATCCCCCAGCCGAATTTTTGTGCACCGACTCCTCTTCGGGTAGGGCGAGGAGGCACGAAGGGCAGGAGGGAGAAATTCGGCGGATTCGGGATGTCGCTGCCGGAGCCGCCTCTCTGGCTGTAAAACATGGGGGTCCCCGCGGTGATGTGGTTTGGCCCCCGCTGCGCGGACGCTTTCTCTGCAAAACTGCCATTTCACAATAGCCTCAAGGACCACAAAAAGAAATAGAATTTAGGATAGGCCCAAGAAATGACGTGCCGAGGGCCTGCTGGCTCCACAAATAGCTCTGGGGGGAATTTAGGGGCTGCGATGGGGATGACTGCGGTGTGCAGGACCACGATGCTCCCTGGGTGTACAGGCAGCCCCTTCCCTGGCTTGCTTTAGGCGTAAAAGGGGGAAAACTGTTTGGAAAATGGGGAAATCAAAGTCTGGCCCGTGAATCCCAGATCTTCCCATTGGGCTGTTTTATGTTACGTCTTTTTTTTAATTTTCGGAAAGGCCGGTTAGGCTAGGAAAAGGGAAAGCGAAGGGAAATTTGGCACTGAGGGGGGAGAGACGATGGAGAAGGAGAAAAATAAATGTATCCGCATTTATTATCATGCTTTTGGGGGAACCACAGGCACATCTGAACGACCCACCTCTTGTATTTCAGTGTCTCCTTGCCCCCAGAAATCTCAGCCCTGATCTCTTGTGCCGATCCCTATCTCAAAGCCTTTCATTTCATTAAGCGCCTCTGGGTCCTAAGACCAGAAATTGGCCCGAATGGCTTAAAATATTGCTTTTATATTTTGTATTTTGTATGGTGGAAGAGGGAGAAAGGGGGAGAGAAATGCGGGGCACATCTTTGTTTGCATCGCGGTTCCATAAACTTTTTTCCTCCCAGCCTTCTCTCCATGAAGGTATTTATGTCGGCTTCAGGGTGGGGGTTAACAAAGAAAACGACCCAAATTTGTCTGCAGATACATTTTAAGATTGCGTTCTTTAACCCGAATTTTGGAGGGTAATTTAGCAAGATTTAATTTACGCTTAGCATTATGTTAAGATGTTAAAGAAAGGAAAGTCGGGCGTCGGTGAAGGCTTGGCCTTGCCAATGCCTTTTGCTTTGCTTTGGGTGTTACAGAATTGTTCAAAATGGGGAACGGAATATCTTTAAGGATAAAGTTTTGGCCAACCAGGCAATGCTTTTGGGAAGCCATGAGAAGGTAGAAAGTATAGGAAAAAAAGCAGAATGAATCAAAGAATCAAATAATAATTGAATATTATCGACAAGGACATCTGCGCCTTTGTATTTGACTACAGTGCCACCTCTTCCTTGGGAAAAAAAAAAAAACACCTTTTTGCAGTGGTCTCAAAAGGGCTCATAGTAATAAAAATAACTTAAACCCCAGATAATGCAAATGAAGAATTGCAGTTGCAAAAATACCCAGTGGCTTTTAAGGTGTCAGAGACTGAGCGTAGTGAATTGGGAGTTTCAAGCCCCGTGTTAAGCAGCGGTTTGCGCTGCAGGTCTCGCAGCCTGCCTTTTGGTGGCAAAAAGTGCTTTTTATCTGGGCTCTTAGATAGCACCAGGAAGACGGGATGCATTGAGCCAGTCCAGAGAATGTTAGCGGTCCGTAGCGAAGGAGGAAGGAGCCGGGACCCCTTTCCATCGCCAGGTCCTGATTCGGGTGCTGGATTCACGGTATCGCCTCCGGCATCGCCAAGGGCATCGTGGCAGACACCGGGGGATTTATTAGCATGGGTCTAATTATGTCTCTGCCTTGAACGTGGAAAAAAGCACTTGGATTTTAAATAAAAAGTGCTTGGCTTTTAGTAAAAAAAAAAAAAAAAGAAACTGCCTGGAAGCTGGCGAGTTTAAAATTCAGGTTTTAAATGGATTTTTTGGAAGGCAGCTCCCCCGGTAAGTACTTTAAGGTCCAGACCTGCCCCATTCCCTTTTCTCCCCGAGTCGGGACGCTCCCAGCTGGGTCCCGTCTCGATGCCGGGGCGAAGCTTTGCACGGGCTGCGGGTATCGAGGGGGTTGTATGAAGCGCGTAAAGGCTGGCTGGTGGTTTCTGAGTGGGAAGAAGGTTGGGGTTTTTTTGGATGAGCAAGGGTGAAAAGCCCTGACGGGCTGAAAAACTCAAGGCACTGAAAGATTTAGTGGGAGGGAAACAGTGTTGTGGATTGCACCCATCACAGACCCACTTTAATAACTATCTGAGCCTGGCTCAGCATCTGAGCAGTTCCTGGCACGGTGGAGTGCAGACTCCTTCTTTTGCCTTTCCTTAGCACTAAAGATAATTTTATTCTCTGCACAATGAGGAATCTCAGGGTGGAAGCTAAATCCTTCACACAAAGCTGTATTACATCAAGGGATTTTTGCAGCGCTCTCATTTCCCTCCAGTGATTTTGCTTCCCGGAGAACTGTCACCTTTGGATAGCACTAATTGCAGAACACCCCTGGGATCGTCAGAATATTAATTACTGTAATTTTTTAATAATGCAGATCAAGTCTATGCAGGTGTAGCTGGATATGCAGACACAGATATGCAGTCTATGCAATTGGGCATGGCATTCTTTTTTTCTCCGCTGTAAAGCAATGCACCGGGGAAAGAAGTTTAGTGAAACTGTATACAAAAGTGATAGAAAATGGAAGAAGCAATAACGTCTTTATTTCTGCTAAAAGATTTTCTACTAGTAGAAATAAAGTTCTTATTGCTTTTTTCTAATAAGAGGCATTTGGGCCTGGGTTAAAACGTGCCGATGCAGCTCTGTGGTACAGAGTGGGAAGGATGGGTGCGTAAATCACATGGCTCTATTTGAAAAGCTTTCCCTGGTGTGAGTTCAAAATGCCAAATTTGGCCTTTTCAGGGTAAGTTTGGCGAATGACTGTATTACCCTGAAGGGCAGGATCAGGCCCTGCAGCGGAGGCCCGTGAACTTGCTCCAGGCATTGCCTGGGATGGCGTTACAGTGAATTCCCGACTTAATGAGGCATGAAGAGGACCCGCTGTAAAGTCCCCTTTCAGGAAACCTCCCTGCCAGTGCCAAAACCCTCTTGAAATCTGCCCCAAAATTAGCAGCTCGCCCCTTCCCCCTTCGCCAGGCAGAGGGGATCGGGGATATCGAGGCCGGCACCGGAGCCCAAGCTCATCCAGCCCGTTGCCGCTTGCTGCCTCCTGGATGGTTCCAGGCTGGGCATGGAGGGCCAGATCCTGGTTTGCCATCCCCACCCCCTGCAATTTTGCTTTTCAGAAAAAAGCAGCGGGTTTTTTCTTTTGCTGCGGCTTTGAGGAGGTTGATGTGGTTGGGAGTAAATCGGGGCGAGGGGCTGTGGGCATTTCTCATGGGTGGTTTGCATTTTTGTTTTGAGTAGTCGAAGTCAGGGTTCCCCGTATCAGGCACTGTTTGAACACAGCACCAGCATCTGGGAAGATCAAAGCCTGGAGCAGACACTCGGTTGGAAAATGCCTTCTCCACTGCTGGTGGGGGAGAGATTGCGAACAAGATCTTAAGCTTTGCCATAGGGATGCTAAGAGATTTGCCCTGTAGCATCCCCAGGGCCGGCATTTCCAGTGACTCCTCGGCATTTGTTACAACCCTCTGCCCTACAAGTAGCCCCTGACCCTCCCCAAACACCTAAGGACAAGGTGGCTGCTCCCCCCTAGGTGGTGGGGAGAGCCCAGCATCCCTGCAATCCCTTCCTTCGGAGGGATGGAGCCGTACGATGGAGGGACAGGGCCGTAGGATGGAAGGACGGGACCGCAGAACGTGTCTGGATTTTGCACAAGACCCTACATCCCCCGTTTTGCAAGCGATTGCATTTCTCACCTCGGCTCCGCTGGCTGGGAAGGCTGGCCCAGGGCTTTGTTCCCCCCTCCCGTCCCGCCCAAGAGTCTCAAGCCACTTCTGCTCTCCTGCCTAATTTAATTTTCACCAGCCAGTCTGGGATTTGGGATGAAACCCACGGAATTAGGGTTTCTAATCTTTGAGCAAGATCAAGCTCAAACATGCAACTGATTATTACCCCCCAAACCTTCAAACAGTATATTTTAAATTGTAAATAAAGCAACAATAATAACAAAAATATCACCATCACAGGCTCTATATTGCCCTTTTAATAACATAGTTCCTTAATTGAAAATTGCACTTTGATTGCCAAATACAAATGCATATGTTGCGTAGAACAGCCACGGTGTGGTATATAGTACATTATAAATGCTCCTGAATTTTTCTAAAGCAGTAAAACTTAAGGCAGCGGATAGTGGCACTGAATTTAAGACTTTATTAAGCCAGGATTAATTGTTTTTCTCCTCCACACACACACACACTCATTATGTCTTTATACTGTAACAATAACAGCAACATTTTTTTTAAGAGACAGCCTATATTTTGCTCTCTCCATGTTTATTTCCATCCTTTTGGGGAGAAAGAAGGAAAATCCTTGGAAACAGATGAGGGTTTATTAGGTGTTTACTAAAGGAAATCGGGCCCAATTCTGCTGCCTCCGTGCTCTTCTGATGATGGAGAAACCTTCGCTTGGCAGGCAGAGAGGGGCTCCCTAAAACTGGTTATCCCAAACGCAGCTGGGTATTTTGAACGGGCCAACCATCTCACCCTGAAAAATTGAGGATGCCTCAAAAAAACACACTAATAAAGCACCAACAAGCAAATAAAATCCCAAACTGGGTGAAAAAGCAGCAGCACAGCGAGATGAACAAGTTTTTGTGCTGGAGGTTGGCAGCCTGTTGCTGCTGGCAGAGGATGTGTTCAGGGACTGTTAAAATAAAGGTGGGGAAATGCAATTTTAAGGAAAATTTAATTAAGAAAAATTGATAGTGTACTCCCAAAACCTGCAGAGACTTTGTTTCTCATCAGCGCGGGGCTCTGGGCCGACATTTTTGCTCCTCAAGCCCCACAGAGCTTTTCACGCCTAGGAGAAAGAGTTGAAAATATAATATATCATCTTTGCAGAGGTTTTGTTCCCAAATTCACATGCCAGCCTGGTGTCTCCTTCCCTCCCTAAAATTTCCTTACTGAAAAGGAGGTGTGGAAATGGGATATTTGGGGATCTCCCCCTGCTCGGGGGATGCAGCTGAATGTCTCGCGTCCTTCGAGGCTTTTGCAACCCTATTATAAAAAGACTTAACGAAGCGTCTGCCTCCCATTTGGGGCTCACCTCTGCCTGCAAAGCCAGGCAGGGATCTGTGTTGAGAGCTCAGACCGGGGCCTTAAAGCGGCCGGTTTTGCTTATGCTGGGAGCGCAGAGGCAGAAATGCAGATTTTTTGCTGGGACGGCTGCACCGGCCCCGTCTTACAGCGACGTGTGATCCCCGAATAACGTGATTATGCTGCCGAAACCCACGGAATGGGTTGTTGGAATGGCAAGGTTGGGTTTTTACAGGTACGGCTTGCTTTGGTGGGGGAATGTGTGTAATTATGCCTGTAGGGTTGCAAAAAAGGAGATTGGAAATGCCAAATATTCACCTTGTCAATGGATTCTGAATTCATGCTGCTGTCTGGCAGGAAGGTGTAAATACGCCTTTGGTGTGTGAGTGTGAAATGCTGCTTAAATAACTGGGGAAATATGTGAGAATGTGCTCTTGCCTCCAAAATTAACCCAAATTGTAAAAGCAAATTTCATCATGAGGTTGAACTGAGTTTTTTTTCTTTTGGAGGGGAAGAAAAAAACCTTGTGGGTCCCCTTTGTGGGGCAAAAACCTTGCAGCTGTCTATGGTAACGTCCAGCATTACGGCAAAATATTAAAATCTCTCTGGCCCTTACAAGTTTTCCCCGCTTCATCGGTCACGGTGACCGGTCCAAGCTGTAAATACATCTGTAATGACAAATTAAACGCAATTATCTGCCATGCCTGAGCAGTGAGGTCTTTATACTCGGGTGCTCACACGTGCGTGACAGCGCTTGAAAATAATTCGATCATCATTGGCTTCGCAAGGGCTGGTATAAATGTTATTAAAGGCTCTTTTGAACCCCGCTGCGTTTCTGCTGCACCGAGCGATGCTGTTTTAAGGTCTCGTAGGGCAGAAATGTGTGTGTGGGGGGGTTCCCTTGCAGTTTTTCTGAAGGTCACTTGCTGCAGGGTATGCTTGAGCAGCATTCCCCCTGCTATTGCTCCCTTTTAAACACTCGGGGCACTCGGTGGTGATTTCTTTTTCAATATGATAAGCTGGAGCTGGGTTTTCTCATCCCAAAAAAAGCACAGGCGGGCGAGCACTGGGTCTGCTACAAAAGAAGATCTGGGCAGAGATTTTCAAAGCTGGACATAGATCTGACCCCGCCATCAGCGCTGAAACATTTCAGCCTTCAGGTTTTGGCAAGGTCTAGATTTTAAAACCAAGTTTGGGGCAGTGTCAACTGGAAGCGAAAATAATTTTTTCTGTTCCAAGAAGTGCAAGGTGATTATTTTTTTCTTAATTACTTGCTGGCACAGAGGGGTTTTTTGCTTAATTAGGTAAACACCTAAATGGAGGATGCACCCTTTGCTTGAGGGGGAGCAAAGTTGGGTCCTTCCCATGTCCTTCTGCTGTTTTCTCTGTCTTTCTAAGACCAATCCTGCTGTTTCACCCAGGCTAGGCTTGCAAGATCAGCCTCCCCCAGTAAACATATTCAGTATGGACTGTGAAAAAAAAAAAAAAACAACCCTCCAAGCCCCCCACCTTGCTCAGAGCTGAAACCGTCCCTGTTTTAAAGCAATGGGAGGTTCGCCTGGAGCCGGTGCAGAATCAGGCCCATGAAAGAGGCTTCCATGGGGAAGAAATGCAGTCCCCTGCAAACTATTTGGAGACCTACAGGTTTTCATGGGGAGGTGAAGCCCCAAAAGTCAGTAGGACCTTTCTTTTTCCTTTCTGAAAAGTGGCTGTTTGGTTTGGGAAGGGATTTGTGCTTTTTTTTTAAATTATTTTTAGTGACCAGTAAAGCTGGTGATTCCCGTATTGGAGCCAGCTCAGCTCGAACAGCTCACACCAGCCTTGGGAGAGACTCAGAAACTCATTTTGTTTGTGAAAGAGGAAAAAAATAATTCATGGAAAGTCAAGGAAAAGTATGTCTTCCACCAGAGGTGGGGTGAGGGCAGCCGGATGAGGGATACAGCGGGGCTGATCTCCCGTCTCCACCAGGGACTGGTACTGGACGCATCTGAGTCTGGGATAACAAAATCACTGCCTGGAAATGTTTTTTCCTAATCCCTGGGAATTAGGTCGGTGTCTGCCGGGGGAGCATTTCAGGAGAGGTCCTGTGGTGAGACGCCGCTGCCTGCTCTTGCTCTTCTTCCCAAAGCTCAGCCGTTTTCCTCCGGTCGATGCTTCCAGCCGCAGCGTGGTGTGTTTACGGGGTGCCGGGATAGGGCTGGGTGCCTGTTGCCACCAGGCTCTCCTAAAAGGTTAAAACCCGAGCCCAGCAGAAGAAGTTGGGGCAGAGGTGGAGCTGGATGGGGGAGAAGGAGACCACACCACTCCCTCGGAACAAGATTTTGCCAATTCTTGCTTTTTTTTTCCCCAGTTCCTGCTTGCACGGTGCTCTCCGGCTGTGTCTGTAATAGTTAAGCAAGTTCCAGGTTGTCCTCTGGCCTCGAGGGCCGGGAGAATGGGCTGTCGCCTTTGGCTCTGCAAACATCTCCAAGCAGTCTGGGAGACATCTCCCTCCTGCCTGCTTCTCAGCTGCCTGCTTCTGGCTGTTGCCAGCCATTGTGCCTCCATGTGCCTCAGTTTTCCTTCAAGCTCCAGCTTCCAGAGTCGTGTTATCATATGTCAGGCTCTGGTTTTGCCGAAAGGCAAGGAACAGATTTTCTGGACAAGAGAAAAGCTGGGAAACCCTGATTCCTATGTGCTGAAACTCTAGAAGAGGCAACAAAATAACCTAATATTTATTATTTAAACTCCTATGAGTTTCCAAGTCAGGTTCTTGGGTTTGCAAGCCAGGGAACAATCATTATTTAATATTCAGAGTGTGCAGTGCTGGAGCTGTAGAAAATCAGTGAGGCAGTGAGCCCCAGACATCAGGACTCCTCCGAATGACATATTTGGCCCCAGATGTCCGAGATTATTTTGGGAAGGGAGTGCTGGCCCCAGGGGCTGGCTGTTCGGGCGACTGGCTGCCGGGAAGGACGCTGAGTCGGGACATGCCTTGGTGATGTGGAGCACAAGAGGGACAGCTGGCTTGGTGGGATGTCTCCTCCTCACGCTCCCCTGGGCTGGGATGATGCCCTGGATCCTGGGCACGACCGTGGGCTTTTCCCCAGGGGCTTCCCACATTCTGTCCTCCTTTGTTTCAATGGGGCAGATCATCGACGCTGGGATTTACCCGGACCCTCTGGATGTGAAGATGTGGCCTCCAGGGTTTTCCCGGCTCCCAGCACAAGCAGGACCACAAGCAGGAGGGTGAAGTCCCCCTCGCACCCCCTTCCCTTTGCCCCCAGCCAGGGAAGGGTCTCACTCCAGCAGGGCTAGCTGCCTGCCCCGCTGCCTGCCCTCCACAACCATTTCTATTCCTAAACCAACATCCCAGTCAGACTCTGTCACCTCCCTTCATGCGAAATCAATAACAACGGGTGAGCAGGTTAATTATAATCACAGAATAAACGCCGCGGTCTCAAAGTTCACTCAACTTCAGCAGCATTTCAAAACGAGTGGACGACGCCAAGAAACTTTCATTGATTCCTCCGGGGCAGGTGTGGGAGTTTGAACCTGTCCCCAAGCTGATCTTGATTCAAGACCTACTCAATTTTCTTCCTTATCTCGACTTTCGCCTATCTTATAATGCCTGTTATTTTAGATAAAAAGTCCAATCAATTGAGTTAGAAAAACTGCAAGTTATATGTTGCCCTGATAAGTTTGGTACCTGATGTTTTACTGGCCTGCGCTGTAGTTTCTGTGCGAACTGACCTTTGCAGATACTTTATCGGCGGCTGGGAGAATCGCTCCATCCTCCTGCCCCACTCAGGGGCTGAGTTGACTTAACATTCAGAATAACTAATAAACGAGGAAAAGAGAAGGGCCAGGGGTTAGACAGACTGTCCCCTATAACGTAATGAACTGTAGTAAACACCTTTTTGCTTGTTCCTGGCTGGCGTCCCGTAGAGAGGCCAGGATCTGGCCTAACTTATTTTGGTGTAACTCCTCTGAGTGGGATTTATCAGTGTAACACCTCTGAATTGGAGTCAGAGCCTGTGTCTAAATCAGTGAGCTAAAGAAAACTGGGGCCGGGGTTTGGAAATGCACATGATCATCAGTATTGGTTAGTGCTGTCACGCTCAGAGAGGGCTTACACAAGTGGAGCAGTATATACCCTACATATTTTGTATATTCCTACACATGGTATATATATAAAGTGAGTTTTTATATATATATATATGTGTGTGTCTGTGTGTGTGTTATATTTGTGCACATATATATAACTATATATGTGTACACACAATTCTGTGTAGCTATGTTCTATGTAGCCATAGAATAATAATTCTAATAGCAAAACCAGAGAGAATTGATTAGCGATGACTCCTAGCTTGCTACAATAGCATTCTTAAGGACACGGTAAATGTGTATATACACAAAAATATATGATTATATATATATACATATATACATACACATGTATAATACACACACACATATGATAACAATACAATTAATTGTATTCCTACAAGCAGGATTTTGTCCATTTGACTTGGATAAATGTCTTCCCTTCTGATCTGCACTAGTCTAGGAAGAAAACCCAAAACATTTGAGTTTCTGGAGTTGAAGTGTTGTAGAAATGCATGTTGGAAGATCTCTAGTCAAGCCTCCTGCTTGAAGCAGGACAACCACTAGCAGTGGTTGAAGTCAGCTGTGGCTTTACCTGGATGAGGCTTGGAAAAGCCCAGGGATGGAAATTCCCCCACCTCCTAATGAAAATGCTTTTCCTAATGCCCAGCCTGTGGTTTGTGCTGCTTCCCCTTGTTCCTTCTCCCACTATTGAGAAGACTTTGCTCTGTTGTCTGCATACATCTGGCTAGCTGATGTCCTTGTAATGATCCCAAACAGCATCAATTTCTCTGGGCCCAGAGCTGGCCCTGGCTTTGATCCACCTGAGTGCTGGTAGTCACCTCTACAGACAGAGAGATGGTCACCATCAGACCATCAGCTGCTCTGTAGGAGCCTGAGTGGGCCCAAGAACACGTGAAGGCTGTGTCATGCTTGATGACAAACTAGTGCCAGATGCCAGCCATGGGAACCCAACAGACCATGCTCGTCAATTGTTAGCACGGCCCCTGGCACGGTCCAAGCACAGACCATCTCAGCCTGACCCAAGCATCTCCTGGTACAGGTCCTGGGAAGCAGTTTGGATGTGAGCACCATAGATTGGGGTCCGGGAGCATCTGAACATGGTCAGACTCTGCTAGCTGGGCTTAAGGTGAGGGCTCACCAGTTACCCAGTAGCCATAAGGCCAGTTCTCATGGCTCAGCCATGGAGCAGCAGCTTGGCATGCCTCCACAACACACCTGCTTGTGGTCCCCTGTGGGTAGGTACATCAGACATAGCTGCACATGTTGGAGGTGATCCACTGCCTCTGCCCCAACTCGGAAATAGCTGCCCAGGTGGGATCATGGATGGCATTACAAATCCCAAATTTTCCTGATCCTCTACTTTTTTTTACCCACTGTGGACTAGATGATCTGAGGGTTGCACTAGATGGTCTCCAAAGGTTCCTTCCAACCCATTCTGTGATTCTGTGACCCTTTCCTTGCAGTCATCAAAGAAGAGCCTCTTCTAGGGCACATCCATTTGGAGGTAGGACATATTTCAAGGGGGATAATGCTGTGGCTGTTTTTCCTTTGTCAAAAGAGAGAAAGACCATTTCCAGGTGCCTACTGCCAAGCAGACCCCAGGCTGTGGATGGCCCCATCCTGGCCATTCCCTGGGCCCTCCATGCTAATCTAAGATTTGTTAAAAAATATTTGGACAGTTGATAAGCAGAGAAATCTCCTGTTTATCAGAAGAGCCTCAGATATTTACAAGTGTAAGAATTGTAAGTGGGAGTAAGAAAGGGGAGGTCACCTTGGTGGGTGGGATCAGTCATGCATCCCACCAAAAGAAAGCAGACCTTGGAGTTCAGTCACACACAACCTGACACTCAGCAGAAGTTGCTGTCGGACACCAGGTTGCTATCAAAGGGGTGGCCAGCAAGTGCTCTGACCAAACCCACCCTGTAGGGTCTCTGTCTCCTTTATAGCACAGTGTACCTTTTGGATGTGGGATATGGTACTTCAGTGTGTGGGGTCGACAAGTCTCTCTACTCAGCTCTGGTACAACCATTGGGCTTGATGGTTTGCAGTCTGGTGGTTCTGGTGTGCTGGAGAGCTGTCAGTGCTTTTCCAAGTAACCAGGTTGGCCAGTCCCCCAGGACCATCTCCTACCCCTTCCCAAAAGAGGCAGTTTGCCTGTATTTGCTTTAGAGGAATCCAGCCTGTTTCCACCCACCCTTCTTCCATCTACTGCTTGTTTCCACATCTATGACTGTGGCCTTTGAAAGTTGTCGTTGTCCCCCTCCAGTGAGGCAGGGAAGAGCCTTTGCTCCTTCTCATGGGGAAAGAACACTATCGCAAGGACATGAAAAGCCTTGCTCAAGGGAAGCCTATTGCAGAGCCAAGACTGAACTCAAATCCAGACCCAGGATTTGACCAACCTTCCTACCGTGTCCCTCTTGCACATGATCTCAGCTGGTCCCTTGGCTGCTTCTACCTCCACTGTCCTTCAAACCGGGGAAAATATATCCGTGAAGGAAAGGAGTATTCTTGGCTGTTGGCAATGGTGTGTGCCACAGACCTTGGCTAGCTGCAGGCAGAGGAGGGAGCTTTGCAGGGGAGGGACACAATGTTCCCTTTGCCTTGACATGAAACATTTGGCCTGGGAAGGGTTGCACAGGAACGATCGCGCTGTAGTGCTTCACGAAGCAAGGGAAAAAACAGATTTCTTCGCCTTTTTGAAAGCAGCATATGACTCAGCCAGACTGTAGGTTGAATGTTTCCTAAGCAATAGGTCTTTAGGTTTGCAGGGGGAAAGCTGGTGTCGGCGGCCAGCTGAGTAACCAGCTGTTTTCTCCACCATAGACATGTCAGGTAACCCCAAAAAACATTCTGGGACAGCGCTGAGCCATTTCTATGAAGCTGCACAATGATGCATTTTTCTTGAAACAGCGTTTCTGGCTAAGCATAGGGAATTTACTTGCTTATCCCTTTCCTGCAGATCAGCCATCACACAGGTGATGTCTTTTGTTAATCCAGACCAGAGGAGAGTAGGGAGCCACATTCCTACCAGCAACCAACCCAGTGATAGGTACTAAAACAGGCACTGCCCTGCTCTCCCCGTGTCTAGGTCCCAGCAAGTCTGTAAAATAGTGGGGCCCTGGATGAATTTCCCCACAGTTCTCTCAGAGGGGAAACAGGCAGAGAAGAGGGAGAGAGAAAAAAGCCAACAGGCAGAACCTGTTTTTACAGAAACATCCTTGGCTCCGTTAGCTGAAGGGTAAGATAATGCACATGGGCTTTCTGATCCCAGCCTGCGTGTCAAGCTGATGATGTCCCCGTAGTAAAAAGGAAAGGCTCACCGACAGCTTTCTTTTGGCTACAGATCTCTCCCATGCATAAATTTGGACTCCTTTATTTACAGTCGCTCCCTGCCCCTTCTACTTTGGTCTCTCCTTGGTTTTTGCTGCTGTCTTCCTTGCCAGTTCAGCCCCGCTCTGCCATGGTACTAGATCAACCAGCACTTTTAACTGCTGTAATCTCACCAGAAACCTTTTGGTGGGTTTTTCGCCTTGAAACTTCAGCTTCTAGAGTCATGCAACTCATGGAAACATCTCAACCCATCCAAAAGAAATAGACGATGTTAACTTTCAGCTCCAATAGCTGCAGGAAAATGCTTATTAAAAGGACTCCTAAAGGCTTGAACTGTAGGAAGGATTTCTACACTGTCACCTTTTCATGGAAACAGTCTTGGGATTTGGGACAAACCATCCTGAGCAGCTGGGAATGGTAAATCCTGTTTCCCCCCTGCCATGCTGTCATAGTTGTCCCTTGAAGCAGAAGGTGAGGGTGTCTTGGGTGGGATCCCAGGGTGCCCATGTGTCTGAGGGGCCAATGTCCTTTGCCTCAGCTGCGAGTGCCCCTCAGAGTCCATGTGGGATTCGTGTATACACAGGATCATGGCTCTCACCTCTTATCATAACAAATTGTTTTAGGAAACCGCTTCTCTGTGGGGAAAACTGCTCTCAGGGTCTGTTTAGAGCCCCTAAGTGCCTGGCTGTGTTTGAAGGACAGCTTCTCCTTTGCTGAGTTGCTTCACTGGGTTGAGAAGACACTTCTGCAGGGGGAAATGTTGATATCAGATATCCCTCCAGCTGTAAACAAAACTCCAGTGCTGTATTAGTGGAACTCTCTTTCCATTCCTCTTCACCCAGAGGTGGTGAAGGCAGGAGAGGGCAGGAGGGCAGAAGGTAGACAACTTCGTTGTTGTTTCTCATGCAGCAGGGTCTGACCCAAACCAGCGTAGGGAGGGCTTTTTGTCCCTTTCTAGGGGCTGGTTTGGGATCAGAAATTTATAAACTGGTTGCTGGCTCTGAACTGAAGGATTCAAAATCTATCAGAAGTATGGTATATGTGTTCAAGATGATCTCCCCAAGGTTAACAGATTTAGGGTTGTTAAAGAAAAGCCCAAACAAACCAGAAGGTCTGGACCTAGGAAGGGACATACTGTCAGGCTGTCAGAGTTGGGGTTTACAGAGATGGTGGAAAGACCCAGAGAAGGCAGTTCAAGCCACTCTTCAGTCTCAAAGCCCTGGGCAACCTCCCTCTGGTCCCCAGCTGACTTGGTTGCAAAAGGATATCTGACTCTCCTGGTTGGGAAGGAAAAAGCACTCAGACTTTGAGTGGGTCATGTCCTTGGTCAGAGATGCTGTCATGTCCTAGCCATGCTGGAATAAGTGCCTGTAGGTGTGGGCTGGCTGGTGGTGCTCAGATCTGCTTTCTTGTTGAGCCCTGCATTTTCCCGTACCAGTTGATCTCTGCAGACCGGGCGGTGGATGTGAAGGACCACTCCCAATGACTAAGAGCCATGAAGGGCCATATCCAAGAATGCTTTTTCCCTACCAGACCCCAGTGTCCCACTGAGGAGTTACTCCTGGCTCCCTGGGGACTGAATGTCCCATTGTGGAAAGTATTTCTGACATTAGCATGCTCAAGGCCTCACCCAAGATTAGGAGGCTGTTGTGCAACACACAAGTGACATTTCCTGCCCTGGGGACCTTGCAGTCCTCATAAACAGTAGGTGTGAGGGGAAAAAGATCTCCTTTTACACAGCAAGCTGATGACCAGGATCGGGTCAGGACGCAGTCCATCCTCTCCACAGGCTGGAGTCATTCAGCGAGATTTCATGATCTGCTCTCATGTGAGAAACTCCTTCATGGACGAAATGTAGGGTCTTATAAAGAACTAAGTAGAAGGCCATTAGCATTAGTCAGCACCAGGGACCCAACCCATAAAAAGGAATAAATGATCCCAAGACAGATATTATCCAAGATAAGGGCCAGGCAAAGACACCTGGGGGAGCTGTATGTTCAAAGAGGAAGATGAGGCCATTGGGCACATAAAAGGCTACTCCAGCCACGGGCCGGCGTCGTTCTCAGTTCTCAGCCTAACCAGCATACGTTATCCTTTCCTCAACCCTGCCCCAGTGCTGGCCATACCTGGCTTTGGGAGAGGGAGTAAATCTTTCCAGCAGAGAGGCTATTAGAGAGGTCACCGGACGGACCCATAAATCTCCATTATCAGGCAGCGGCTCCTGTGCCACAAAACGGAAATTATTGCCCTGAGTGTGACTGGGGGAGCCTTTCCTTCCCCCCGCATTGTTCAGGGCCCTCCGGGAGCCGCTCGGGCAATTTGCTGCCTGAATAAACGTTTCCTTTCCCGGCTGCTAAGTACAAGGAATAAGTGTCAGGGGATCTCATAATGCCAGGATTTAGAGCTCCAGCTCCAAGACGGAAGCCAAGAAAACACTTTGCTGCTTTTTCCCGGGGAGCCTCCTTAATCCCCATTTTTAATAACAAAGGTAAATTAAACAATCAGTGCACTTGAAGCCCAGTGACCTCCATGCCCAATATAGCTCTGCCTGCTTGTGGCTCATGGTTCCTGTGGGCTCTGAGCACTGGGAATGGGCTTGTTTTGGCAGGGATCTCAGAGACATTGCTGTCTTCTCATGAGCACCCAGTCATGGGGAGGGGGTCTTGCCCCCAGCTATGCCCCTGGGGGAAGGAGGCAGGCAGAGACCATGGCCAAGTTCTTCAGAAACAAGCAGCTATTTTGAGCATTTGTGTTTCCTAAGTCTTGGACACCCACCCACATCAAACTGCAGCGGCTGCAGCTCTTCAGGTGATACTTTTTCATTATTTTGTAGACCCTCAGGTTTTCAAGAGCAGCTGGGATATCTCTGCTCTGTGGCCAGAAGGTCAGATCAGAAAGCTACCCTTGGCAACTTCATCCCTGACTTTAGTGATGCTGTGAAATTACAGCACCTCTTTTAGAAAAAAATCCAGTCCCTTGCCTTCTACTTCTTCAGTGGGGCCCAAATGCCCTTCATGCACTAAAGAGCACGCACTAGGCCTATGTCATCTTCTCTGAGCCGCTATCCAGTCGTGTCCAAGACACAACTTTTGCCATCGTCAAGCATACTTTGAAGCAGGAGGGGATATTTCTCCTCCAGGTGAGCTCTCTCGAGGTCAAGGAGCTCCCTCTGCTCTGCTGGGGCTCCAGGAATGGTTTTTAATGAGGTTGCACTCTGCAGATGTCATCTTCTGACTCAGCACTGGGTGGTGCACGCAAGGGACGCACCCATCCGATATCGCCCCACGAGGGCTGTGATTAGGGAGAGCCACCCATTGCGTGGAGCCTCAGCGTGCCCTGGGAACAAAGTCTATTCCTTCCCCGTCTCGAGCACCAGTGATTCCTGTTTATTAACGTTCACAGGGATCACCTTTGTCTGCAGCTGAGAGGGGAAAATCACACGAATATTACGACTACAGAAGCAGAAGAGGGTTTTTTGAAACTTAAACCAGTGAAAGTCCCTCAAGAGAGAAGCTCTAGTCCAAATCCCATGGAAACTGAAAAAAAAAATGCCAACCCCCCAACAAGTAGTGAAGAGTATAGCTCCAACAAATACAGATGAAAAAGGAGAGCAAAAGGAGCAGCTCTCAAGACTGCTTTGTACAGTGGTTTTGGATGTCTGATTGCAAACCAACAGTGAAAATAATGTGGACAGTGGAGCTCGGTGTCACCCAAACTCTTAGGAAATAATACACAATATTCAGTAGCAAATTTGATTAGTGTCAGAAAGTAAGACTTACGCTTTGCCTAGTTTCAGCTCCACATCCTCTGTTTTTTTCTAAAACCAAAAGTATTCCCATACTTGACATTTCTTCTTATCATACCCATTTTGAGGGACCTTCTTATTGGACCTAGTTGGACCTAGTCCAACTCAACATTTCTGAGGGACTGTTAGGAATTTTCTCCGTTTTCTTTGATTAAAAACTTTCAGATTTTGATTTTATGGTGGAGAAATCTCCAGGAAATAGGATATTTTGTAATTAGTCACAGGCACAACTCAAGTGGGTCAAGAGTTTTAACTGTTACCTTTGGACTACCTCTGCTCTGCTAAATTCTCCCCAGATTATGTCAACAACTTTGTACTGAATTATTTTCAAAGAACACGGGATTTTCTCACAGGACAAAAATTACTGTGAAAATAATTCGGCTTTTTCTTTGGAAAATGATAATAAAAGCCTCAACAACTTCTAAGATTAAAAAAAAAAGTGAAATATTTGCCTTTCTTGAGATTTTTCAAGGAAATGAGTTCTTTCCTGACCAGCTGTTCCAATCCCGTCTCTTTTCAAAGGAAGTTTATTTGATCTAGATTTTGGCTGTGGCTCAATGGTGATTTTAAAGGGGAAAGTGAGGCATTATGGTTACAGTATCACTGAATCCACGTGTACAGAAATCACCTGGAAGGATTCCCATCTTTCCTAAACCACCAGAATTGCTCAAAGGTAATGAGATTTTCCTAAGCTGCTGAGAAGATACTGGATTCCTTTTTTTCTGGCTCCAGAGCCCCTTGGGTACGATCATTTGCTGGTTTACTACTATATCCCCATGGCCACAGGGTGTAATCTCTTGCCATTTTTAGCCTGGTTTTCTAGGGAGAATTAGGCTCACGTGAATCTTTTTCTCTGCATCTCTGTTTACTGGCGCCACTTTAGTAATTTTTTAATCCTTTGGCTCTTTCATGGTTATGTAGTTTCCTACAGATTTTCCAAAAATAGTCTGGAGAAAAGAGAAAATAAGGCTGATGTTTGAACGTAACCCTTATTAGATGTCAGAGAATCCACATGGGATTGAGAGACAGATCAGCAAGAAGCCAAATTTTGTTGGTTTGCTGTTTGGGGATCTATTATCTTTGAGCGGAAAGCTGAGATATTCATATGACAAGCAGGTAGACAAGCACAAAATGGAGAGAGATGCACAATAACATTTTAAGAATTAATGTCATGCTGGTCTGTAATTGCTGAAGGTCCTGATGCAAAGCTCTTGCCATCCTCCAAACATTTCCTGTGTGCTGCAGTTTGTTGGGAATTTTTTTCAGCAGCCTGCTTTATTCCCAGGCTATGCAAAGTTATGGAGCCCTTTGCTGTCATTTGACCTTTTCTTCTTCTCCCCAATTATTTTACCATCTAGCGTTCCCTTTTTGGTGCTCACAACAGAACCTGTCCATGTGCAGGAGGGAATGGTTTTGTAACAGAAGAAACACATCCTCAAGCTGAACTCAATAGCTGATACTCTCCTGGTTGGATCACCATCAGGAATGCCCATTTTCAAGGGCCATGCTGGCTGGATGCTGCTATATTTACATCTCAGCAAGGCCTATAGCTAGTGCTTATGTTTTATTAGGTGAAGTTCTTGGCTTCTCAAGGGCATTGTATCCAAGGGTGAGCTGACCTGCATCTTTCCAAATGATGATGCAGTCAAGGTGCGTTGTGTTGACCTCTACATCACCTTACAGATGATATGGACATGCCATAGCCAGAGGGATTGGACTGGCCCAGCCCAGGGCAGTTGTCCTCACCCTCATGTCACAGCTGCAGCTGGGCCCTGGTGTAGGATGAACCAGGAATGTGGTGGGTGAATGTACCAAGCCCTGGAGAGTGACATCAAGCACGATGGAGATTTGCATCAAAAGCTCAATCTCCTACACCTGTGAATGCCCAGTGCTGTCTGTCAGCTGGGCTTGTACGTGTGGATTCTTGCAGTTCAGGAGATGTTTCTTCTGCAGGGAATAGGGAGAAAGCACGTGAACGTCTCTCCCCCTTTGGCTGTCTGTAGCCATTCCCCTCTTCGGAGGGGCTGGGTGGGAGCTGGCGTGGGCCGGGTGAGGAGCAGTCCTGCGGAGGAGCAGGGCACACGGCATGGTTTTCCCTGCCCACACGTGCTTGAGCCCCCTTGAGAGATGCTCAGGCAGCTGTCTGATCTCTGGGCAGTTCTGCTTTGTGGGTCCAGGCTTGCGTTTGTCTGTGGTCGCAGACAATTTGTCTTGATTGTAAACACGGCTGTTTGCCTGCCCCAATCTGTTTGCCCTGGCTATGTCCAATCTTGAAAATTGGATAACGTCAGAGCAGAAGGGAAGGTTTCTATTTCTGTCTCTTTGTATCCGTGTCCCAGCACATCCCTGCTGCCACAGAAGTCCTGCAGCCAACGCTGTATGGCAGGGAAAGGGGTTCCTCTTCCCAATAATCCCAGGGGCTTCCTTGAGAAAGGAACCTATAAAATCTGAATGTTTGTGATTTCTTGAAATGTCACTTCTGGGCTAAATTGAGAGCCAGACCAGAAATTAAATGTACGGCTGCCTAATTAACAAGCTTTTTCCCTTCTCTCCCATCATGGCAGCAGAATTTTTTGATGATTATTCAGAGGGGCGAGAATGTGTCAACTGTGGGGCCATGTCCACCCCGCTCTGGAGGAGAGATGGCACGGGGCACTACCTCTGCAATGCCTGTGGGCTCTACCACAAGATGAATGGCATCAACCGGCCCTTGTTCAAACCTCAGAGGAGGCTGGTAAGTCAAGATCACACAATGCATGTGGGGCAAGGCTGCGTGCGAGGATGAGGCAAAAAGACCTCAGCTAGGTGGAGATGCCAGGGGTGTTTCAACTCCTTGGGTCACCATCTGCCCAACCTAGCTGGTTTTGGTCCAGATTTCCAAAATAAGCCAGTTATTGGCTTGTTCTTGGTACGCTCCAAGACCTTGTACTGTCCAGACCAGTTCTGCAGACACCCAGACCAGGCAGTGGAAGGGGCTGTAGGACACAGGGGCAGTCCTGTGGTGTCGATTTAGCAAAGACTAGTCTTTGCTTTAGTATCCCTGTAAGCATATTAGGGTGAATGGAAACCCTTTTCAGCTCCATTACACTACCAGTCCATCTCCTCTTACCCTCAGGGTCCTTATTCCCCAGTCACTGCTGGGTGACCCCTCTCACTTCATGGTGACTGGCACCTTTTCTGGATACCCTGCTCCTGGCTCCACTGGGTGAGCTGAAGCAGGGCTTGTGGGGCAGGTGAGGGCATCTCAAAGCCTGTGGGGTCAGGACATCCCAAAACCTGTGGAGTCAGGGGTATGCATGAGGAACCTGGAGGATGGGAACATCTCGGTGTTGATATCCTGCTTGTCCCTGCCCATGTCAGTGAGGGGTTTTGGGAAGGTGTCTGTGGTCTGGGCCCCAGGGACGCAAGGCTATCATGACCCCAGGCAGCAAAGAGCCAGCAAGCCTCAGGGCCATATTTCCCCACTCCTTGTCTTCCATGAGGCTCCAGCCCCTACCTGCCCTGCCCTTCTCATCGCCCAGACCTGTCTGGGCTCAAACCCAGCTATCCCCTGCAAGTGTCAAAAATGACACCATGGCCACCAGCCACAGCCACCCAGCGCCCTCTGGTGAAAAACCCTTCCGAGACACTGCACTGACCGAGTCAGGCAGGGTCTGCACCCTGGCACCCAGGGCTTTGCCCTCTTTCATTTGCTGGTCTACTTCTTATCCTTGGGCATACCTGTGTAGTCAGGAATGGCCCGCTGGGTACCAGGCTCGGTCCTTTACAGCAAGCAGCAATGCATGCTGTTAACTCTGCACAGCCTTGGGGTAAGGTTTGGAAAATCCCGTGAGAAATATAAATGCACGAGCTCTGGGGATCTGTACATGCACATTTGTCACTTGGCCGGGCAGCTGGCAATCTGGGAATCTTGCGGAAATGGCCAAATTCCTGCTTTTTCTTCTGGAAGAGAATTTTCATGAAGAAAAAGAGGACATGAGTAGGAATGCAATGTAGGGATGTGGTTAAAGTAATGCCAACTGGTCTACCTAAACAAATATAATTAGTACAAGTGACTGGGTTTAATCTATCACTACGTAACCCCTTTTTTCAGAGACTGAGTTGTGCCAGAGAGCCCTGCAAGGGGAGATCTTTGCCTTTGCTGCAAGCTCTCTTTTAAGCTCTCGGTCTACTTACCACTGACTGAAGCTAATACATGGTGAGGTTACAACTAAAGGAGTGTTTGGTTTCTCTGCACCAAAGGGGTTTCCAGTTTTTGAAGTCTTACGAAGTACTTGAATTTCAGTTTTTATTGTCCTGCAGCTGTAGATTAACTGATCCTGTTTTATAATGAGGGAGAAGACACAGAGAAAAAGCTGTGGCAAAGATCACAGAGGAAATCCCTGGTAGCTGCCATGTTCTCATCTCCCAGGTTTTCACCTCATTACACAGCTGCCAACTATGCTGTTCAGGTCTGCAGAGCCGGTGAGATGTTCAAGCCTACCAGATTTCCTTCCTATAACCTCCCCTTCAGGCACCTGGAGAACAGGCATCTTCACACAGCTCTAGCACTTCTGTTCAGTCCCCAGTTTATTAGCAAGCAAAGAGGGAAGTTGACCCCTGCCTGTCCAGACTTTATCCTCAGCCTCGCTTTGAAGGATGCTGGGAAGAGTCAGGCAGGCGTGGAGGATGTAGCTTTTTCTTCCTCCACCTCCCACTCTGCTTCCAAGCTCAAAACTTGTATTTTATATGGTTTTAAGCCCATTGTCTTTCTCCTATGGCCTTCTGAGCCCGGCTAAACCACTTCACCCAGAAAGGGAACTTCAAAAGGTCTGTTCCATGCACTGCTTCATTAGTGTGGATTCCTATTAATTATCCCTCTTTATCTTTAGGAAGATGATGCTGCTGGAAGCACTCTTTTTATCTCCCCCTCAAGCCACATGAGCAACATCACACAAAGCCAGCAAGGAGTATATAACATTCATGGCATTGGTAACATCTTCTTGGGATATGCCATGATGCTTGGAAAGTGAAGGGCTTGGGAGCCTGAAAGGGCAGGACAGTCTGAGATCCAGACACCTTAGTGTAGGTGTGTGCATGTGCAGTGGGTCTCTAAGCTGCTACTAGACCTGCTGGAGATCTGGGTCTCTGTTCAGGTGATGTCTCTGGCACCATCTG
Source organism: Elanus axillaris (assembly GCA_026212715.1). Classification (NCBI taxonomy): domain Eukaryota; kingdom Metazoa; phylum Chordata; class Aves; order Accipitriformes; family Accipitridae; genus Elanus; species Elanus axillaris. The sequence continues at coordinate 26,380,609 of JANZLQ010000017.1, read as the reverse complement.
AGATGCCCCAGGACAGCTAAGATGTCTGTGTAGCACTGGCAGGTAGGAAGCAGGGGAAAGGCAGAAGCTGAAAGGCAAGAAGGGAAAGAAAAAGGAAGTTGTGTTATCTGCTGCAGCAAGGTGAAAAGAGAAAAAGACAGAGAAACAAGAGAGGCAAGAGAAGAGGAAAACCTGAGGCGTGCTGGAGCAAGCTCATTGGGGTCTGAGGTGCTGCTGATGGTAGCAGTGGAGGGCTGATGTGTTTTCTTCCTCTGCATTTTCTCGCAGTCGGCTTCCCGCCGCGTCGGCCTCTCTTGTGCCAACTGCCACACAACGACAACCACGCTCTGGCGCAGAAATGCCGAGGGAGAGCCCGTCTGTAACGCCTGCGGACTCTACATGAAGCTCCATGGGGTAATGCCTTCATTGATCTTTACTCTCTGTGGGGAGGGTATCGATAGCATCAAGCTGAGGGCTGGCTTTCCTTGCACAACTGTGTGCTCTCCTGGAGCTGTTTTTCCTATGGGCTTTGGTCCCCCTCAACATTACATCACATTTAATACCAGCAAGGGCTGATGGATGCAGGGTGTTTCTCACATGCTAACTTGCTACCCTTTGCATCCAAGTCTTAAAACCCAATAAAAATAAGCCCAGATTCTTCACACCTAAATTCAGGCACTTCAGTGAAAAATCTGAGTCAGAAGCACAAAGAAGAGCTGTGCTTCTCCACACGAGGTGTCAGATCCCAGGTAAGATTTAGTTGTAGATTTGTTGTGGGACTGATAGATGACTTTTCTTGTACGGGTATCCAGATAGTCTCTTCCTGTCAGTGTGGGCTTCATGTATCTGTGTCATGTCTGATATATCTAGAAGAGTCCTACTGGAGTCCAAGGCATAGCAAGACTTCAAGATGCAAATCTCCGGTCCGTCTCCCATCAGTCAGTGGCAACAGGGCCAGCCCCATGGCGCAGACAGAGGCCTTCAACACCCTGGCAATTGCTTAGTAGCAAACCCCAGTTCTGCTTCTCCATTGTTACTCCTAGGGTTTTTATACACATCCATCCTCTCAATGATGTCCAGTGCTTTGGAGTGGATGGAAGACCATTCATAAGGGAAAAGACAAAGGTGAAAGACAAGGTGGATGAGGGGAAGTCTTACTTAACCCACCAATTCTTCCTATAAATCACAGCGTGTTTCTGATTATGAGGGTGACTACCTCAGTAGGATCAGTTTCTAAGGCAGATCTCCTCACACAGACTTGGTACCCTTCCAGAAAGCAGGCATTAGCCAGAAAGACTTATGCTCTGAGTTAAACTGGAAAGTAAATCAGATGAGCTGTTGTTCCCTTCTGGACTTAAAACACTCAATACCTATGGTGTGAAAGGCCTATCTATTCCCATTTGGATGCACATCTTGTAGTTTTGACATACCTCTTCACACAGCAGTGCTGACAAGTGAATTTGGGCTCCATCTTTTTGTTGCTTTCAATTAGATCAGCTGATTTTCATGAAGCCTACAAGGTACAGCTGGAATTGCATTCTCCTAGATGATGTTATGGACATACAGAAACAAATGTGCTTTTATATTTGGGTCCGTAGGTTCCAAGGCCTTTAGCAATGAGAAAAGAGGGCATTCAGACGAGGAAGCGCAAGCCGAAGAATGTTAACAAAGCAAAGGCGCCAGCAGGTAAGTGTTGAATGGGAGACTTTATTGTATGTGTATATGTGTGTGCACTTCTGTTTCTGACCATCATGTCCTGTGAGTCAAACACCCAACCACAAAATAGGCTGATTCTTAAAAAAATGGGGGATGTGTGAATGCCTTTCAGCAGTAACAAAGCCCTTCCCACTATTTCTTTTATTTTTATTTTTATCTACAGTTACTTTGGGTGGGTGGGTACAGCTCTGCATTGAAAGGTCTTTGAGAAGAGCCTGGTTTACTGTCTGCTTTCTCACAGGTCCATCCAGCAGTGAGAGTCTTACCCCAACCACCAGCTCCACCAGCAGCAGCAGCAGTGCCACGACCACTGAGGAAATGCGCCCCATAAAAACAGAACCTGGGCTCTCATCTCCTTACGGGCACGCCAGCCCAATTTCTCAGGTACAGAGGGGACATGTTGGCAGTGGGACAAAGATGGGAACTAGGACAGTAGACGTGGTGAGAAGAGCATCTTCAAAACCTCTGTGGAAGAAGGCTGCCTATTTGCAACCCAGGGGTCTAGGAGTTCACAGTGAGATCTATCCTCTGGGATGGGGCAAACCCCCCCATTCTTGTCACCAAGTCTACAGCACAATATAGCTTTTTAATGATGTATTGCAGTTCTGAATGGACAAGAAGAAGTAGTAGCTTTGTTGAAAACATGAAATTCCTTCTAGCTGGACAGCTATATAGGTCCCATAGCAAGAAAATGCCCATTCCCTTTTTATGATTTGATCAGATTTGTCCTGAGCAAGGAAAAAATTTGGCAGCATTACCTTACTTTCTCTGCACTGGCTGGCTGTGTGTTGGGCGATATGAGAAATGCAGTGCAAGGAGAATAAAATCACACAGCCCAAATCTAACTTGATTCAAGTCCCTGAGAAGGTAAAGCAAGCCAACATGACGGCAGATTGCTGCAGGGTCAAGTGGTGTGCTCTGTACCATATCCACCGCTAGATGTCTTGGGACCAGCACTGCATCCACACAAGGTGCGTATCCTGCTGAACAGCATCCAGATCTGGAAGCTGATCTGCGTGCAGGTTTAATAATTGTGCCTCAGTTTATGATCCCTATCACACAGCAAGACTAAGAGACAGCGCTATGTGATAGTTGCCCTCCTTTAGGTTCATACAGGGAACTCCAGTTTTCTCCCTGGAGAAAAAATACGTGGGTGAGTGTTGTTCTGGACTGATCCTGCACCACTTTGCAGCACTGTTAATGCATCCTACAATCCACAAGAGGCCATTCAAAAGCTAGGAGTGCCCAAGGCCAATGAAATCTCAAGCCTTGGGAGGTAAACCAATCGTTTCTGACATTTAGAAAAGAACAAGAGATTCTGTATGCAGCAGTAGGAAAGAACAGGGTCTAGAACAAGAAGGAAAGAGCCTGTCCAAAGTATCATGCATAAGCTGCTATCTGCAGCTCTACAGCAAATCTGCAGACATGTGATTACCATAGCATCAGCCCCCCATAAAGGTATTCCTCTATGGTTTGAAGCTTTGTTCACAGGATTATCCTTTTTCCATAGGCATTCTCAGTCTCTGCCATGTCCGGACATGGATCATCTATTCACCCTGCGATTTCAGCTCTGAAGCTTTCCCCGCAGGCTTACCAGTCAGCCCTCAGCCAGTCTCCACAAACCAGCTCCAAACAGGACTCCTGGAACAGCCTGGTGTTAGCTGAAAACCATGGCGACATCATAACTGCATAACTTGGTCTTCCACCCATGAACTTCAGGCTGATCTGCTTGAGAGATGAAGAAGATACCATGTAATCATCAAGTCGATGTTGTTTCCCACCTCCCCTGCTCTCCTGCCTTCTCTCCCCTTGTGAGATGTTCCAGCAAAGAGGTAAAAGAGAACTCATCTGAGGTGTAGGAGAGCTCTTATACAACAAACAGAGAAGACTCAAATCTCAAAGAAACTAATGGATTTGAAGCCTTTTTTTCCCCCAATTTAAATGAGCCTCTCTATTTGATTGTGACTGCCTTCTATGAAATAGCCAGAAACACAAAGATGGACACAGTTCTTGAGTTTTGTTTATTTAAAAATATCTGGCATTTAAGACTCCAACAATGGTGGAGCAGAGACAGTTTTTTTCTTCTGTTACCGTCCGTTCTTTTCCTGACCAGAAGAAAATGCCACCACCTTCTTATTACCCAAATTCGGTGATCTTCCACCAAATGGAGCCAGTTCTAGAACAGTTTGTTGAACAGACTTCACTAGACGTGCTGTGGTGGCTTTAGTGGATTTGATATGACCTAGGGCAGAGAAAAAAGAGACTCCCCCGCTCCCCCATCCTCAGCTCACACATCTTGAGCATTGTCTTCATTTTCCTAGATGGTCTGAAAAGCTAATGAATGTCTGTATTTAATAGTAACTCCTTTCCTATTTATCATTAGAAAATCATGGGACTGTGTTTCCAAAAGGTTGTTGGCTGAGCGTAAAGAAGGTCTGTCCAAAGTCAAAGGGGGCTTTTGGAAAGAGGAATCTTCTGGAAGCAGGTAGAGGAGACCCATGTTTGTCAAGAAATCCTGGAGGCAATTGCTGGGCTCTTCCCTTATGGATAGCTACAAGCCAGGCTTAGAGATTATTCAAGAGCACAGCAAGTGAAAGATGCTCTTCTAACGCTGCTGTGCCATTGCTTTTGAGACAGTTAATTTAATTATTTTGCATACTTTTATGTTGGTTTTGATGTCATTGATGAAATCTGATTGTCATCTATTTTTGGCTGTACTGTGAGTGCCCACTTTCCCCCTAACAGCTGGCTCACAACCATTTCACACATTTAACCCTTTAGGATTTCACCTTTTGCAACAAGCCAAAGGCTTCAGCCTCTAATGGAGGTAGGCAGGGGACATTTTCTTTACCAAGCATGTGCATAGACTTGCTTGCCTGCAAGAGAAGCATAACTCCATTCATGCATGAGTGTTAAGACTCGTGTTTTTTCTTGCCCATAAAGCTCTCAGCAGCCAGGAAAACGTAGCAAATGGAGTTGGAATTGATGCTGAGAGCTCACTGACTCATTCCCTTTTCCCAAAGGGATCAATTCTACCTAACCCGGACTGCTCTTTCTCTAGCATGTGCTTAACAAACTCCAGCATCGCAGATGCCGCAGCTCCCCTGTGCAGTCTAAGTGCTTCACCAGATGCTTGCCATGATGTTTTCATCGACATTTCTGAGGAGGGACAGCTTTCCCTGTCCAGGCAGAGAATTTCCGGAAGACCACATCCTACAAGATTCTACACTCTTGTTTCTGTCCATTCCCAAACTCTGTTACCCTTCTTGCCTTCCCAGCTCCTTTCTTTTCCTCCCTGCATCCAGAACTTGAGTACAGAACTACAAAGTGAAAATCTAGAAGAGGGATTGTGCATCCCTCCCAAATGTGCCATCCTCCGTCTCCTGCTGTTTAACATTCCCACAGAGTGTTTCCACCCAAACACCAAGATATATGGCTTGGTGAAGAGAAAAGCCACATACACGTTTGAAGCAAAAGAATGGCATTGTATTGTCTTTGTTTGAACTCACCACTTTCCTCCTGATGGTAGAAAAGCTTCTTTAAGGGGAAGGATTCAACTGGACTGGTCGTGATAAAGACTGGGACTGGAGTCACAGTAGACACCTGGACACTTCCACATTGCCTGTGCCCCGCGCAACTCAGATTTGCAGCGTTTCGGAGGAGTTACAGAGCCTCTGCACTTCCCAGAGAAAAACACCGTGGTAGTGATGCCATGGGAATGGCTGGATGGTGTTTGCACCAGAGCTTCCACTCTGTCTTGTTGAGCTAATGCAGGGTCTATCCACATTACAGACAAGAAAAAGATACTCATGAAACACGAATAAAAAATAAATGAAATTATGTGATTCTGCTCAGGCCTGGTAGGCTGCAGAGAAGAGGCCAGAAATAGCACCTAAAAATATGAATTTGGGGTGGGAACATAAAGGCATTTCTCCCTGGGCATGCAGGTCTTTAGCCAGCCTCCTCCTTGAACTATATGCCTTTGTAAATGGCAGTTGAGCTCCCTTGGGAGGTGGCTGTGAACTCCTGTCTGTAACAGAGAAGCATGCACCACAAAGATGCCACTTGGCTAATGCACAGATTTGAGATACCTAGAACTACCCTGGACA
>JANZLQ010000017.1:26363649-26374705 GCA_026212715.1 Elanus axillaris | reverse complement strand
GGTGGGGGTGGGGGGGGGGGGGGAGCAGGTGGCCTCCTGAAGAGGAGCTAAAGTCCAGACCAACCACACACCCCATTTCTCTTTCCATACAGAAGCTCCCAGAGGCTCTTTCCACCTTGCCTTATTACTGCACTCCTCCTACTGCCCTCAAAGCTAAACTCCCTGGCTGAATTTTTTCTCCTGCCCTTAAAACACACTCTGCAGTGCCATAAAGGGGTCTGCTCACAATGCAAGAGGGGAAAAACCCTGCAGGACATAAGCCTGCCTTATGATCCCTCAGGTTATCTAAATGACCATGGTACAGATTTGTTAACTGGTTCTCAGCCTTCCTCAAAGCCTTAAAAATAATTCTTGAAACACAGTGAGGAGCATTTACAAGGACCCTGGTAACAGAACAAGATGTCTGCATTAAGAAGGCGAGGCTCTGGCAGATATGAGAACAACTTGGCTCTCTTTAGTGGTAATAATTAGCTCTTTTGTCCTCCTGCCCCTTTTGCGCTACAAGCAGTAGAAGTTCAGATACACCTGGTTCTGTTGTTCTTTTCAATCATCCAGAACTGTTGTAGAGCTATTCACCACCCTCATGGTGGAAATGTTTTCCCAAATAAACATTAGATTCTAATGAGAGGCAAAATCATTGCTAAATTAATTGCTTAGACTTGGGGACTCCCAAGCAATGAGTCAGTGCAGGAGACTGAACATTGTCTCCAATGCCAGGAGTCGCAGAGCCCCTTCTTGTAGGTAGGAGCAGGGATGGCCAACACAGGATGGCACCAGAAGTGACAGATGAAGGGATAGGACTACCAGTTTCAGGACACTCAGCTCATTCTAGCAGGAGGGCAACTCTGCAAAATTCTGGGTTCCATCTGAGTTCTGCTTTCTTTCCCATGACGAGGGAGGCATTTAGAGCCTGTTTTGCTAATGAAATTAGGTACAATTATTAGGCAAGATAATTTTTGCTATTATTATTACTATAATTTATTTTGTTGCAGCATGGCTGGAGAACCTAGTGAGGACCGTACCAGGCCATGTCCTACACAAATGCAGGACCAAGAACCATCCCTGCCCTGAGGCGTAAGAGGGAAGGGCCCAGTCCTGAAAAACACTTAAGCACGTATATAAATGCATTTGTGGGATTTGTTCCCTTAGAGGTCATCACTAATCATACTTGCAAATTTTGATGTCAAAGGGTTTGCAGCACAAGGTTTGATTGTGCCAAGCCAGACCTTTGCAATAGCTCAATGGTCACCACAGTAAAATGAGCAGACGAGAACCGGGACAGCGAGCCAGAGGGGTAGAAAGGTCATTTAACCATTTCTAAATGTCTTTCCTCTTTGTGGAAGTGCAATATTTTGAATCACTTCAGTTCTTCTTTTGTAAACTGATCACACTTCAGTTCTTCTTTTGTAAACTGATCAGAAGAGATCCATATATCGCTTGCAGTCTTATGGGCTGACTGGAGAGGGCGCAATCAGGAGGAGCTCAGGAATACTGTAAGGGAGCTTTAAAACCGATCAACAACTCTTAATGTAACATTGAAGCTGTGACTATGTCAGGGGTGGTGCTTTGTTTTGCTTCCCCCCACACACACCCCTCCATGTATAAAGTTTGAAGCTTCCTAGGTCATCTGGGAAGGTCCTATGGAAACAGACACTTACTTGTAAGGGGGAGAGGGAAACCAACCAACTGAACAATCTGTAATTATTTAAAGATCTAAAAAACTATATATTATGAAGTAGTATGGCTACCAATCCACGTAACTTCTACACCTTTAGAACTAATGGAAATAAAACAATGATAATAAAACCTGAAGGCTGGTGCTTTACTCTGACTACCCTCATGGGCTTCTTGGAGGGGGCTGGGGGTAAATGATCACATATGCAGTGTACCTGAAGAAGCAATGGTGCAATGGGTCCTGTCCTGGAGAGGTCATAATGGTAGAATTACAGAGTAATTTAAATCAGAAGGGACTAGATCAGGTTTCTCAGGGTCCTGTTCAGTCAAGTGTTGAATGTCCCCAAAGATGGAAATCCTACAGCCTTTCTGGGTTCTTGTTCCAGTGTTTGACCACCCTCATGTTGGAAATGTTTTTCCAAATAAATGTTAGTTTCTAATAAGAGGCAAAATAATTGGTAAATTAATTGCTCAGATCTGGGGACTCTCAAGCAATGAGTCACTACAGGAGACTGAACATCACCTCCAAGTCCAGAGTCACACTGAGCCCCTGACTGAGGTAGGAACGGGGATGGCCGACACAGGATGACAAACACCAGAAGTGTCAGACCCAGCAATGGAGCAATTCAAGGCCAGGTTGGATGGGGCTTTGAGCAACCTGATCTAGTGGAATGTACCCCTGCCCATGGCAGGGTGGTTGGAAATAGATGATCTTTAAGGTCCCTTCCAACACAAACCATTCTATGGTTTTAATACAAAGGGGGAAAAGCACCCAAAGTTTTCCAAGCAGCAGGTAAACCCCTAGCACAGCAGAGAGGGGAAAACCTCCTCAGGGCTCTTTAATACCATCATAACTTACCTTTTTGGTCTGCTTACTAACATGCTTTTGCACAGTAGGCTGTTGTTCAGCTTGAATGCTTAGAGCTGAACTCAGAGACACCGCCCTCTAGCCAAAATCACATTGCCAGCAAGGGCTGTGCTTCTGCAGAGGGTGGAGGTGGCTAAACACAGCCCTAAAAACACCCAACCTTCCTCCCAGGGTGGCCAGCTTTCTTCCCAGTCCAACTAGTTCCTGGACACCAGCACAACTGGTGGGGTGAGCACAGCTAGCACTTGAAACTCCACCCATTCCTCCCCTACCAGCTAATTGGGAAGTTCCCCTGCAATTGAGGGGAGGGTCCTCTTCCCCTATAAAAGTGGGTGGGCAGAAGGTGTTTGGGCACAGGAGGTGATGTTGGGGGTTGGTGGCTGGGTCATGGCGAGGGTAGAGGTGCTGTGGGAGTTGGTTGGGTCATGGCAAGGGTAGAGGTGCTGTGGGAGTTGGTTGGGTCATGGCAAGGGTAGAGGTGCTGTGGGAGGTGGTTGGGGGTGTTGGTAAGGGGAACTGGGGGCAGAGGAAGGGGGCAATGAAGTAGGGGAGAAAAGCTGCATGGTCTGTGCCCTTGGGTACATGCACAAGGTGGGCCTGGGAAGGGCAGTGGCTTGAGGGCTGGATGTGGGGCTTGGGGGGAGTGCAATGGGTGCCTGCACTGCCCTGGGGGGAAATGGGGTGGAAACTCTGGGCTCAGTTGTTTTGGAGAGCTGCAAATTGATGCTTGGCTGACTGTGAGAAGATGTGGAGCTCTGCACACCCCTCCCCAGTTGCATGTGGAGGGTCAGGGCTGTGCCTTGAAATCCCTGCAGGAGCCTTGTGCAGATCTGAAACCGTGGTGAGGCTTCTTCTGCAGTGGGGTGTGAGGCTGCAACCCCTGGGCACAGGTGAGCTGGCAGTGTGGGTATGCAAGTAAAGCTGGGTTGAGGTGGATGAACTTGGCAGCCTTGTTCCAGTGTGGGTGCTTGGCTTCTGTGTGAGCACAAGGACTGTGAATGAGCCCATATGTGTTCCTTGGAGGAGGAAGTGTTTTGGAAGAGCCTGAAGTAGGTTTGGAGTGAAAAGGTGAAGTAGGAAGGTCCGTGGAGAGAAGGAGGAGACCAGAGACAACAGATGTTAGTACTTTGGATGCCTAGGGGGAAAGGACAGGCTCTCCTCTTGAAGAGGAGCATTACTGTGCTGTCCAGAGTGACTACAGCTGGGGGAGTGTGTGCATTAAAACCTTACAAAGTGCTCAGCACTTGTACTCTCTCACAACAAGCCATTGTGAACTGAATCAGCAGCAACTGGAGCTGTGCAGCTCTGCAGGTGATGAGCTTCCTTGGGCTCTGGGCTGTGTGAGCTGTCCTGGGGCTCATTCCCTGCTGCCTGACATGAAGGCAGTGCCTGGATAGTCAGGAGGAAGACCAGAAGGGTCTGGGGCATGGGTCAGACCCCTTGGATGACCTGTGTCCGGTGGCCAAATGCTGCTCGCAGGGATCTAGATGGCTGCTGGTACCTTTGGCAGCAGGAGCATCTCTCAAGCTGACTCTTGATCTGCAACTGGCTTTTGACTAAGGTCTGAACACAATATGCAACTGTTCTGGGTGAAACTGGAACAGGCCTGTGAATAATTATCCCATGCCCTAGGAGACACAGGAATAAAGCTCAGTCTCTTACTCCTGGTGAAGGTAGCCTGCATGCCCAATTAATATTTTTAATTTCATGTCTTCGATCCAGGTAATGTTCCCTGACATGTTTTCCTCTTGAGCTCTTCTTGAAGAGCTTTGGCTTGTGCTGCAGGACTTGAAGGCTTTTACAGCTGTGTTGGCTTGCCTGGTCCTGTTGAGGGTATGTCCACACCTCACTGCTGTTCACAGCCCTGTGGAGGTGGCTGCTGGCTTAAAGGCCTCTTCTAGGCTAAGAGTTTCAGTGGACAAGGATGTCCCCTTGCTGTGGCAGGAGCACGTGGCACTGAAGGCTTTGGTTTCACAGTTGCTCTGAGCTGATGCAAGCATGGGCTGCTGTACCTGAGCTAGCCCAGGCAGCAGAGAAGATGAGATGCTAGAGTGAAGTGGGAATGCCTCTTCTGGTGGGAGACCATGCACAACATTGCTGTTGATTTTCACATCAGGCACTCAGAGCTGTGCCAGGTAGCTTGGAGCCTTGTACTGAGTGCTGTGGAGTTCAAATCTGAGCCTCTGGGATTAGTCTGCAGGGGGAATTGGCACTGTGGGATGAAAGCCAAACTGTGCTTTCCTTATCCTGGAGCCTGCTTTCTTGTACGCCCAGTCCTGGCAGAAGTCATCAGAAGAACTGCAAGTGATGTGTCACATTATGTTGCTGAGATTTCATGCCAGAAATAACTTCTTATGTACTGGTGTGACTTCCTGGAGGGAGCTACCAGATGCTGTAGGATCATGCTGCTTCATCTCCCACTCATCCAGAGTATTCTGATCCCCAATGCTGCCAGCAGAGTGTATGAATGCTCCCTAACTGGCCCCATGCCATTGCAGTCAGTGGGGCAAGCAGCTGGTAAAGCAAGGGGAGGGGATGAGCGAACTCCAGGGCTTATCAGGGAGCAGTGCTTGCCTTGGTGGTTGTATCAGGAAAAGAGCGGCTCACTGGCCTGCGTTGGTTCTGGTTCATTAATATCTGTGCAAGATTGCGTTCCTCCTTTGTACGGGACATCGAGGCTGTAACTGTGAGGGAATGGTTAGAGTTAGGTGAGCTCCTGTTCCTGGTGAGGAGAGAGATGCTAAACAGTCTAAGGTCCTCTATGACTCCTGGAGAACCTGTGGTAGGAAGAGACTTCTGGAGATCCCCAGGCCAAATTCCTGCTTGTGGGGTGAAAACTACTGTTAGGGCAGGTTGCTCTGGGACTTACTTGATTGAATTAGGAATATCTCCAAGGACACAAATTCCCCCACCTCCCTGGGCCTGAAAGGAACCCGTTTCTCTCCATGGACTTTGCCACAGGGAAGGGGTGAAGAGATTGTGGCAAGCTCAGCCTCTGACTGTTTTTGTGTATTTGAGTTGCAACTTTCCTTCAAGTCTAGGGCACCAAGGGACCTGCTATTCCCTCAACAGCTGCTGGAGATGCCGGAGGGCCCATCGGTGAGGAAGTTCCAGCTCCTGACCTCTCCTTTTGTAGGACAAGTGGTAGTCAAGGTGGGGGGAAGCAGCCGGAAGATCGATGTGAATGACCTGAACGCCCTGAGGCTCCAGGACTCCCAGGTGAACTGTACTAAAGATGAACTTAATGGTCCATGACAAGTATAAGCCAAACCACCGTTTTCCTGCCTCTGGGTCACAGAAGGTGTATAACCTCAGAATGAGACCAAGCTTGGGTTTGAGGTGGACCATTGGCTTTGTTTATAGCCACAAAATAGGTGCATGTGGCCAAAAAGATGTGAATGCACATTTTAGAGTACTGCTCGGTGTTGCAAAGTTTGGGATCAAGGTTACTGTGAGGAGAGGCTGTTGCAGTGATGTGGCTAGACAGGGAGATGCCCAGAATTATTTGCAGTTTTGAGTCAGTCATACTAATGCACTGGTTCTGTGCCTCACAAGGGATAAGGAGTAGGTGTTGGTGAGGGCTGTTTGTAGATGAGAGTTGATTTCTTCATGTGGATGTCAGAAGCAGCAGCCTTGTTTCCTTCAGCTGTGGACTTGCACAGTTGCTTCCCTTGTACCAGAGGGCAGAGTTTCACCTGGCTAGGTTGAAATGTCTGATGTGGGCACTTGTGAGATAGTCACACTGGGTCAGTCCTGCTGGGGGTTTCACTTGCCTGACTTCCCTCAGATAATGATTTGGACTTGACTGACCAAATGCTAGTGCAACCTTACCTCTGATTACATGATAGTCTCAGCTGGGGGGCACAGATGTGAGCTGCTCAACAGTGATTTGTGGCTAGCCTGTGGCTTCAGAGCTTGAGTTAGGTCACCCTAGCCCAAGATACGAAGTGGGGAGGGAAATGAGAAGCAGTGATGACAGACTTCAAAACCCTGAGTGTCTCTGTCCTGGTGTGTCCCTTTGGCCTGACAGGAGCCTCTGGGAGGGGCTCACACTGGAGTGGCATCTGAATGCCTTGTGCTTCATGTAGACAAAGAAGGGATGCCGAGAGGGTGACTGCAGCTCTGATGGGAATGACTAATGAATCCCGTGTTCAAGGTGGGGTGATGTGCCTTCTGTTTAAAAGAGGTTGCAGAAAATAGTAATTTCTATGGAAACAGCCAGAGGTTATATGGATCCTCAGTACATCCTGCCTTTTTTTCTCAGGTTCATGGGAAGAACTTGTACCTGGCATTTGTGGCAGCTGGAGGTCCCTTAGGACCAACTGCAGAAGAGACAGTGCTGCAAAGAGAGGCTGCTAGGAAGGCAAGTTCTCCTGCCCAGGGAGGGCAAGAACAGGTTTGTGCTCCACAGATGCATCCCCAGGATGAGGAGCTGCAGGAACTCCAGCACTCAAGATCTGAAGTCCCAGATACAGCAGAGGGTCTGGGCAACTGGCTGCGCTTCCACTTTGGCTTGTTTGGCAGCATTCGGGCAAATGAGTTCTCAAGAGCAAACAAAGCCAATAAGAGGGGGGACTGGAAGGACCCTACACCCAGGTATTTAGTGGAGTCCTCACAAACTCTCCTTTGTCCCTGCCTCTCATCCTGGCGAGGCACTCTTCTGTCTCAAAGTAATTTGGGGGGGGGGATGCTCTTAGCCCTGTTTCTTCTCTGATGATTCTTAAGATAAGGAAGCATGAGAGATGGCATGAGTGGGTATGGGGTGTGTTCAGTCAGGGAACCCACAGAGCACTTGTGGGATGCATGGTGCCTGCCAGCCTAGGGATCATAGTACTAGCTCAGTTAAGATTTTTATTCCAAGAGAGAACTTTTAGGATGCCAGAGTGAATCATGCCCTGAAAATGCCAGTTTGTCAGAATTACGTATTTTAAAAAAGCCTTGGATAAATAGCATACATGTAGGGTAGCTGGAAGCATAGGCTGGAGTGATGCTATTAAAGGCAGCAGTGCATTGAAAACACAGGCTGCAGTCTGTGTCCTAGGTCCCACTGGAAGCGTACTGAACAAGGAGGGGGTAATTACTGGAAGACAGTGTGGACTCTGCTCTTGTGAGCTGTTTAACCCAAGTGGTTCATAATGTCCAAGGTGGGTGCCTGCCTGGCCCCTGTGTATGCAATGTACTTGGTAGGGACACACTTGCTGCTCCTCTATCCTGCGATCTTTTGAAGGGTTGCTTTATTTCTACACAAATAGACTCAGATGTAGTCAATTCTGTGTGCTGCTTTGAGCATCTGTTTCCCTGACTGTGGACTCTACTGCTGGAGCCCTTAGTCATCTGGCTTCTCTGCTGGGGAGAGCAAAGATGCTGATGTGCCTCCCTGCCTGCTGCTGCCTCTCAGCTAGGGACCACGGGGCAGTGGAAGGAACAATTGTCCACAGGTGGTGTGGGTTCACAACCAAGTTTCTTGGCTGAAATCATTAAAGAGGCTGCCTTGCATTAAGATGGTGGCCTGGTGTGTTGGAGTGCCTGCTGTGAGCCTGTGCACATAAGCATGTGCGGTAATAAACTGCAGGGAAGGAATAGCTGGACTAGGCTATAGGCATGGGGGACTGGTACTTCAAGATGACTCCCTGGCTCTCATGAGAATAGGTAGGCATGTGTGAGGACTGATGCCTCGCTGGGTGTTCCTCCCTAAGCTTATGTCGTGTGCAGGCTCTTTTCTCACCTTCTGGTAGGTTTTCACTCCATTGCTGTGCTGCTGTCTCTTTCTGTTCTTCCTGTGCGAGTTTCTTCTGCGAGAGCAGAATATAACAGGGATGTTTCTGATGAAAGACTTCAACTTCTCTGCTTCTTCCAGGCTGGTTCTGTACTTTGAGAGTGGAGGCTTCCTTGTTTTCTACAACTGCCGAATGTACTGGTGCTCTTCTCCAAGGACCGATCCTGCTTCTGACATACTGTCTGTGGAGTTCCACCGTGGCCAGGCGCTGGATGCCCTCCGTGTGCCCGATCCCATCTGCTACACCCTCTTAGACCAAAGATATTTTTCAGGGCTGGGTGAGTTCCAGGGCATAGTGGCAGAGCAAGAAATGGAAGAAGGTGGGTGGGATGTTGACAGATCCAGAGCTGCATGTCTGAGCCTTTTACTCCTTAGCCTTATGGCTTCTGGTTGATCCAGCTGAGGGTGTGTGGTCACCTTGCTGAGGACAAGGCTTGCAATCTGTAGCCACAGGCTTCAGATTCTTGAGTGCACTGCGTGAGCACAGTGAACCGTCTTTGTGTGTGTGACTATGCATTGGCTTGTACCTGTGGAAGAAAGGAAGGTCTGCTTCAAGGGTAGTGGGAAGAGAACATCTTCCAGTCTGATCCCAGATGTAAGTCTACTCTTTGTATGCCACCTCTGATGGGGGGGATGGCATGGCTAGGTCTGCTCCCTGAGGCAGCAGTGGCAGATTGGAGCCATAGGTCTGCGTTATCTTGATAAGAAATATCCTTATTGTCTCCTTATTTCTGACCCTTTCCAGGGAACATCATTAAGAACGAGATCTTGTACCTGGCCAAGATCAATCCGTTAACACAAGGCTCTCTCTTGGCTCTCTCGGATCTGGAGCATCTGCTTGACTGTGCCATTCAGTTCAGCTCTGACTGGCTGCACAGCAAGCTGCATGGCAAAGGGCTGCACCCTCAGATCTACCAGAAGGAGCAGTGTCCCCTCGGGCATGCAGTGATGAAGGGAACTCTTGGACCCTCAGGTGGCTTTAAGAGACTTACATGGTGGTGTCCTCAGTGCCAGCCTGCAGTGCTGTCAGGGGATGGGGATCCTTTTCCTGTAGAGTGACCTGGCTTTCTGTGTTCCTCCTTTCCTGGAGAGTGTCTAGGTGGTTTCTGAACCATGCTCTTAGTTATCCTGAGAAGGTCTTGGTGTTTTCTTTGAGGCTGTTGAATTTGCTTCTTGGGGACAGCGGGTTGGTGGAGTTAAGTGCTCAGTGGTGATTACGGGAATCACTGCTGTGTGTTACAGGAATACTGTTTGCCTCAATGCAAAAATGAAAGTGGTTGTACATGTCTATTTTTTTGTCACAGTGACACAGCAGCATAAATAGTTTGATGGGTTCTGAGGCGTCTTGGTCCCCCTGTTCAGGCTACAGTGAATGGAAAGTGCAGGGTATTGAGTGGGTGGTTACTGTGGTCTGAAGTGACCCTGTCCCTTGAGTCTGGTACAGGTGCAATGGCTTGTGGTGGAGTTAGCAGAAAGGAGTGTTTCCCTCTGCCTACAGAGCTTGATTAATTCAGTATGAGATGATCCTGCCTCTGTAGCTGAATACCTGTGTGCTGGGCTGTGATTAGGTGTAGTTAAAAGTGAGTGCCTGTTCCCTCTGTTAGCTCTTACAGGAACAGCTGCCTCTTTCTGAGGGGTGAAAATAAACCACAGCTGTGCTTGGAGCTCATCTCTGCCTGCCTGGTGTGGTGTCTGTTCCCACAGGTTTCAGTTTTGTGGCAAACTGCCAGTTCCAGATCTCACTGTAAAGATAAAATCAAAAAATACTGGGTTTTTTTTCTGAAAGGGTTTGCATAAAACTCATGATCTCCAAGGTAACTTGAAAGCGGAAGGGTTTGGAAATACAGATGATGTGGCCCCTCCTTTGTTGAGCTGTGTGTCTCTGCAGTAGGCAGAAGCTTTTGCTGTCCTCTGTCCCTGGATCTGGGTTTACTTTAACAATAGATTGTTGAATTGATTGAAAAATAAAAGCTGGAGTTCAGCTTAAGTCCAGTGTCTTTTCTGATGGTTTCTTGGTTAAAAACAGGGGTGTACGGGGAAACTCCAGTGCTTGGTGCTGCCCTTTAGAGGATGGTACCAGCAGCTTTCCTCAGCTGTGTAAGAGCTGCTCAGCAGGAAAACTCCCTTCATGGGAACCGGATCTAAAGGTGGATTGCAAATTAAGAGGGAATGCCAGAGGTAAAACACCTCAGTGGTAGGCTGCTTCCCAAACAAGGGTTGCGCAGCCTCTCCCCTGTGAGCTGCAACGCCCTTGACTGGTTGCAGGTTATGGGATTGCTGAATAATCCTATTAATGGGGTTACGGTGCCGAGGAAGATGGTTAATGTCACTCCTGAGCACGTCCTGTGTGGTGTTAGCAAAGGCCTGGAAACGAGGTGTGGTATTCCCTTCAGAAAACAAAGAAAACAACCCAGAAAAAAAGAAGCCCCAGGAGCAGAGCCTGACTCCCTGAGGGATGATGCAGCCGCTGGGTAGCTGTGGGGGAGAGGGGCCGAGGGGGTGAGGCCCCGTGTCGCGCCTCACAGCCGGCCGGGCTGACCCTGCTGAGCGGAGGGTGACCCCAGAGGAGAAGTTCCACTAGGGAAAAACGACAGAAAATGACTTAAAATAAAAAAAAACCCAAAAAACACCTCACGCCCGCAGCGGGGAGGGCTCGGGGGCTGCCTGAGGAAAGAGGGGCGGGAAAAGGGGGCTGTGGAGCGGGGCTGGTGGGCTTGGGAGTGCGGGTGCTGCGCCGT
>JANZLQ010000017.1:26336795-26362408 GCA_026212715.1 Elanus axillaris | reverse complement strand
GGGGGGCACGACGGGACACACGACGGACACCGGGGGTGGGGCTGGGGGGGGGGCCCCCACCCGAGGCTGGGGTTGTGCGGGAGGTGGTGGGTGCAAGGGGCTTCCTGAGATTGGGGCTCCCCAGGACATGGTGGGTGCAATGGGCCCCCCAAGATCGGGGATCCTCAGGACATGGTGGGTGTAATGTTGTGTCCCCCCCCCCCAAGAGCAGGGCTCCCCAGGATGTGGTGGGTGCAATGGGCCCCCCAAGATCAGGGCTCCCCAGGACGTGCTGGGTGCAATGGGCCCAAGATCGGGGATCCTCAGGACATGGTGGGTGTAATGGGCTTCCCAGGACACGGGGGGTGCAGTGGGCCCTCCAAGATCCAGGATCCTCAGGACATGGTGGGTGTAATGTCCCCCGCCCCCCAAGACCAGGGCTCCTGAGGATGTGGTAGGTACAATGGGCCCCCCAAGATCAGGGCTCCCCAGGACGTGCTGGGTGCAATGGACCCCCCAAGATCGGGGATCCTCAGGACATGGTGGGTGTAATGTTGTGTCCCCCCCCCAAGACCAGGGCTCCCCAGGATGTGGTGGGTGCAATGGGCCCCCCAAGATCAGGGCTCCCCAGGACATGGTGGGTGCAGTGGTCTTCCCAGGACACGGGGGGTGCAATAGGTCCCCGAAGATCGGGGCTCCCCAGGACACGGTGGGTGCGGTGGGCCTCCCAAGACCAGCACTCCCCAGGATGTGGTGGGTGCAATGGGCCCTCCAGGATCCTCAGGACATGGTGGGTTTAATGTCCCCCACCCCCCCAAGACCAGGGCTCCTGAGGACGTGGTGGGTGCAATAGGTCCCCCAAGATTGGGGCTCCCCAGGACACAGTGGGTGCAGTGGGACCCCTGAGGCCAGTGCTCCCCAGGACACGGTGGGTGCAATGCCCCTCTGAGACTGTGGCTCCCCGGGAGGTGGTGGGTGCAATGGCCCCCCAGTGCTAGGGCTCACTGGCAGAGCTGGCCCAGAGGTGGTGGTCCATGCAGAGCCCCCGTATGCCATAGCTGCTGGGAAATGCTCCCTCTTCCCCACCCCTGCAGCAGATTGCCAGGGTACTGGGTTGAGCTGGTGCGGAGATGCTCAGTGCAGCCCCACCTCCTGCAGCTGGACGTGGGGTTTTTCACGTCCGAGATGGCTGGCTGTAATGCATGTTCCCCCCTCCCTGAGCTGCGTTGCTCAGCCAGGCAGGCCTGGGGATGAGCGCTACAGCTTCTCAGCCAGCAGACGGTTAAACAAGGCGCCTGGCCGTGTGCTGTTTTTGACACCCTGGGAATGTGTCCTGGCAGTGCCAAGGCTGCCGCTGGCCTCCAGGCTGGCTTGGAGGGGACGTGGCCCTGCCGGTGGGAGGAGGTGAGCAAAAACCAGGGGCTGACTGAGGGTCTGGACACTGCTTGGAAGGTGTTTTTGGAAGCAGCTGCCTCAAAACCTATACAAACGTCGGAGGGGGCTTGCTGCACACTCATTTTTTTGCCGTATAAACGTTGCTGACCTGTGCAGGAAAGTTTTAGATGGTAATAGTAACAGAGGATGCAAAGCTCCGCTGGTCCGGGACCTTGTGCATATATATAAGCTCTTTATAATTCCTTATATTCATACAGTTATTACTGATTTCAGTATGTAGATCTCTCTCCAGTTAATCCTAAGCTGTGTTAATCGTCAAAATTAGAGGTTTCTGTAAGTTGCACCGGACATGTCTAATGCTGTGGTTGCTACTCTGCCGAGCAGTTGCAGGCGCCAGCCTGAACACTGGGTTATCTGTTGGGTTTCTGAGCCCTGGTTTGGCATTTTGGATGGTGCCACATAGCTGTCACCCAGCATTTATGAAAAGGTCGTCTGCAGCCTGTTTCACAGGAAAGGCAAAGAAATTCAGTGGTTTGGCTGGGGTTATGTGGAAAGGTATGAGTGGGGCCAAGAATTAAACATTTTTTTCCATGCTTAGTACATTAACTAATGTAGAAATTAAGAGAAAAAAAAAGCCAATTGGGAAAACACCTTGAAACTTGTTAGCAGTGTCAGTATGCAGTGTGCTTGCCTTCATCTTCCTGCAGTTATCCGTCTTGTCTGTCTTTTCTGTTCTTTAATCCTTTCGTTGCAGCTTGCTCCGATCAGGAAGGCTTCCCACCCTCAGGGCACAGAATCTTCTGCCTGGCATCCTAAAAATGCTATTGCTGGATCTTTGCAACCTACAGCTGTGCAGGGATTGCTACTGAACTACAGCTGGCTCTGTAGTGGATTAGAAGAAATTAATTTTCAAAGTGCGGTAGCTCCACTGAAGAGTTTAGGGACAAAAGAGGGAAATGCAAAATAGGCAGAATATAGAAACAGGGAGAGCAGCAAGCTTACTGAAGGAATTAATTTTGGTGGGTTGCGTCAAATAAGTGTTTTCTTTGATGTTAACCCCATTAGGGGGTTAAACTGAACCCCTGTGGTTACAGACTGCTTAATATTTGCCTCTGTGCTTGCTGGTTGAAGGAGCTGGTGGTGTAGGATTCAAGCATTAGAACAACCACGTCATGCTCAGAAGCGCAGCACTGCCCGGGGTCTGCTCCCGAGCACGGTGTCCTACACCCCAGCCCGGTCCCATCCCCTGCCACAGTTTTGTTTGCAGCTTCTTTGGAATGAAATCTCCTTGTCTGAAGGCTGGGGAAGTGTGAAGCTCTTGCTCCCTGGTTCACATCCCTGCTCCTGGGAGAGTTTCCATGCATGCCCCAGGGACTGCTGGAAAATGGAGAGCTTCTGAATGATTGCTCGGAGAGATGCTCCCCAGGCTAGTGCACAGGGAGTTGAGCTAAAATGTTTGCTTTCTTCTTGCTTATTTTTTTTGGCCCCTAAACCATGTGTTTTGCTGGCCAGGGCCCTGTGCAGCCTGTTGCTCCACGGTTAGGGCGTTTGCTCGGAAGGTGGCAAGCTCAAAACTGCAGCTTCGTGGGCAGCTGAACCAACGTCATAACTCATGGTGGTGGAGAGGAGTTACACGCCAACATCAGAGCTCCTCTCCTGTGGTGGAGAGGAGGAGAGGGACGCTCCTGCCTTCCCCTGCTGCCGGCCTTGCGGTCCTGCCCGTCCCTGGGATCCTTCAGGATCAATTCCTGCAGATTTAGCTGCTTTGTGGAGAGGACCAGCCTTGCACTGGCGGAGGGTGAATGTCATGGCAAAAGGAGGAAAAGAGACCTCCTCGCCTGGGAAGGGGGAAGCTGCGCCTAGGACAGAGCTGGAGCTCGAGCCTGGAGATGAAACCAGGTTTGCTCTCTGGAAGCGGGTGCTTCCAGTTGCGCGAAGGGGAGGTAATGCCAGAGTGTCCTCTTCCCGGCACTGTCACGAACATTTTCTGGTGAAGACTGTGGGCTTTGGTTGGCTCCTGTCATCCCTGTGGATCTCGGGTTGGAACCCAGCTGAGACAATGGTGCCTGGGAACCCTGCAGACAAATGGGAAGCTGCAGGCAGTCCACGCTCACTGTGTAGTTGTTTTTATGATCTTCTACTTCATAGAATGGTTTGGGTTGGGAGGGACCTTTAAAGGTCATCTCATCCAACCCCCTGCCATGAGCAGGGACATCTTCAACCAGATCAGGTTGCTCAGAGCCCCGTCCAACCTGACCTGGAGTGTTTCCAGGGATGGGGCAGCTACCACCTCTCTGGGCAACCCATTCCAGTGTTTCACCATCCTCATTGTAAAAAATTTCTTCCTTTAATTTGCCTAAATTGCCACAGAACTAAAATCAGTATAAGATGGAAGCTAGGGGTGCAGTTAAGGTTTGGATGCAGGAGTGGGGTTAAATAACTATTTGAACTGTGCTGGGGTCTGGAGTTGTTACTAGTTCTTTCCTTGGCATGGAGTCAGTGTGACATAGGTGCTTCTGGGATGGCATTTTAGGGTCCGCTCTGCCTTTCTTGGTTGCTGCCAGTGGAAGTTGCTGCTGAAGCGGCGTAGGAGTCCTGGGCACTTGCATTGTGTTGGATGAACGTTTGCACCCTGGTGGAAATGGAATAACTCAGTCACACAAAGGAACAGGAGGGCACGAGAGAGCTGCTCTGAGCACTCACATGTGTGGTTTGACAGAGGTATTAAACACCCTTCGATTCAGGAAAAAATGCCAAATTTAACAGTTTTGGCTCTAGAAGCCAGTCAGTTTTCCCTGGCTGCTTAACCACCACTGCTTGCATGTTGTCATCCCAGGAGAGCAATGCTTTTGTCTAGTAATTAGCGCTTAAGCAGTCCAAGCTAGTTTTCATTTGTCAAACAATTAATAAACACATCATCTCCTTGATATATCATTTAGAGCTAGGGGATTATTTTATATAAATCCTGGATTTGGAGCTGGTATTTCTTGCCATCAGGACTTTTGGGTTTGCTTCAGCTGCAGAAGTGGGGAGCTGGCGTGTGGAAGGCAGGGGCAATGGGGACCAAGAGGGGAAGCAGCCCTCGGCAACTTTCTGCTGGGGTGCTTGGACATGTGGGCTGGCTCCAGCATCTTGTGCATGGAGATTTAAAAATACAGGGTGTTTTGGGTCTGTCTGCCAGTCCTGACATTCCTGTTGTGCAGCAAGGGGCCCCCTTGTTCCCCCTGCAACAGGATAGAAGCGTGCTGGCTGCAGACGATAAGTGATAGGAAAAGTACACCTGCTTTTTTTCCCCTTCCTTATTTTGCATTTGCTTTTTCCAATAAGCTGACCTCAGGCTCTGTCCTCTGGGTCCTAGCGAGCGCTGGCATTGCTTGCAGGGTTGGATCTGGCAGTGCCCTGCCCTGCCCAGGGAGACCTTCCAGGCCCATCCCTTCCCTGATACGCGTCTTAGAAAGCCAAAAGCTATGCTGTAGCTCTTTGTGTGAAAGGAGAAACCTGGTTTTCTTAACCCAGCTCGGGCAGGCTGCAGCTTTCACAGCAGTCAGCCCATGGAGAGTTGGTACAGAGGCAGGCAGGTCTGTTGCTCAGAGGGGAGGTTCGAGGAGATGATGAGCGAGGAGGGTGGGAAGCACTGCTGTTGGTACTTTCCATCCCTAATCTGCTCCTGCGACCCTGGGATTTGAGCAGCACGTTTCTAACGCATGCATTTTATGTTCCTGCACTGCAAGGGGCAGCCACTGTCCCTAGATGAGGGCTGAGGAAGCTGACGCCCTGGATCTGGTTGAAGATGTCCCTCCTCATTGCAGGGGGGTTGGACTAGATCACCCTTAAAGGTCCCTTCCTACCCAAACCATTGGAGGATTTGACAGAAGAGGGATTGGACATGGGCATCCCTTGACCAAAGCCGGTTTCTAAACTGTAGGAGACATTGGGATACAATGGTGGGGGCTGGGAAGTTTTTCACATCACGGCTTTCCCTTCTGCTTGGTGACTGAAGTACTGTATTGCTTGAAATGTGAAAGCATGCTTGCATCATCCAAGGCATCGACGACCTGGTGGTGCTAGTGTGTGTTGTGTTGAGCTGGAAGCACCTCTACCAAAGGCTTTGTGGTTAATCTAAACTGTTTGTCCTGCCTAATAGGCAACCCCAAGTAAGGGATGATTGTTTCTTCTCCATCCCCCCAGACACGCCGTCTGTATATTCTACCTAGTTCTTCGTGCCCTGGACACTATAGAGGATGACATGACCATTGGCTTAGAAGTAAAGGTTCCGATGCTGCACGAGTTTCACTCTTATCTCTATCAACCAGAGTGGAAATACATGGAGAGCAAGGAGAAGGACCGGCAGGTGCTCGAGGACTTCCCAACGGTAAGACATCTACCTCGTTGCTTCAGCTGCCTCGTGTCACCTTTGTGTGTGCGGTTGTCTCTCCACGTTACGCCTCAGCCTGTTCAGTCCCTCGTGAGCCCCGTAGCTCTTCCAAAGAGCTGCATCACCTGCACGTGGGGCTGGATGCAGAGCTGGAGTGAGAAACCCAAACATTGTGCAACTCTCTATATGAGCCAGAGGTAATCTGGCTGTGGAAACTTGCCAGCTCTAAAAAGTGGCTTTTTGCCTCCCCTGTTAGAAAAGCAAATGACCATTGCCTTGTGGAGAGTGGTTTGCATTTGTTGCCCAACACTGTGCATTGCCTGGATTGGGTGTCCGGTGACCCCCAACAGATAGGGAGAGGAGGAAGGCTTGTCTGGCACCTGGCTTATAGATGGACCAGTGTTTGTAGCGGTCCTGCAGGATCTGCTCTAGACTTAAAGGAGTCTTTCTGCACATCTTTGACATGCATATGAGATAAAAAGCACCTTCACTTCTAGTAACAGTATTGCCCAAAATCTTATTGCTCTAGGGATCCTTCTGAAAGGAAGCCACAGTCTGCACCTCTACTAGCAAGCAAAAGCAGTGTTGGAGCCTGTTCTCTGACCTGGAGGCTGACTGAGAAAGTCTGGCCATGTCCAAGCCATTAAACTCTCTCAGCATCCAGAACAGTGTGGTTGCATCCCAGACTGTCCTTGAGAAGCAGTTTCTGGCCCACACTCCTTCCCAAGCGCTGCCTGGGGATTGCTTGGGGTCAGAAGCTCCTTGGGGGCCATGCTGGGCTTGGAAGACCAGGCTGGGCTCTGCTGAGTGGGGATACAGACATCTGGTTCCAGTGAGGGCACAAGGACCGGCCCTTGATGGATGCTGCAGTTCAGCCCTTGCTCACGTTGATCAAGAATAGCTGGGTTTAGTCTTCAGGGGTTTTTTAAGGTCTGTTCGAGAAAAAAATATAATGGTTATAGTGAGGAGCTTTTCATTTTTTGAGGAAGTTCTCTTTTATTCAGCTTTTTACCATTTAAAATTTATTCTACCCTTACCGGTCTTTTCCTAACAGTGGGAATGAGGTAATTGTTAGGAAAACTGAGGTATATTGCAAATTTTGGTGCTCAGGCTTGGGATAGCAGGGGTGTGTGCTATAGCAGATCACCATGTCAGGGGATTCTTGGTATATAGTGATAGAGATACGGTAGGTATGCCAATGGCTTGGTACTTTAGAAAAGCTTTTGAGAAGGTATTTATGGCACTTCATTGTTCTCTCTTGGTGCGTATGTGTTATTCACTTGGGCAATCTGCGTTCGTGTGGAGGTATGATTTTAATAACACTTGGTAGAGATGTACTTGCAGGTCACGCTTCTCTGTATAGTGGATTGAAGCCATTGAGACACAAGCAGAGTCGATGTGCTTATTTTACAGACAGACAGACACAGGGCAAGGACATTCCAGCAGCTGTGGATAGAGTCAGGAGGAGAGCCTGGATCTGCAGTGGTGTCTGAGCTGTAATCATTTGGACCGCTGTCCTTATCAGAAACACCCTGGGCTGGCTGTAGTTCCCCACTGATGGACAGTAAAGCTCAGCACAATAAAACGTGATGCTACAGGTTTGGGAAGGGGAGGATGAACTTTTAATTTTTTTTTTCAGTGTGAGAGTGACTGAGTCACTGAATCATGTTATTGGACATGCAGAAGGCTTTCACACTTTCTCTGTTGCTTGATGCCTTTCCAGTTGTGCAAAACGCGCCCTGCGGAGCCAGAACTGGAGAGGCCTCAAGAGAACAGAGGACCAGAAACCTCCTCGTCTTTTCCTGTGGTTGGCATGATGGAGTGCTCCCGCAAATTACAAAAAAACCCAACTTTGTGCACCAAGCGTAGCTAGTTTTGTCCTGCAGCTCCCAGATGATACCAGTCCAAGGCTGTGGAGCCTTCCCAAAATTATTGCTGTGTCTGATCTACCGCCAGAGACCATACCGTTTAGACTGAGAACAGACTGAGCCTGTGCTTTAAGGGCCTTGAAACAGTTCTAGTTGTGGGAGTTGTCCTAGATCTCCAGCCAGGGTGGGATAAGAGCCTGGTAAACAGTCTTTTTCTGATTTCTTGATAAATGTTGAGCTTTGCTATTTTTTCCTGACGCTGTCTTTTTTTTTTCCTCTTGGTGGTTTATGCTGCAAGATCTCAATGGAGTTCAGGAACCTGTCAAAGGTCTACCAGGACGTGATTTCAGATATTTGCCACAAGATGGGTGTCGGGATGGCAGAGTTCTTGGAGAAGAAGGTGGACTCTCAGCATGAGTGGGATAAGGTAAGTCAGCCTGGACAGAGGAGAGGACTGAATGTGAATAGGGTCCACCTCATCTCTGTGGAAAGAAGAGACAGAGCATCCCTGAGGGAAGAGAGGGTTCAGCCGAATGAGGGAGGCTGTGTAGGCTTGGGAAGGATTTGAGAGACTGCTGGTCCTGTGGGTAACAGGAAGATGGCGTGGATTGTCGGTGTTGCCCACCAGCATGTGTTTTGGGTGAACCATCAGGTCAACTGTTCCCCTATGGGCAGTTCATTCAGCTGCTGGAGAGGCAGAGAGGCATCTTGGTGGGACATCCTTCCTGAGGTGTTTGCTGGGCAAGGGAAAGCTGAGACATCCCAGGGAGGACTGTGAGAACTTGCAGAAAATGTACTGTCAATTATCTCTTGAGCATCACTTTTTTGTAAAACTCAATGTGGCAAATAGGCAGCTCTTTGTAATTGCTCCTTTTTTTTTTTCTTTTTTTCTGCCCCTTTCCCTCTCGGTGCCTCGCAGTATTGTCACTACGTTGCTGGGCTGGTGGGGATAGGACTTTCCCGTCTCTTCTCTGCATCAGAGCTAGAAGACCCTATCGTCGGGCAGGACACAGAGCTGGCCAACTCCATGGGCCTCTTCCTGCAGAAAACTAACATCATCCGGGACTATCTGGAGGACCAGCTGGAGGGAAGGGAGTTCTGGCCCAGAGAGGTGAGGGGAAACGCTGCCTTCGGTGAGCGTTTCTGCTGTGCCTTCTGGGAAATGCACTAAGACTGAAGGTGCTGTTGTCGCTGCTCTGATACAGTGAGTTGCATCCTCTCCTTGGGGGAGTTCCTACTGGAATTTCCTTTGAAATCCCCAAAGCCAGGGTTTTTCCCACTGTTTGTTGGTGTCCCTTTACAGTCTTTCATACTTCTGTCCAAGACCTGTAATGGATGGAGCCAACCATCCATGCTTGCCAGGACACCTGTCTCAGGAATGCATTATAGGATGCATAGCAGAATCTGCACAGCTAAAATTGTGTTGTCTCTCATGTCCCTTTAAATCATAGTTAACAGGAGAGACCATCATGGTCTGCTTTAATTTTATTAAGACCCTACAGTAAAGCTGTGCTGTGTAAGATCGCTGCTGTTGATTGTACATCTTCTTGATAATAACAGTTCTCATGACAGCTGGCTGAGAAGTTCCACATCTATCTACAGCTTTCTGGGTAGAGATGTGGGGATGAGGTGATGTCTCCCCACACTGCCAAGAACTTGTTATGCAGCTTTTTCCCCTCTCTGTTATGTTGGTTCTAGGAATGAGGGATGGTAAGACTGGGTGAGATCTCAAGAGGTTACCTCATCTGTTCCCAAAGGCAGGATCAGCTCTGCCTGTGCCTGACAGATGCTTGTCTGCTCTTCTTGAGGCCCTCCAAGAATTTTTCTCTCCCTTTTTCCATGTGGCTCACCTGTCTCATAGAGCATTTCTTGATGTCAGCCTGATCTGTGAGGTGTCTTTTCCTTGTCCTGCCTAGAGAAGATGTGGACTGGAGTTGCATCCTCTTCTTTGCAATCCCTTTGTATATGCAAAGGCCACTGTCATGTCTCTGCTGCTTGCCCTTCCTTCTTCTTTTTAGCCTAGTAAGCCTAAATCCTTCAAGGCTTTCATGGTCTCTGGTGGTTCTTGGTGCTCTCCCAGACCTCAGACTGTTATTGATGTCTCTCTTACGGCATGAATGTACCTTCCAACTTGTGAGTCTTTATCTTAATGTTCAGGTTTGGAGCAGATACGCAAAGAAGCTCTCGGATCTTGCCAAACCAGAAAACATTGATATGGCTGTCCAGTGTCTGAATGAGCTCATCACCAACGCCCTCCATCATGTCCCTGATGTCCTCACATACTTATCCCGCCTGAAAAACCAAAGTGTCTTCAACTTCTGCGCTATCCCCCAGGTGAGTTATGTTCTCAAGTGGTTCATCATCATCTGCAGCCCAGCTGATGAGAAGTTGGAGGCAAAGGAGGTTATGTAATCATGTCGTTATTAGCCTGTTTTATTCTCCATCTCTTCCTTCTTTGCTGGTACCTACCCTTTCTGCTGTTGGTGAGATTGTGGCTCCCCTCCAGAGTGTCTTGCCATCAATTTCACTAGGGCCAAGGTTACTGCCTTGGCAAGCTCCTCACAGTGCGGTAAGGGCTCTTTGTGTTTCTCCTTAGGTGATGGCTATTGCCACATTGGCCGCCTGCTATAACAACAAGCAGGTGTTCAGGGGTGTCGTGAAGATCCGGAAGGGACAAGCTGTCACTCTAATGATGGATGCCACAAACATACAAGCTGTCAAAGCCATCATGTACCAGTATGTGGAAGAGGTAAGTTACCCAAAGCAAACTGCTCAATTTCTGGCTGGTCCTGTCCTCGTTCCTGGTGTGGAACTGGGAGGAGACGTGAATCTGTTAATCCTTTCCTTGCATCTTTTAGTCAGTTCAGTGGTGCCAGGACACGGTGACCCTGACATGGTTTTGGCTTGGACCCAACTGGGTGCTTGGTGTGTTCCCTTGAACATATCCTTGGTCTGTGCCTGTGTTGAGAGGCAGAGAGTAAGGTCCTGCTGTCCTTTTGGTGGAGAACCAGAGGAGTCAGCTGTCACAGCACAGGACCTCCCTTGGGCTGAGCAGGCACAGAGGACCTTTCCCACAACATAATTCTTCCGAACCGGGTACCTCATCTCCCTGTGGGCTTCTCCAGTGAGCGGCCTTGTTTTCTCTGTGTCTGTAGCTGCAACTGGCTGCATGATGGGTTGACTGTTTCCTTGCGCTCCATAGCCAACAGTAAATGAGGGCAGCTCTTTGCATGTTCTTAAAGCAGTGGGACCACTGGCTTCAGGGTACTGTGGAGGCTAAAAGTTCATGTGGAGGAACAACTGGTGGATGGATTCATGGGAAAAACAAAACCAAGACAACCAAAACCCAAATCTAGCGTGGGCTGTTCTGTAAAAAGATGTTGCTTCTGCATCAGGGAGACCCCAAACCATGGGTTATTTGAGCTCTTTTTGCAGGCTGGCTAACCCCAGGGCAAGGGACAGTGACACCTTAGCCCAGGGTCTCTGCTTGTGCCTGTCTCCCTAAGACTCGTGCTGACAAGTATCTCAAAGACCCTTGGGTTTGCAAACCATGAAAAAAAACCCCAAGGACCACAGGGTTATCTGATGGAGGTGGCCATTTCCTGGCAGTCACACCAGCTTCTGGTCACACTGAGGTGTCCTCACTGGTTTGGGGTGGGCTGCAGCACCCCAGCAGAGAGTGAGGATAGCTGGGCAAGAACCGCCGGTCCCAGCAACACCACTGGTGGTTGAGGGATTGTGTCGGAGGCCGTGTGGTCCATCTCCCATCGTGGGGTGCCCCCAAGAGGCTGCTTGGCTTAATGCACTTCTCGAGGGAAATGGACCATGGCCCCATCCAGGCAACCCTTGCAGCTAGCTGGTCCTTGCTCCGTGGCAGACTAGCACTGAGGTTGCTGTTGAGGACACAGGGGCCCTTAAGGCTTCCTCTTCCACCCGGTAGTCCTGTTTGTCTCCTCAGCCTTGGATGCAAACCGTAACTCCTCCTTCCTCCTTCCCCAGATCTACCAGAAGATCCCAAGCACGGACCCATCATCCAACAAGACACAGCAGGTCATTGCCTCCATCCGCACCATGAGCTTGCCTGGTGGCCCCATGGCATCACGCCACCACTATTCCCCTATCTACCTGTCGTGTGCCATGCTCCTGGCTGCCCTGAGCTGGCAGTACCTGAGCACCATCTCCAAGGCCACCGAGGAGTACGTCCAGGCGGGCGAGAACTGATGGGCAGTGGGTGGGTGGGGGGAGAGATGGTCGGTGGACGGGCAGCAGAGGCAGGAGGCTCCTCGTTCCCTGCCAGTGGGGATGGCCAGGCACCAGGGTGCCACGGGGCCTAGGATGGTGATGAGGATGGGATGCCAGTGAGCTGCAGCCCCGGGTGATGGTGCGGCATTGCCGGACTCCGCTCCTCACTGCCCTTGCCGTCTGCTTGGATGGTTACAAACGCTAATTGGAGTCTTATTGTTTGGGCTGAATTTTTTTTTTTTACCCTGTTGGGACGGTTTACCTGATTTTTTTTTTTTTTTTTTTTTTTGTTAGGATGGTTTTTAAATAGGAACTCCAGTTGCCTCTTTTCTTGCTTGAGATCTGAGACAACTTTCTGGCTCAGAGCTGAGCAAAACCTGGGTTTTGCCTCCCTTTCTTAGCATCCTCTTCCCCATCGCCTCTAGTGCCTGCTCTGCACTGGAAGGATGCTGCTTCTGCTGGGAGAGGAACATGCTTCCTTATCCAGGGAAAAAGCCCTGGCCACCTTCTGGCCTTCAACCTAGGCTGGTTGACATCCTGCAGCCTGGAAACAGGGGGAGACAATCTTCATGTTTCTGTTGTTGAGCTGAAGGAAGCTGCTAGGCTTGAAACAAGCCCTTTTAAAGTAAAATAACAGAGGTGGGATGGTCTGTCCACTTTAATGTGCCCCCAGCTGAAAGCCATCTATTGCAGCTCCCTGCCCTCTAGCAGATGGCACCCTGCACTTGCAAAGCTTTGTGTTCTAGCAGCTGTGGGGTTGGTTCAAAGAAGAAGGGAGCTGCTTGCATGGTCCTGAGCTAATAACCCCATGCCTGTCTCCACTGCAGGGTCTGGGCACTGCACTACTTCTTCAGCCCAAAGGGACGGGTGGCAGCAGCGCCGTGTGCCTCTGCGAGGCAGCAGAGCGAGGGTTTGCACTGTGCTGTCCCTCGTGGGATGCTTTTTGGGGGGGGGCTTTGGTGCATTGGCTGCCCTGAAAGGCAGCGGTGATGCCTGCCATGGGCTGGGAAGGTTTGAGCCACTGAGGAGAGGGCCTGGGCAGGTTTCCCTGGCCCACTTGACTAGCTCAGGAGGATGCTTTGGGTTAGATGGACCTGCAACCTGGAAGTGGCTTCCACTGGTGTTTTGAAACACATCAGCCTGTACTTAAAAGTGGGCTATGTGCCTCCTGAGAACAGCTAGGCTGAGAAGAAACAACACTTTAAAGGCAATTCCTGTTTTCCTGGGGTGGATTTTTGTTTTCTTGGTCCCAATCACCCCCAAATGCTGCTTTGCCTTTGTGAAGGAGAGGACAGCCTGTGTCCTGGCGCAGGACAGAGCTAAGTCGACCAGGTATGGTGTGGTGGCCTTTGCAAGGCCA
This sequence comes from Elanus axillaris, assembly GCA_026212715.1. NCBI lineage: Eukaryota > Metazoa > Chordata > Aves > Accipitriformes > Accipitridae > Elanus > Elanus axillaris. Next base: position 26,349,189 of record JANZLQ010000017.1, on the reverse strand, counting down.
AGCAGACTTGGCCAGACTGTTACTCAGAGGGAGGACCCCTACTCCACAAGTACCAATGTAGATAGTTTTAAGCTGTTGTATAAAAAAACTTGCGGTAGCTCTCTTTGTGCAGCTTCCTGTCTTGTTGAAATTAAAGTTTTCTTTGGGAAAAAAAAAAAATTCTCTAGCTGTCATTTCTTCTATGTTGGTAATTCCCCACCATGCCATAAGTTACAAGCCCTCAGCTCAGATGAAATGCAGGTGCTTCCTTGCTGCCACTTCCAGGCATCACAGTAAAGCCTTGTGTGCCAAAGGAAGAATTGTAACCAAGGTGAGAGACAGCTGAAGGTCAGTAAATTAACTTTTAATGGACCTTGCCCTGCAGACAGCAGGAGTGGTGGCACAGCCCAGGGCTGCAGGCATGGTCTCCACTGCCTTGGTGCATCCTCCTCCCCATGCAGAGATGCTGGGGGTAGTCCTGGGTCCACTCTGGTCCATGTTGAAGCACCTTCCCCATCACCAGGAGTAGGCAATGCCCAGGGGCTGCTCAGGAGTTGGCACAAGTCACCCTGTCACCAGTATGGCCACAGGACAGGGCTGGGACCAACTACACTTGCATCAAGACAAAAGGGTCTCACCTGGCTTCCACAATGCCCAGAACAGGAGACTAGGCTGAGGTGGTTTGAAGTCAAGGAGAAGCAACCAAGGGCCAGGAGACAAGACACTGGAGAAATCATTTATTGGCACAGTTGTTCCAATCATATACACCACAGCTCTGTCTCACTGGAGTCTGAGTAAGCAGAGGTAAGGGGCTATTTTACAGTGCAAAGGAGAGCCTGCTTCACATGTTTCAGGCCCGTAGCCTCAGCTCAGCAATATATTTTTTGCTTTAAAATAAAATTTTAAAAAAAAAAGCACTCTTGCGCTCTATTAGTGTTGGCAAATCATACGATTCCTCCTACGCAGCTATCACACATCCCCCCAGTAAGAAAAATAACAATTCTTTTCTTAATGTCTGTGGCTCAAAAAGAAAAAGCTTCAGTTGTGTGCAAGTTAGTGAGATCCCTCCAAGCATCTGCACGAGCTCCCTGCAGCAGACCTGGGGAACATCCCTCATCTCTGCTCAGCGTTCAGCACCTGCAGGCCCCAAGCACCGCCCCGGTTGAGATGCAGCACCCTTGCCAAGGCACGACCCACTGCACACACCAAGCTGCCCAGCCACGTGTGAATGAAAAGTGAAAGTGAAGAAGTGAAAACTTCTTTCCAGTGTGCTCCTAGATGTTGCAGGGCATTTTGATCAAAGGCTTGTGGAGCTCCAGCCAGGCCCCCCCCTAGGATCGATAACCCCAGGCTACAGCAGAAAAAAAAAAAAAAAAAAAAAGGCAAATAAACAGCTGAGGAACAAGTGGTTTTAAAAGCGGCCGAAGGGATGGAGCAGAGCAAGCGATGCACAAAGGACTTCTTGCAGGCAGGAAGGGGCATTATCGCAGCTCCGGCCAGGGCCAGCGCCACATGAAGTTCATTGTTCTTCTGTCATTAATAGGTCTAAGTTCAGCCAATTCAAGGCACACACTAACATACCCTGCTTATTTTAGGTGCTGACAACAATCAGACCAACCCAGCCAGGGGTGCACGATCCCCCCTGGCTATGGCTTCCCAGCAAGATCCATCTCCGCTGCCCCACCAAGTCCCTAGTCCCAGCACAAAGCTACTGCTTCCTACCCTCCCAGTAACAGACCGGGCTGGAAGGGGTCCAGGCTAACCAAATACCATGGCACAAGAGGCCAGCAAGCCCTCCAGCAGTCCTTTGAGCAGGGAATGCCCCATAGCTGCGACCCACCAGGAGCAGAGGGCTTGCAGAGAGCAGTTCCACCTCCAGCTCCACCACATAATTAAAAAAAAAAAAAGATAAAAAGCTTTAATAAAAGTAACCTCAACTATAGTCTCTTAGAAGGGGGGAGCTCGGCACCCAACCCACTATCAGTTAAAAGTGTCGGGGACTCAGGATTACTTGTGGTTTGATCAAGAGGGTTACACCCTCTTCCAGTACTGTTCCGTACTGGGGATGCCGGCCACGATCTCGGACTCGATGCCGCAGTGGTCCTCGCCTCGGAGAATTTTGAAGAAGCCTGGAAGCACACCAAGAGCAAAAAAAATCAACCTCTCCATCACATCAAGGAGAACAGGGAAGGGGGTTCCCTCCAGTAGCATCCAGGGGTGCCTCACCATTGTCCCCCCAGTCGGTGTTCCAGGAGTTGGCGGCCAGCCAGTACGGAGTGCCATTGTCCACCCCCCAGCCCAGAATCCGGATCGCGTGGCCTCCGACCTGCTCGCCGGACACGTGCTGGTAGACCCCTGCAAGGCAACACGGCAACACGTCAACGGGCGCCGCATCTCCTCCCACCGCAGACGGCTGCCAGCTTGTGAGACATTCCGTATCAAAGCCCAGAGACCCACCAAGAAGGTTTGGTGTTTTTGGTTAAATGCAAACCTGAAGCTTAGAGTCTGGGGAAAAGACCGATGCTAAGCGTCAGTTTGGCACGCAGGACACCCAGAGACACTCGGCAACGGGCTCAAAGGCAGCACATCCCAAGCAGTTCAGAACAGGGAACTGGGGTCCGAATCAGGAGAGCCGTCTGCCAGGATTTTACCTAAAATCCTAACTGTTGTTCTTGGCTGCAGTTCTGGGAGGTCCCCACTGGGGCTTTCTCCCCGAGCCGGTTCCAAGCACATGTTCCCCTTGCTGTAAACCAATGGATACAGGAGACGGTACCTGCCCATGTTCTTGCAACACTAGATATTCAGGTGTGAACTGGAGATCTCCTTTCAGACTTGAGTAGAGGGAAAAGGGCCACAAAAAACCGACCCTACAGATGAAGTAGGGAACAGGGCTCCCTACAGCCTCAGTGCTGATGCTCACCAGACTTGTACATCAGGAAGTCCTCATAGACAATAAAGGCTCCTTCCACGGGGCCGTTCTTGTAGATCTCAGCCATGATTTCCTTCTCGCTGTGAGGGACACCGTAGGATGTGATGCCTGAAGACAAAATAAAAGATCCCACCATTACTACAGCATTGTCAGGCCACACAGGTCTTGGGACAGCGGGATGGTGACTGCTTGGCATGCCCGTGCAAGAAGCCTTCTCCACTTAAGTTAGATTCAAACCCAGCTGACACAGCCAGGCAGGGAAAGTGGGCTCCAACCATCCCTCTTCCAGAGGGAATGACTTAACCCGAGTCCTGTTCTGTACCCAAAAACCTATTCCAGGCAGCTTCATGGGAAGTTTTCCCCTTGTACATCTTCATTTCCAAACCAAACCAAACTACCTGAGGCTAAGACAAATCTCCAGGAAACAGCCAGATTCTCCTACAGGTACAGTGCTGGCTGCCACCAAGGAGCAGGAGTAGGAAGAAGGTGGCTTTTACACCAGACTCCCCCAGGGCTCAGCACTACGCTCTTCAACCCAGGCATGTGCACCACGAGGACCTGGATCAGTTCCCCCATCTCAGCTGAGTCTCAGCAAATACAAGCTCTGCATCTGCCAGCTTTGCTCCAGGACCACCCCATCCTGAGGCCACAGAAAAGAGCCACCATAAAACAGCTCGGAAAGAGGTCCAACCCCACCAAGCTACCACCAGGAACAGCTCTGGAGCTGCTGTGCATCAAGCAGCGGCCACGGCCACCTCCCCTTACCATAGTGCTTGTCCTCCTTGTACGAGGGGGAGTAGCCAGGTTCGCAGTGACGGCTGCACCTGGGGGTTTCCCCCCCCTCCCCGGTGCACGGCGGTCGGGAGCCGTTGACGTGGTGCTCACAGGGTGGGATGGAGTAGGGACGGCAGCCTGTTGAGGACAGAGGCAGCATGAACTGGCTGTCTCCAAGCATCCAACAGCCATGCTGGAGAAGGCACCAGATGCCCTCAGAAAAGATGTGAGCTTTCTGACCTAGAAACCCCACAGATCAGTGGGGTGCGAGCAAAAGTAAGTCTGCCATTGCCACTGCCAGATGAGCAAACCCTGCATCAGCAGTGGGTTTCCCCTCTGGACCTGCTTCCCACCACCTCTGTCTTGACAAGGTGAGGGAAAAGATGGAAACATGAACATGGCCATGCTAGGAGGAGGTAGAGGTTTCCAGTCGGGAAGTTACTTTTTGAGGGGGAAGCATGTCAGCAAGACTCCTGCCCTCATCCAAAGTGTATTGATCTGGTCCAAAACCAGCAGTAACAAAAAGATTCACAGCCTGATTCATTCCTGCTATGGAAGCAGGAGCCTTGTGGGGTTGTTAAGTCTGGCTACTACTGTTTCTCCCTTTCTGGATGAGTCTCCTGCCACTAGGTGCTGCTCGGGGACCCTTGTCCCAAAGGGTGACCAGAAGGAGCCATGGGGACAGGAGCAACCAGCTGGGATAGCAGAGATGTTTGAGCCCAGACCTGAAGGAGGGAGCAGCCACCCAAGGATGCAGACCAGAAGAGAAGCACCCTGAAGGACATGAACCTGTAACTGAGCAGAGATGTTCCTCTTTGCTTTCACAAGGGTATCTGCCAGGACTTACCCACATGGGAATCATAGAGACCCCCAGACACGAGGCCCCTCTCTGTCCAGTACCTCCACGCGCCGGAGGGGTAACCACCATTGCACCTGGAGAAAGAGACAGCAGTTCCAGCTCCAGCCTGCTCAGAGCTATCCGCTTTTGGGGGAGGCAGGGGATGGCTGAAGGGAACCTTTCAGCACGTTGAACCTTTTTAAGTCTGTCCCTGCCTTCCCCAGGATTTCTAGGCCTCGAAACACCAAAGCCTCAGGGCAAGAAGGAGCTAAAAGCACCCATGCCTCCAAATCCCAGAGCAGTGGTGCCTCCTTACCAGGTCCCCGGTCAGCCTCTGCTGCCAGGAGCTGCAGAAGCCACACGACTTGGAGACCCAACTCCCCACACCCTGCTCTCAACAACTGCAAAAGCCACAGACAAAAGGCTTCTGCTTGAAAACCAAGGCTTTGGGGCTGTTAAAAGATCCTTCCTTTGGCTTAGGCAGCTGCCAACTCCGTATGGGAAAGCATCGTTACGTGCTTGCCCTTCCTCCACCAGCCATCATCATCCACTACTGCTGGAGGCAGGATGTGGCCCGGATGGACTTTCAGTCCATGCAGTCACCTTTATGTTCCCACCTAACCCCAGCATCTACAGCACAAACCGCTGGTGGGGCTTACTGCTCATTAGGGAGACTAGGAAGACAGGGCTGAAACGATCAGCATCTTCAGGTTGTGTCCCTGCTCCTCCCACCCACCTTTTAAGTGAACAAGAACCACGAGCAGCTCACCCCATGCCACACTCGAAGCCACAGCATGACAGCAAGTCCTCTGCCGAGACCTCCACGCTCACCCTGGCGTTTGTGTGAACACAGATTCGGTCTGAAATGGCTTCTACGGCACCAAAAGCCTGCAGGCAGCCCCCAAAACACAAGGGAAGACCATTAGAGCTGGCCATGGGAGAGAAACCAGGCAACCTTCTGGCAATGAGTGCAGCAAGCATGAGCCTGGCTGGGAGAAGCCCACCAAGAAGCTCTGATGCTGCAGGATCCCCCATGTCCCCCCCCCATTTATGCATTTCAGCAGCAAACTCAACAGCATGGGTTTTGTCGAGCAAACTCTGTATCAACATGACATTAAACCGCCCACGCTCTTACCCAGCAAGAGCCACAAGAGCCCTGGTCTCTTATCTCGTTGATGGTAGGACAGTTAGGCCACTGCGTCCGTGCATCAAAGTTATCAGGCAGCTCCATGTCTGCAGCAAATTCTACCCTGCAAGTGAAAAGAGGGAAGTCCTGTTACAGGAATGCCAGTGTAACAGAACTGGATGCACAGGACTCTCCAACCTCCTCTGAAGGTGACCTGGAGGACAAAGGCTCTTGTTGTTTGCTTTCTGGAGGAGAATAAATACTCCTAAAGTCCTCAGACTGGGTCAGCAGCTCCTCCAGGGTTTTGAGTTTCAAGGAGTACAAGTTACACAATTGGTCAAGTATCTGGCAGGACAGAGAACAGATGTTCCCCCCATGCATGCTTCTGTGCTTAATTCCATGCAAGATGTCCACCAAGCTGCACCCAAGAGAACCCTACTCACAGTCTGCCAGGAGACCCTCACCCACTCCAGACACACCAGGAGCATCCACACAAGCTTTTCCAGGGCCCTCATCTTCTTCTCCCAGCACTCACCTCTCAGGAAGCTTGGGCCCACCCAGGAAGGTGCCGCAGAGCTTCTTCACATAGCTCATGTCAGTGTTGTGGAAGTTGTGCCCTGCCTGGGAAGAGACACAGAGAAACGGGACGTGACTCTTCACAGCCACCAAGGGCAGTGCTGGGACCAGCCTGGTGCTCCAGATCTCCCCCAAGCCCAACCAGCGTCTGACACTTGCTATAAAACCCAGGGGCCAAGAGCCAACGTACCTATAGACACAGAACACAGCCCCTTCCAGATCAGCGCAGTAAGCTAAGGTTCAACTCTAGGCTTTGCCCACAGCAGCCTGGCCAAGGAGGGTTTGGACAGGTCATCAGTATAGCTTGACACTTGCTGCTTGTTTCCAGCCTCCCACAGTTTCCTCCTCTTAGCATTGCTCCTACTCCACAAATTCATCAGTGCTTTTCCCCAAAGAGAAGCTCCACAGTTACTGTCACCATGGGAATCCCCGATCTCCAGCATCAGCTCACTGGAGAAGTCACCTGGGACCACGGCTGGTTTGATGCAACCACCATAGTAAGACTCCCAAAGCTCAGCTATTGAGTCCCACAAAGCCACTGTTGAGCAACACGTCTGAAAAAACCTCCCCAAAACCAACCTGGTACTCACCTTCCAGGTGGTGTTGAGCTTGTTAATGTGGTTGACCAAGTCGCTGGAGAGAGGAGGGTAGTAAGGAATGCTGCGAGCATTAGCGAAGGCCACCAGGACACACAGGATGGACACGGACGGCCACATCTTGGCTATAGAACGGGACACTCCACCTGCAGCCAGATTTGGGCACCATTGGAAATCTTCCCAAAGCGTGCTCTGACCGCGAGCAAGAGCTTGGCAGAAGGACCATCACAGCAACACGTGGGAGCATAAAACACATGGCTGCACAAAGTCCCTCCCAATCCCGATTTACCCCAAAGGTCAGGAAAGACGCAGGAGCAGACTAATAACGCCGCTCCTGCAGCTCAGAAGAAATCAGACAAGGCAACCCTGTTTGTTAACCACTGAAGGATTAGTAGCAGCGGGAAAATACCTTTTGAAGCAGATCCAAGGGATTTGGAGGGTATTAACAGCTGTGTTTACTTCCACAAAAATGGAGAATAAGGACTAGAAAGAATAAGTGACACCTCACCTCCACGGCAAACTGCAGGCAGGGCTGCAGCCGCGGCGACTTGCTAGCCCCTGCCTTAGTGCAACGCTCTTCTCCTTGAAGATACCACTCCACATCACATTTTTGGACTTTATGGCCTCATTTTGGCCAGCCCATTGCCCTGGTGACCCTGATCGGGGTCACAGTCCTGGAGTAGTGAGCCCTTGCCCACGCAAAGGGGGGTCCGCATGCACCGGAGCTGCCTGTGGCTGCTGCCTGCGCTCCCCTCCCACCAGGGCTTTTCACAAGGGAGGCTGTGAAGCCATATTGCAGGGCACTGGAAAAATCCTAATCTGGGGAAGAGAGATGCAGGGAAAACCCAGGAGCACAGCAAGAGTGGACCACAGCCTCCCATGCAGGAGCACAAGCATCACCCAGCCCGAAGATGCTCCAGAGCTGGGTGGTTTCTCTGCTCTCCCACCTCCTTTAACCCAATTCACATTACCTCACCCAACTCCATCCAATTTAACCCCCAATGCCAGCAGCCGCCGCTTGCTCCACGTCCCCAAGCCTGACTCGGACACACAGCCGGGCCACGAGCTGCTCGACCTCTCCAAAGACACCAGAGCATCCTCCTCCAAAACCCTCCCAGCTCCCCTTCCACCAACCCCACATCCACCCCGGCGAGCTCCAAGCCTGACGAGTGACCCAAGACCTCAGCGAGTCCACAGCAGCCTGAACAACAGAGATATTTAGGCTTTAAATCCTACTCATCTCAGCAAACTGCACATGTAATCACCTTTGCAAGCCTGGGCTTAAACCCTTCTGGGCAAATACCCCCGAGCAGCCGGACACGCAGCTCTTGCCAGCAGCTCTGCAGGACCAGGGGATGGGAAGACGCACAGGCATTTCCATGCAGGCTGCCTCCACCCACTCACAGCCAAGTTTAGCCTTTCCAGAGAAGAAAACCCAGCAGGAGTGTCCTACTTTCTGCCAGCGACAAGCCCAGGCGGCTGCAGTTAACTGTATAAAGGGGCTTTTTTTTTTTTCCTTCCCCCTCCTCCTTTCACCATTTATTTATTTTCCTTCCCACTCTCCAGGCTTTCAGCAGGATGCTCAGCCCAAAAGCTAGTTGAGTTTCAGCAGCGTATGGGTCCTCCTACCCCCAGATCTCCCCTCTGTGAAGGTGTTCCACGCGGATTTGCTTGCTTAGAGGTTTCTCACGGACAAGGGACTCGCTGGCACTGCTGATGTCCCCGCCGTGCTGCCCTGCTCACGCAGCAGGAAGGAGGTTACACCTAGAGAAACAAATACACGTTTCTAAGGCTACTGTAGTTTTTGCCTTGTGCCCCTTCAACATGGCCATAGGAAACCTATAGGTAACCAGCCTGACCTGAAGGACCTTTTCTAAAGAAAAATCTTATTGAAAAAAAAAAAAAACCCCCACCAAAAAACCAAAACCCTAAACCCCAAAGCCTCCATACGTCCTGCAGTCAACTTTATATTTTCTGTAGCAAAGAAGGGAGGCATTTTTGAGGCCAGAAGCCACCCGATACACTTCCATTTTCAGCAGGATGTTTGTAAATTTGCCGACACGCTGAAACCCGCCCTGCAAAGCCTCCTGCAGCAATACGGCCGCTTGCACCAAGCTCTTGAAGGACGGACACGGGAGATCCGACATCCTCAAGTTACTAGACCACACCAACTGCAGACTGTGAGCTCCAGGCAACCTGAAACCAAACTGAAAAAAGACACCAGGCAGTTTCCCCTCTGACGGCCGCTCATTTTTTAAGCTCTGCTGCATTGCATCTGCCTCGCGACATGGCTGACGGCCAGCAAACCCAGCAGAAGCAGCGAGACATTGCCCAGCGCAACCCAAATAGCTGGGAGCCAGTCGGTTGTTTTCGGCAAACAAGCCTTTTGCCAAGTCTCCCATGGGCATGAAGGCTCCCCATGGACTATGAGAGAGTTGGGGTGGTTCAGCCTGGAGAAGAGAAGGCTCCGGGGAGACCTTACAGCAGCCTGCCAGTGCCTAAAGGGGGCTTATAGGAAGGATGGGGACAGACTTTTTAGTAGGGCTTGTTGCGTTAGGACAAGGGGTTTTAAACTAGAAGGTAGATTCAGGGCTAGATATAAGGAAGAAAATTTTTACAGTGAGGGTGGTGAGACCCTGGCCCACGTTGCCCAGAGAGGCGGTCGATGCCCCATCCCCGGAACCATCCAAGGTCAGGTTGGACGGGGCTCTGAGCGACCTGCTCTGGTTGAAGATGTCCCTGCTCATGGCAGGGGGTTGGACTGGATGGACCTTGAAAGGTCCCTTTCCCACCCAAACCCTTCTGTGATTCTACAAAGTCTCCTGTGGGCCTGAAGTCTCGGGGGGAGCTGGTAACTCTCAGCTGGATGGCACAGAGTATCCCAAGACCCGGGTGAAGAGGGAAGGGGAAATCCTTGATCTCATGCAATTTCTTCCTCCCTAATCCCCCACGGCTTTAGCAAGCACCTCGTGTACAGCAAACCTATAAAGAGCAAGCAGGGGCACAGCCTCACAGGATGAATTTCCACCGACAGCAAGTCACTTGCAGCCGGAGGCACACCGACCCCAGCGGCAACGCAGCAAGAAAGAAAAAAACTGCCGGCTTCCACCATCACCCCCTTTCCCCACTGCCACGACACTTCCCGTGGCAGCGTTATCTCGCACCTGCTTCCCCCACCACCGCTATCTCCTCCGCACACGCTTCCCTCCCCCAAAAACCCCACGGCTCTTTTAAATACCACCAAAAGAGCAGCACCAAAGCCAAGTTCTCTCTGCACGCCAAAGCAGGCCAGAGGAGTTTCTCCAGCAACCCAAGGAGGTCCCTTTCCTTGGCCCTCCGCAGGTCTCTGGAGGTGCCTTGGAGTTTCAGGATAAGCCTGGCAAAGGCTGTCTTTGCAGATCACATCCTACCACAGCTTGAAAGCAGAAGCGAAGCTTGGCTGTTGGACTTGTTAGGGCGCAGCAGCTTCACCCCAGCAAACCCTCCCGATGGCTGGAGGATGTTTGGGGCTTGCAAAGAGCCCCCCGAGCTGCTCCACCCCCTCTTGGGCTGCAGACCTGGGAGCTGAGAATGAGTCCCCTGCTTTGGGATCCAAAGTATCTGGTAATGCAATTTCTTGATGGATGAGCAAGAAGTATCTCCAGAAAGCTGCTACCCACCAGCACACCTGACCCTGGGCAGGACTCCCTCAATTCAGCCAGCTGGTTGCTTAGAAAGAGGAAATTTGGGCCACCTGAGTGCAGCCCTTGAGCCTACCCCTCCCAGCCAGTGAGGAGGAAGCACTGAGGCTGAAGGCTCTCCAACATGAGCTGCTCAGAGCAGCGGCAGCGTGCGAGGGAGGAGAGCACCCGAAGAGAGATGGTTGCGGCTGGTGCTGCACCACCCACCCGCAGTCCCTCTGCGCTGCTGCCTGCAACGGCGCAGGCAGAGATGGGGAGGAGGTGACATCACCTAGGTGCCTTCTCTAGCCCTTCCAACCAGGAGATCTTGGAGCCAGAGGCAGTTCCCTGCTTGCTTTCTCAAGGACAGAGCTCTGACTACTTGGACCACATTATGCCAGAGATCAGGAGGGTCCCACCGCCTCCTCCCAGCGGCCAGGGGAGATGCAGAGTCCCACCACGAAGGTCTTCTCCACATCACCCAGAAATCAAAGCCCACAAGTCCTATTTAACCAGGCATTTCTCTGCACAATCAAAAAAAAAAACAAAAAACCAGCCCCTATCCCCAAACAGGCTATTCAAAGCCCAGCTCACATGACTCAGTTTAGGCAGGTCAGGCCATGAGATAAGTCACAGCCCTGAAGTACCTCTCAGTTCCTCCAAACCCCTCCAGGCACAGACAAGGCACCCACACACCCTCTTCCAGGGCTGTAAGGAAGATAAAAGCTGTCCCACCCCCACAGCTCTAACACCCCCACCCCTCCAGGGTGAGAGGTACTCGGCAAAGCCCAAGTCATGTGTCCTCCTCCAGCAAGAAGCCCTTTACCCAAGCTGAGCTTTGTCCTTTGTTCTGGCTGCCAGGATTTGTGCGTGACTCTAAGCCACAATAAAGCAACCCTATAAACAAAGCAATCCAGCTTAGCTTGCTGCACTGCCAGGTTAGCTTGGTGGTCCCACAGGCATGCACCAAACTCATGGCCTGGTGACTTCATTACAGCCATTGTTAAAGCTTCATTTTTGTCACCCTTTAAAGAAAAAAATAATAAAAGAAGCATGAGGCACTCATCCCCACACCCATTCCTTTCCAGCAACACCAAATCATTAGCACCGGTTGGGTATCTAGCGAAATAAACCCATCTTGCGACAAGTTGCAGTGCTTGCCTCTACAGCTTACATCCACAGCAAGTGCGAGATTCCTCCCAAATGGAGCTGCACTGATTTATTTTTTTTTTTCCTTCCTCTCTTCTTCTTGCAGGCCAATCCACAAACCACAGCCTTGCACAAGACCTCAGCTGCTGTAGCAGCAGCCACCCTGCGCTACTGAAATTCCTTGCCCTCATCCTCAACTTCCCAACCTGGAGGTAAATACAAGAAGGAAGCGATCTTTGCTGTATCCCACCTGCAGCGCGACCCTGACAGTCCGATATACGGACAACAGATATATTGTACGCCAGATACACTGCAGGACGGACAGATACGAGATGGCTTTTATCCAGCACCATCTCCAAGGCACAGTGCAGACCCAGGCTCAGCCCTGCATCACGGGATGTTCCCAGAAGCCCTTCAGCTGGTGCCAAACCGACCTTAGCGTCAGCTGATGCGTAGGGCTGGGGTAGTGGGTGTTTTTTGGTTTCTTTTTTTTTTTTTTTTTTTTTTTTTTTTTTCCGTCTTCATCATGAAAACAAGGTTTCCTCTCTCCTCCCCCACCACTTACAGCCCAAGGTTTGACGCTTTGGAGACGCACCGAGGGTTGACTGGCATTTTCCCTGCAACACGCCGCATCCCTCCCGGATCCGCCACGGCCCCAAAACCACCCCGAATCCAGCTGGAAAACGTGGGAGACGCTCCTCCTGCCCCACGGGGAGGGGATTCGCGGTCCCCCCCCGGGGGCTCAGGGCTGCCTGCCCGGCCCCCCCC
>JANZLQ010000017.1:26311892-26333421 GCA_026212715.1 Elanus axillaris | reverse complement strand
AGCCCCCTCCCGCCTCCTGCCTGCAGCCTGCCTGCACCCCTCCTCAATCCCACCTTCATTCCGCTTCCATCCCTTCTCAAGCCCACCCGTATCCTGCCCCCATCCCACCTCAATCCCATGCGCATCCTGCCTGCATCCCACCTCCAGCCTGCCCGCACCCCCCTTCAATCCCACCTGCACTCCACCTCCATCCCTCCTCAATCCCACCCGCATTCTGCTTCCATCCCTCCTCAAGCCCACCCGTATCCTGCCTCCAGCCTGCCTGCATCCCTCTTCAATCCCACCTGCACGCCACCTCCATCCCTCCTCAATCCCACCTTCATTCCGCTTCCATCCTTCATCAATCCCACCCGTATCCTGCCCGCATCCCACCTCAATCCCATGCGCATCCTGCCTGCATCCCACATCCAGCCTGCCCGCACCCCTCTTCAATCCCACCTGCATTCCACCTCCATCCCCCCTCAATCCCACCCGCATCCTGCCTGCATCCCACCTCCAGCCTGCCTGCACCCCTCCTCAATCCCACCTTCATTCCACTTCCATCCTTCCTCAATCCCACCCGCATCCTGCCTGCCTCCCACCTCCAGCCTGCCCGCACCCCCCTTCAATCCCACCTGCACTCCACCTCCATCCCTCCTCAATCCCACCTTCATCCCACCTCCCTCCCTCCTCAATCCCACCCGCATCCTGCCTGCATCCCACCTCCAGCCTGCCCGCACCCCTCTTCAATCCCACCTATATCCCATCTCCATCCCTCCTTAATCCCACCTGCATCCTACTTGCTTCTGTCCTCCATCCTGCCTCCATCCCATCTAACTTTCCTCCACCAACCTGCTGCATCCCACCGCTATCCTGTCTCCATCCCACCTCCATCCTGACCGTTTCCCACCTCCAACAGCTTCCGTCCTGCCTGCTTCTCTCCTGTATCCTACCTCCATCCCCTGCCTGTCCCATCACCGTCCTGCCAGTGACCTTTGAAGTTTTCATCTGGAAGTCCAGCAAGTTTTTATCGTGTTGTTACTGTGTTAACCAGCTTTTTTTCCCCCTTATTTTGGCTGGTTTTCAGAAGGATGAACAGCACAGAAAGGTCATCTTTAGAGCCAGTTTCAAACCCTGTTCTAAACCCCAATGATGCAAAAGGTGCTCTTTAATGAGAAAGACCATCTTTTTTTTTTTTTTTTTTCTTTTCTCACCCCTCTCTGGGGGAAGGAGGGGATAAAACATATCTCCCACCGCCCTCAGAAACGAGCAGACCATTTGGCCTGGAATAGAAAATAATAACTCTAATCAGTGATCGAAAGTCTAGACATCCATCAGCCAGTGTGGAAAATCAAAGCTCGGCAAAGGAAATCACCGATTTCAGACGCTGAAAAGGGGAACCCTGAGGACCCCTTAGCAGGGACGGTCCGTGGTGCTTGGTGCTGCACCGATGGAGAAGGGCTGGTCTGCAAAGGTCAGAGGGATGCAGTGCTACTGACCGGCTTCTCTGGACTTTCAGAAAGCTTTAAGTGCCTTATGGCAGGACACAAGCAGATGCCAAACGAGATGGAATAAAAGCGGGTGATTAATCCTCATTTCTTCCCAGCTTCGTCTGTGGCACCTGGGCAAGGCTGCTCCAAACTCTCCAGGCACCTGAGAGCATTTCTGCAAGGTAACAAACGCATCCCTTGGCAGTCGGCGAGATCCCTCTCCCTCTGTTGGGATTTTATGAGCCTTCACTATGGTTTTATTTATGCTTTGCCAATTAAAATAATAATAAAAAAGTAAATAAATCGCTTGTAACCTCCCTAACCTCCTCTGACTCACACAGGACTTCCTCGCTCTGCTCATTACTGTTTGATTTTGCAGTTTTCCATCTTGCCTGTGAGATTTTGTTGACATAAAACACAGGCAAAAGAACCCGATTTTTGTCCTGCCCTTTGTACGACCTGACGCAGCTCGGTGCCACCGGCCATGCGGGCACGGCGTGTGATTCCAGGGAGCTGGGGTCAGGACATCACCAATGCTCGTTTTTTTCCCAGCAATTGCTGCACGTACCTCTTCACTCCCAATACCTCCTTATTTCCAAATAGGTTTTTGCCTAGAAGTTGCGTATTAGCAATTTTAAACCTATGCAGTCCCATAAAACACCTTTTAGTTTGTTGTGGGACATCACGGAGCCCATCCTTTGGGCTACGCCGATCTCCTCCGGTCTTTGTCTTGGGGGGGGCAGCTGCCTGTTTTTCCACAAATACTCTGCAGCTTTTTCAAGAACTGAAATAAGAACTAAAACTTTGCACGGACTGCTGACCTTTCTGCTTTCTTTGGGGAAGTGTTGACGTTGCTATCCCTTTTTCAGTTGGTTTCGGCCAAAAACATGCCAATTTTTGAAATAAGTTGGTTTTATACATGAAGCTGAATGCAGCCAGGAAAGTTTCCCCATTAGAGATGCTCTCCAGGGAGCCTGTAAATTCCTCCGTGTGCCCAAACCAGGCATGAAACAACCTCCTTTGTGCTTTTGCAGGATTTTGTAGTGTATCAGAGAAATAAATGGTGTTTGCTTAGGCCATGGCAAGCTTCAGCCTTTGGAGCAAAATCCACCACTACAGGAATGAGATAAGGAAAACAGCCAGGAGGTCTTGGGCAACCTTCTTGTTAAATTACTGCTGATCGACCCATGGTGTCCCTGCTTCAACATCAGGCAGCAAATAGCTCCTAATGAAGGTGCTGCAGGACCAGCACCTCTAAGCTTAAGAAAAAAAGTTTCTATGCATATTCATCTCCCACCAAAAAAAACCCCAAACCCAAAAGAAGTCCTAAATAACATGGGTATGGGTTGTTTTTTTTTTTTTTCATTTCCAGGGTTTAAAATCATTATTGCTTAGGACAAGGATATGAAATGCAGATTTATTTAATAAGCAAATAGCTTGGTTTGGCTTAGGATAGGAATGAAGCGTGCTCCTCCCTGACCCCAAAGCCTGTGCTGCGCAGCTGGGCTGCCAGACCTCCCTCTGGGTGCATCCGCCCAGATTTTTCCTAATTCACCTTTTTCAGCCACTTCTAAACACTACAATTTTATTACCAAAACAACACTACAGAATTTGCTCTTCAATGTCTTTAATATTCTTGCCCTCTCCTTGTCCCTTCACATTTTTGTTCTTGGCTTTGTGTCCCCCTTCAAGCACCACGATTCCTCCTCAAAAGTCAGCACTGCCCTTCTCAATGCCAGTTTTCCTCTTCCCAGTTGTCTTGTCATTGGGGGTTGAACCACCTAATCTACAAAATATTGCAGGTTATCCAACATGAGGCATTTGGGAAATAAATGGAAACAATGGAATTAATGAAACAAAAATGTATTTTTGGCCCAAGAGACGTTACTTCAAGGGTATGTATCAGCATTTATTGCTTTAACTTGAGAATTAGCCAGCCTAGATTGGTCACCCATATAATTCTAGACAGCATATCTGGGTTTTTCATCTGTAAAACAGAAAACCAGTGTCTCGGCGATTTGAAAAGGTGCATCAGATGTACAACTTGTACCCAAATTTACAAACTAATTGCTTTGAATATGAGCTGTAGCTGCATCCCTAACAGCGATCTATGGCATCTGTAGATAGTGCAGCTGATTTGCATGCCCTTGCAGCGGCAGAACATCTCCTACGACTCATCGGTTGGGTTTTGATGGGGATAATAATGGTTATTACAGCTGGATCAGCTGCCAAAGCAAATAATTCGCCCAGGGCAACTGGTAAGCAGGATTTTATAAAGCTATAACCCTGCTTGATAAATCCTCGCTGGAAGGGTTAGACACCGATGTAATTCTCACCTCTCCGTAGGAGCTGGGACATCCTGAGTTCAGATCCTCGCTCTCAAAGCTTTCAACGGCTGCCAGAGCTACCGCTGGAGCACGCGGCTTTAAAAGCTCACCCAAACATGCCTTGGACCCGGCTGTTTGCTAATTCTGCTGGATTTAGGCTTGTCCGGAGGCAGCTGGGGGTTTGTTGACCATATTTTTCTGCCCAGGCGGAAAATGATCTTGGCTGCCCTCATTGAGCAAGAGGCTGGCCAGGCTGCCCCGGCTGCTGGCTGGACGAGGGGACTGCGTGCTCCTGTTGTGGGTGGGAGAAAAGCAAAGTGCCCCAATGCCATGGGGATGGCTCCCCAGCCGTGAGGGAGACATGGGAAGGGTTGCTCTGAAGGCAGAGGCTGGCTTTGTAGTTCTGCTCCTTCCCCTTTGTAGTTTTGGTCTGTATCTAACCCAAAAATGGCTGAGCAGGAGGTAGCAGCACTTGGCCATGCCATAAAGGCATCGGCAGAGCTAAATCCAACATGGAGCCTGGGTTTCCATCCATGCAGCAAGGCAGGTGGAAACTGGGGGGGTCTTGGTGTCCTCCAACCCCTCTGCATCCCTTTTGCCTTATGCTACCGATGTTCCCTAAGATATTGAAGGCCCCTTCTAGATCTGGAGGATCCTGCAGCATCGTCCCCGCTGCTCCCTGCAAATCCTTGCAAACAAGGAAGTCTGGTTCCCTGCAAATCCTTGAGAACAGGGAACTCCGGTTATGCAACCCTGCATACAGCGTCTGGTGACTCAGCTGAGCTCACGAGGAAGCGGGTGACTGCTGGGAGGTGGCTCAAGAACTGGTGACATAAGCAAAAAGCTTCTTCCCACCATTGCTGGGACAAATCGAATCCAGATCTGGGTGAGCAGAGAGATGGCGAGGGCAGAGCACGCTGGCCCTGGTTGGATGTGGGAAGGCAATGGCAGGGTTGTCGCTTGCTCCTGCAAAGTTTATGTCCCTTTGCACAGGACTGGCTGTGGACAGGAGGAAAGATGAAGGAAGAAACCACTCAAGACCTGTCTTCCCAGTTTATTCCAGTTGCTGCTGCCAGGACTGTGGTTTGAACAAAGGGGGCTGCAGGACACAGTTGATTCTTGGCTCTAACACAAAGCAAAATCCTTGTCTAAATGAAACATTAATATCAGTTTCCATATTTTCTATTGAAAAGCTCTCCTTGGTTCCCTTGCTTCATCCATCTCATTTTCCTGGGGTGTCTCCCCTCCTCTGACTTCCAGCAAATGCAATCAGCTGTGCTAAGTCTAGTCTGTGCCCAAGGAGATGCCAAACTGCTCTCATCCGAAGGTGGAAATGTCTTTCTTCATGTCTGGCATATAAGAGGCTGAGAGCAAAACTCGTCCTATGGCTGGTTTGAGACAGACCTTTGTACCTCGACTACCATGTTGGGTTTTGGGCCCCTCACTACAGGGAAGACACGGAGGTGCTGGAGCGTGTCCAGAGAAGGGCAACGAAGCTGGTGAGGGGCCTGGAGCACAAGTTTTTTGAGGAGCGGCTGATGGAACAGGCGGTGTTAACCTGGAGAAAAGGAGACTGAGGGGGAACCTTATCGCTCTCTGCAACTGCCTGAAAGGGGGTTGTAGTGAGGTGGGGGTCGGTCTCTTCTCCCAAGTAACAAGCAATAGGACAAGAGGGAATGGCCTCAAGCTGTGCCAGGGGAGGTTTAAATTGGACATTAGGAAAAATTTCTTCACCAAAAGGGCTGTCAAGCACTGGACCAGGCTGCCCAGGGAAGTGGTGGAGTCACCAACCCTGGGGAATTTAAAAGACGTGTAGACGTGGTGCTCAGGGACATGGTTTAGTGGTGGACTTGGCAGTGTTAGGTTAATGGTTGGATTCAATGATCTTGAGGATTTTTTCCAACCTAAATAATTCTGTGATTCTATGATCCATGTGTGAATGTTTCTGCTCATTTATTCAGTGTTGCCAGACCTCTCTTGCTAGGTCTCTCAGCAGTTTTTGCCTGTGGTACTCTTGGATCTGGAGGTGGACCTCTGTGTTTAGCAATCCGGGACTGATTTTTTCCTCCATGACTCTGGCTGATTTTTGAGTCTATGGGAACTTTTTCTATCTATCTACTTTGTCCTCCCGCAATGGGGCTTCTTCCTCAGCTCTTTGGGCTGGGCCAGCTCCCCAGTGCTGTCCCACCCCCCCAACGTGGGGCTGGTTGGAGCTTCAGTAGCTGATAAGGTCCCAGGTACACCAAGATGTCCCTCTTGGGAAACACCCAGGGAACCTTTCCTTTGTGCTTTCCATACAAGCTGTCAGGCAGGTTCAGACAGTTTGGGGCAGACGCTGTGGCCTCATTTCCCTTTGTGCTACATGCCCAACTTTGGTCTTGCTCCTACTGTGCCCCAACCTCCAGGAAATTCAAGAGTGGTGGCAAGTGCTCAGACCTCAGCTGCTCTCCCTGGCCACCTGATCCTGACCTCCTCCCTCCATCTCTTGCTGAGATCATGCTTTTGAGCCACGCTTTCTGTCTGTCTGTCCCCGCTTGTGATGGAAAGTGGGATGTGACTTCCCCCCCATGCCCCTCTGTGGTCATCCCCCGCTCAGATGACAGGTTTGTGCAAGAAAAGCCAAGGATGGGGACAGCTCTTGTGCTTCAAAAATAAACCCTCTGCTGGCCTTGGAGGAGGTAATCCGCTGGAAAGATGAAGTGAAAGAGAAGCCGAGGCACTGGCGCACACCACGAAATTTTGTATTCAGAGCATTTTTCTGTGGGTGGTGGACAGAGGGGTGGATAAAGAAAAACAAACCCCTTTCCTGTCCTTTGCTCTGATGCAGGACCAGCATGTCAGTGCCTTCTGAGTTCAACTTTGACATCCTGCCTTTACAGGGAGAGCTCTGGGCACAGCTTTTTGGGGAAGTGTTTAACAATTTTGCCTTTCTGTGCAGGCTCAGAGGTTGGCCATGGCCAAGACAAAGAGCTGGAGCAAGGTGGGCACCTGGGTTCTTGGCTGATGGGGCTTGCTCCTGCACTCATGTGAGTCTTCCCTCCAATACAGGGTTGAGAGGACACTTTCCCAAAGCAGCTGGCCAAGGAGTAGGGCTGTACTTGCACTTGTCTATTCAAAGAGACCTCCAGACTCTTACCTGTGTCACTGAATTTATCTCCATATCTTGATCTCTCCCGCTCACAGCATGAAACACACTTGTGGGGGGTTCCTTAGGCCAAAATATTTGTTCTATATTGTGTTTGGTTTTGATAGGTGATATAGGGGTGGAGGCTGTGTCTTGTATGTGCAGAATTCAGTTCAGGGAGATACCAGTTTCTCTGCAGAGCTGTTATCAGTGTCCACTTTGCAGAAGAGAAACTGAGGCATGAAGGGTCCTTCCCGTGGTGAGCCCAGATGGAGAAAGCAGCAGCCCTGGCCCATGGGCAGCCATACTGCAACCACTTGGCCATTCTGCCTGCACCTTTCACCTGCCTGCAAAGCTGGAAGGGTTGCTGGCTCCCAGCAGGAAGGGAAACATCCCAAGATTCTTCAGAAATGGGTGGGTTTTGGTTCTCTGGTGAAAGGTTATCTCAACAGGCATCATGCCAGGCCCTCAGTGACGTGTGAGGGTCTGTCACGCACCACTAGTCACCCGGGACCCATTTTCTCCTGGTAACCCTGTTTTTTCTCTGTTCTTTGCTTTGTTTTTACATGAGCCTCAGGGGGGAAATGGAAATAGGAGGGGGACTGGTGGGACTGGAAATCAGGGTCATTCATAAGGAGCTGGGGCAGGAAGAGCAAAGTGCTGGTAGGGTTTTCTGAGGGTCAGCAGCGAGGGACTATAGTCTGGGTGAGACGGGTACCTAAAAGCCAGCCTGGACCTATTTTGGATATGGGGGAAACTGGAAGCAGATTTTATTTCATTTTGATTTATTCAGAAAAAAAATGTGCAGGACAAGGAAGCCAGCAGGGAGTTTCCCACGGGCAGAAGGGACATCCCTGCGGGGAGGGACACCCTGCACCATCCATCCCAGCAAGATCCCACTCGGGACCACTCGGTTTGCTGGATGCGGCCAGAGCAGAGGGGAAACCAGTTTGGTTCAGGCTGCACTGGTTTTTGATGCCATCTCGTGGTCCGGGAAGGCTTTACAAAGGGGTGCGTGGAGCATATTTTTAGCTAAGCAGAAAACTGCAGAGTCAAGCAGCCCCAGCTGAAAACTGGTCCTGGCCACATCACTTTGAACAGACCTCATTCCTGGAGGGTGATTCCACCACCTCATCCCATGCCTGTTTGGGAATTGCTGTCCTGAATACCTCTAGGGAACTGGGATATCTCATCCTATCTCATTTTAAGCTCCTGTGGGGGAAAAGTCCCTCACTCCAGCATCCCTCCAAGGGAATGGGGAGAGATGAGCAGGGAAGGTTCACCCCACTTTCAGCCCCAGCCCTCTCCAGATGTGGTCATTGCCCTCTGTCCCCACAGAGCAGGCTCTGTGGTCCCCTCCTCTTTCTGCTCCTCCCTAAATGAAACAAAGGCAGATCCCCTTCAGAGGTGAGGAAAATCAGTAGGTGAGGAGATACTGGAGCTGCAACATCCTTATCTGTGTCTACTGGAGAGATTAAATCAAGTCCCAGCCCCGTGACACCATTGTCAGCTGCTCGGGCTGGAACAGCCTTGTAGCACAGCATCTAGCAAGTATTGACCCTCATTAGAAGTTGGTGGGGGTATTGAAAGTGCCTGCCAGCAGCTAAAGAAAGCAACTGCAGAACCCTGATTCATCACAGCACTGAAAGAAAAAAAAAACAAAACCACATCAGAGACTGCAATGCAAAGGGTATGTGCATCAGGAGCGAGCAAGAAGCCGAACACCATAAAATCTCCATGGCAAAGGGGATTGAACCTCTGTTGCTGCAAGGCTGGTTGCCCAACAGGAATCCGTGTGCTGTGGTGTACAGCAGAAAACCCTTGCGAAGTTTGCTCAACATCTGCAGCTGCAGAGATTTGAGCAAGTAACTCCTGGCTGGCACAGGCAGGGCTTCCAGCCTGGGAAGAGATGCAAAAAAATGAGGAGTAAAAGGTAGCTACACACTGTACTTTCTCACTGTGGGGGTTTTGGAGAGGTTTTGCATGTTATTCTCTGGTCTCACCACTGCAGGATAGCGTGGAGGTGTCAAAACTTTTTTAGGTACGTAAATGCACCAATCTTGCTTTCATCAGCAAGAATTCCCATTTTAAGCTGACTGTCCCTGTGGTTTCAGAGGGACAGCACTGAGGGGCAGGGGAAGGACAAACTGCTTTGGACCATCTCCCGGGGAGAAGTGGCACCAGCTCATCCTAGAAATCTCCAGTTGATGAGGATTGTGAATGTTTAGGAGGCAAGCAGGTCTCCAGCACAAGGACAATGAGCCTGAGCCCATCTGGGCATGCACAGAGGTGCTAAAGACTTAAAAATTATCTGTAGAGCATGAGCAATTCAACAAATGATGAGCAGCCACCCAGCTTTACACTGGAATTACCCCCAGGGAGACGTGAGAGCATCTTGCAACAGCCACAGCAGGACAGAGGCGGCTGCAGGTTTTCTCCCATGGCTGATTTCCAAGGTCTCTCCACCCCCACTACCTCCCCAAGCACTTTCCAACCAGCTAAATCATTCTGATAAATATAGCAGGAGGAAGGCAGCAGGTTCAGCTTGGGAAGAGCGGATGGAGCTGGCTCTGGGACAGCAAGCACACTTTGTACTCATTGCAATGGAGTCACGTACATGTATTTAAACTGAGACCTAAGTGTAAAATTATGTTGTTCTGGGACTTCGGAGAAGTCTTGAGTTTTGGAGGGGAAGTTGTCAGCTGTTTTTTTTTCCCTAGCTGATGAGGTAGCAAGTCAGCTAGATTGAAACGGGTCTTCTTTAGCTATGAGGTGGCCTTCTTCACCTGGGGAAAGGGAGGCAGATGTCTCAACACACAGCTCTTGTGCACAGTCCTGTTGGTATCTCCAGCCATGCTTGTGCAGTGGGAGCCAAGGGGCTGTCCCCCAGGTCCTCATTCCTGTTCCCCATCCTGGGGCATCACTTGGCTGCAGGAGGTTCCTGGGGTAGAGAGCCTTTGGGATGGGGAAAGAGGTGCTGGTGATTCTGGCTGCAGCCTCCACCAAGCTGAGGCACCTGGTCACCCTCTGGGAGATGGACCTCAGCGTCTGAGGGCTAACAAAGCACCATCAGGTCTTCCCAGAGGGGCCTCACTCCATGTCCTGAGCGCAGGGAGCATCTGCAGCCCCTCCAAGGACTTGCAGCCAACAAATACGACGTGCTGCTGTTTGTAAGAGCCACAGGCTCCTGAGACTGGCCCACTGAGGTGTACGGTGGGCATCGTCCATGGTAGTCCTCACAAGGCAGGCGGCTGTCCCATGGGTTGTGTCACTGTGGCCCTATGTGTGCACCAAGTAGGTCCCACCTGAGGGGCAAGGGATAGCCCTGAGTCTTTCCAGCATCAGGCACAGTGAGGTCCTAACCCTGAACTGGCACCCACCCAAGGCAACAAACACCAAAAAGAGAGGGGACCCTCTCCTGGGTACTGCTGTGTTAGGGCTTGGCCCTCCTAACATTGTCTCCCCATGGCCTTGAGCATCTTCCTTGCCACCGTGGTGCTGAGCCGCACGTCCCAAGGTGAGCAGAGGCTGAATAAACAATTGCCCCTGTTCCGAAAAGGATGCTGGCGCCCGCTGGGAAAGCCCAGACCGGTATTTATGCCAGAAGATGCACAAACATCTCAGACGAACAGCCCTGACCTCCTCCTCCTTCCCCCCCAAATGAAGCTTTTTCTGCTTATCTCTGCATCCCTGGGGTAACCCTTTGTGGAAATAGTCTGGGAGCCCAGTGCTGTCGTTTCCTCCCAGCGCTGTTTCCTTCAGCGCGAGGTCAGCACCACCACCCTCTCCCGATGGGGCCCTGCGGGATGCCCGTGGTCCCCCCGGGATGCATGGGGCTATCACTGGGAGGACATCAGCCGGAGAAGGAGGAAGCACTTCGACAGGAGCCGGTGGTCCAGGAGCCGGTGAGGCTGGAGGGTGCTGGGCAAGGAAGAAAAACAGGAAGGTGGTGGCAGATAAGGAAAAGACCCTGGAAGAGGAATATAGAGGAATAATGGAGGGTAGGAGGGAAATGAAGATCACGGCTTCTCCTACAGCAGACATCGTGCCGTGAGAGGAAGCTGCTGCAACAAAGGCAGCCCAGAAAAATCCTTCTTGTCATGTTAGGAAACAGGTCTCAGCTCACAGCAAGGTGGGAGCTGGGGATGCTCCAGCAGGTCTGTGTGCAGGAGGTTGTCACACACCTGTGGGGTTGTACCTGGCCAGGACACTCCAAGCACAGGCCTGTGGGAAACTGTTAATTAGCTTGTTGTGCAGTACTGCTAATTAATCCGTTAGTGGCATGCCTCCCGTCATGGTGCAACCAAGTCACTGCCTTGCTCTTGGGATAGACAAAGAGGGGGTGTCTTGGGGACAGGACTTGATGTGAACTCAAAACCTTGCTATCCTGTTGGGATGAAACATATCGTTTGTGTCCATGTCCCAGGTCTGTCCTGCCTCAGGGTTCCTTTTGCAGGTGTCCTGGTGTTTAATCTTACTGTGGTAGAACGCTACAGCTGTGTTTTCTGACTGATTTCTGAAGACACCAGCACGTTCCTGCTGATCACTCAGGCATATGCTCTTGGTGTCACCTTTGAGCAGGTCTCACTTGTGGGACATGGAAATCTTGTCCATCCACATGGTTTCTCCAAGACACAGCCTTTCTTCTGCACCTGCATGGATAAACCCCCAACTTGTTGATAATGTACTGATGGCCAAACTGTGCCCAGGGCTTGTTTAGCTCAGTGCTCACTGGTCAGCATTAAAAGCAAGGACTTAGTAATTTAAAAGTGTAGACAAAGGCACTTCTTTAATTCCCTCCTTGATAAGAGGGATTACCCATGTCCTGCCAAGGTAACCTGCCGACAGTAAGGGTCTGGTAGTTGATAACCCTAGAAGAGAAGAGGTCAATGCTTCAGATACACCAGAGGTTGAAGAGACCTACAGGGTGACTGTGTGCCCCGGGATGAGACGGGGTGCAGCACACCTGCCTGCGGTGCCAGACAAGGGGTGTGGGCAGATGAGCCCAAGCAGAATCATCTCATTAACCTGATCCAGGAGGCATCACTGATGGTGCTGGGCATGGAAACCAAAATCGCAACCTGAGAGTGACAATCACGAGCACACAAGGAACTGGCTGACTTGGCCAGGACATAGCTGGTGTCCACCAAAGCAGAACCAGTTCCTCTAACACCTAGGTTGTGGGAATGGGCCAAAAGGAAAGGAGGTGAGGTATCTGTGGGTGGAATCCCTCCATTTGTGCCACAGGGTTGTCTTCCATTCCTCTCTTCGTGTTTCCCCTGGGGTCCCCATCTCTTTGGTGCAGGGTGGGATATCATGTGGTGATAAGAGCTAGGTAATGGCAGCCAAACTACCCTGGCATTTCCAGGCATGGCTCGGGCAGCCTTGAGAAGAGCGGACAAAGGAAGAGCTTGGCCACAAGACTTCCACAGAGACAGTCCATCTCATCTCATCACTAACATCAGTGATGCGCTGAAGCTGAGCCTGTGCTCATGGTACCACTGGCGGGTCTCCAGCTGGCATCAGCAGAGGATGTGGACCACAAACACTTGGCGGTGAAGCCCAGTCAGGTCATGTGGAGAAAGCAATGAGGGAACCCCGGGGGCTGTGTGATCTGTCCCTCAGCATCCTGCTGCTGATCTGGATGTCTTCAGGAATGTTCTAGAGATGGATACCATGCCTCCTTGCCGATGGGTCTGGAGGTGGACATGTGATCACATCATGGACATGACATGGAGGGTGGGCTATGAGATGGTGGTGTCTGGAATGGGCCATGACAAGGGAGAACCACGATCCTAAACTGCATGTAGCTAGTGAAAGAAAGGTGGGATCAGTGGGTCGTTTGTGCATGGGCTGCATGAAGGAGCAGACCCTCTTTTCTTTTCCAACATAACAAGAAGAAAGCGAGTGACATACAATGCCTTGTCATGCCCATATATGCCCATGTCATGTGGTCTCTTGGCCAAGGAAGCCAGACCAGCTTCTCCAGGCCTGACCAAAAAGCCTTTGGAGGGAAGGGTAGGCTCCATCATGGCTTGTTAGGTGGTAAGATGCCAACAATAAGAAAGTCTAGGTGACTGCACATGGAAGTGGCAATGCCCAAAGCTGGGCCAGCTCCAGGACTGCTGTCCAGGAATTGCTGAGCACAGGACTGGTTTTGTCTGCTTTGCTGAGCCACCCGAAGGGCAGCTTCACTGGAAGAGAGAACGAAACAAGTGAGAGCAGAACCATCCCCCAAGGCATGGTCTGCTCCATGCAGCATCTTTGCTTCCTCCATACACAGCCAAATTCCAGCAACAACACCGTTAGGAATGGCGTTGGGTTTGGGAGAGTGCTTGGTAACCCACCAGCCTCCAGCTCTGCTATGGGCAGGCTGTGTGACCTTGATCACATCACCGCATCGCCTCTCCCCTACCTGCAAGGCTGGAGATGAAGAAGGAGAAGAACAGGGGTCCACACCAGGTGGAGGTGGCCTGGTTGTCCTCCTCGAGGGGGTGAGGAGGATGTTTTTCTGAATGGAAATTTGTCTCTGGGTCCCTCCCTGGGTCGGTTATCTCCGCTGCTATTTTGGTCGGCAAGAAACAGCCGAGCCCGTGCCAGATGCAGCGGTGGCAGGGGCCGGAGAGGAGAGGGGCGATGGGAGAGGGAGGGGAGCTGGGGCAGCTCCTCTGCCGTCAGAAAACTGCGAGCCCCTGCCAAGGTCTCAGCCAGTGCCGGAGATAGCGGGGGGTCCCCCGGAGATGGGGCTGGCCCCAGGGTGGGTGCGCGGTGGCTGAGCTAAGTGGGATCGGTGACAGGCTGCACATGAGTGCCGATAAGAGCTGGGAAGCAGTAGCCAAACTCCCACGGTCTCTTCAGGCACGGCTGGGTACCCTGGGGAATGGCAGAGGGGGAGGCAGCCTGGGGGGGCTCACCCCGGGGGGACCCCTGCGGATGGCTTTGGGCTGCCTCGCTTATGGGGGATGCGTGACCCCCACACCGATCCATCGTCTCTGGGGATGGCGGGTGGGGAAGGAAACAGGTTTACCCCCTCCACCACCCAAGAAGGAGGGTTTCATGGTAAGAAGTGAAAATTGATTTGTTAGACTTTTTTTTTTTTTTGGACAGTATGTGGAGGAATTTTCCTGCTGAATGCTTTTGCTTTTTAATTTGCACAAGGGAAAAAAAAGTATCAGGGTCACAGGCTGTTTCTGTGGGAGGTTTAATGCTGCCAAAAATCACTTTCTTCAGTATGGATGTCTCTAACAGCCCGTGGCCCAAGATAGCCTTTAGGATATTATAAAGATATTATAGGATATTATAAAGATCATATTCTAAGATATTTCTTAAAAATCTAATAAATGGTGTTTGACACCCTGGGACACCACCTTCAGATTTCCCTAAGAGCAGCTGATCTAGGTTGCCCTGGTTGGAGCAGGGGGTAGATCAGAGATCTCCTGAGGTCCCACCCAGCCCAAATTACTTCATGTCTTCATGAGCTGTTCTCCAGCATTCACCTTTGGGAGAGAGAGTTACCTTTGTCCCCATCTTACAGATGGGTAAACTGAGGCAGGAAAGCTTGCAAAGCTGTTCAGAGGCAGGAGTGGAGACCTCCACGCGCCTGATCACATGCTGTAGGAAAAGCTCTACCCTGAAGCTGAACAAGTGCCAAACCTTAAATAAGGTTGTTTCCCACAGCAAGCCTTTACTGACCTCTTGTTTGCTGGGATGCTGGCTCAGGCAGGCTCAGGCCAGAAAAAAAAAAACACTGATTTTTTTGATTCAGCATTTCTGTCACTGCCTGGGAGGAGCATCCGGCACAAGGGACATTTCTGGACCAGTGCATGCACTCATCCAGACAGGCAACACCTCCTTGAAAGGAGACATTGTTGGTAGCCGTTTTGCTGTGTGTGTTTATTGACAGTAGGGCTAAATGAGTTAAAAAGATCTGGTTTACTCGGTTTTATCAATGAGGACAAACCATCGAGGGAAGCCTCCTCCCTTTTCCTGCCATGGCTTGTGCAAATGGTTTCACTAACTAAGCGAAGCATGGTTGAATGCTAATTTGGGGGCTGTCTGCCTCCAGGACCATATCAGCCACTGACACCCTGTGTGATTTTGGCAAAGCAGTGACACAGGCACTCCTGACTCTCTGTATCACCACTGCTTATGGAGGGAAGAGGGAACCCTGGGTTTGCTTGTGGCTGGTTTGCACGACGCAGGATTGGGTCTGCAGCCTTATAAGCTCTTGCTAGGTGGTTGCCTGACCCAGCCCAGGACAAGCCCACTAAGATGTGTTTCCAAAAGGCTTCGTGGAGCATGGATGCCTTGGCTTCACCATCTGTTACACTGGGCTTTCTGGCTAATGGAGGGCCTTCCCCACATTCCTCAAAACAAGCCTATCTGTGGACTCACTGCCCTGTTTCTGTGGGCAAAAGGAGAGGAAAGGAAAGGAGAGAGGAAAGGCCTGCTGTCTCCCCTCCGTCACTTTTAATGCCCTCCAGATGTCCACTGATACCTCCTGAGCTCAAAGGACCGTTCCAGGCACAGGGAGCAGAGCTGCCAGCTCAGGTGATGTGACCCTTGGGGACAGCTCTCATAGATGTGTGAGCATGGCAGGTTGAAAAATATCCTCTTTTCAAGGAAACGGGATTGCTCTTTTGATATACATGAGAGCTGGCTTCTTTCTGCTCCTGATGGCGTGTGGTGGTTTGTCCTCTGACACACGGCCAATATATTCCTGTCCTGTTCCTAATTCTTTGTGCAGTTCTGCCTTGGTCTGCACAAGTTGGTCCATGCTTCACCTGTGTTATCTCATCCATGACCCCAGCAGTGGGGCCCTTGCCTCCACTACCATTAGCTCACCTTCCTTCCGTGGTGCAGATACCACCCCTCCATTGCAGGTTCTCCCCACTTTGGTGACCCACAAGCTATGAAGATGGAGAACACCAAAGAGATGGGCAAGGAGCACCTGGGCAAACAACTGGAGATGTCTGACCTTTGCCAGGGTGTCACTCCTGCAGTTAAGGTGCACTGTGATCTGCTGGATGGTGAGGTTTGGAAGACCTTCTGGGTGCCTAAGGGAAACTCTTCAGTCCTTCAGTTGCCTGGATGGTGAAAGGACAATCCGGGAAAAGTCTTCTGTTCTTGAGAGCAGCACAACATGGACATGGATTCATTGTGTTTATGTACAGATACAGGAAAATTTGGAAAAGAAAAAAGAAGGTACCTTCCCCCCTCCCACCCTACTGGAGGATATTTGTAGGTCTTATAACTCCACCTTCCTTCACAAACCTCATTTATTGGTCTAAGAATGACCACTGCCCTCATGAGAGTGTTACTGCTGCAGACTCATCCATGAGACACCCACTTGTCTCTGTCCCACATTCAAGTCGCAGAAGGTCTCCACACGTATTTCGAGATTCAGTTTTATCTCAGGATGGTCCAGCTGGTGGCTTGGGGTCGGTCTGTCAATAGCTGGTGGGATGATTCTGCCTGTCTCTGAAGGCATTTTGAAGGCTTTCACCACGTGACTCTAGTGAGTGACAGGGCTGTTGTGGGGGCTGATAACCAGATTAGCTTGAGCCAAAATTGCTTCTGCCTTCACTCAGCAGGACCTTGGTTCATCCCCCACTGTGTCAGCTCACAAAATGCAAGGGACCCTTTTCCAGGCTGTGCTTAACACACCGCAGTTAGTCACCCCCTCAAGGACTCTTCTAATGAACTGTGCTTGAAGACCGTCATCTTCCAGCAGATAGCAGCTCCCCAAGGAAAAGTCAGCCTGGGAGTGATGGTGCTGATGGTGAAACCTCCCATCGATCATGGAAGCACAGCCACCACCTCCCCACACCAGCTACCAGAAGTAATCACACCACTGAGCAGACAAAACATGCATATTTTTCCCCTGCCATGAGCTTCCATGCATTTTCTCTCCCACGTGCTCAGTGTCAGGAGATGTCTGGTGCTCAGATAGGGCTGTACCTTGACTGTAGACCATATATTAAAAAATTGTACTGTCATGCGGCCCCATCCTTGGAAACACCAGCCTGGAGAATCTACAATGTACTTAGCGAGTAAATCCATAACTCTCCTTTTTGGGGAGATAAACCTATTCACATGCCAGCAAGGGGGACCTCAGCTTCACCTCGGCCTTTGGAGATGGCTCCTTTGGGCAGTTACCTCCCCATGGTCCCAAGATTGCCAAACTTCTCACCTTTAAGTAAAGCCAGGGCAGTGTTGTCTTAGGTTTTACTTGCAAGCAGCAGCTTGGCAGAAGAGGTTATTTAATCTATTATTTTATTTTTCATCCCAGAAACCATGTTTTATTTGAGGTGGCTGCTTCAAGGGGCTGCTATGGGCCAAGCATAAACCCAGTGCTTGGCAAGAAAGAGGCTAATGGCAAACTTGGGATACGCTTCAACTTGCCTACCCTGGAATAAATCCAGTGGTTTCCAGAGCAAATATAGAGACCCCCTGAAACCACACCTGTATCCTCAGCTCGGTGTTCTGCAGACCTGGCTGAGACACGTTGCCATTGCAAGTGCTGCCAACTCCAGACCTCTATCGGAAAACTCACCAAGTCTTGTAGTTCTCCAAAGCTGCAGGTTTGGTTTTGTCCTCGCAGCTCCTGTAGCTGCACAAACCTCGCTGTTTCCTGGTGCCTCAGGACCATGGCATCAGGTCCTCCAGGCTGGGGATGGACTGCCAGGCTTGAAGAGCCATGCCTTACTTCTGCTCCCTCTGTCTTCTCCGGACAAAGACCTAGAAAGCCACGTTTCAGGTTCTGCTCTGCAAAACAGGGACCTTGCCTTCCCAGGGCTTGATAAAAGTGACCACTGCAAAAACCCAGCAAGATGCAATGCACAGTTGACAACTGCAGCCATAGTGATGGGGTCCCAGTTGCTCTGTCCATGTCTGATATAGCTGAGCTTTTTACTGTATTAATATCTTTCCTGCTGGCTGGAGCTTCTCCCAGTCCTGGGAAGGATCAGTCTGACACCAAGGAGGGGTCATACCCATTGGGGTTTTGCTAGCCCAGCCAACATCCTTGCAGAAGGTCTCTCCATTTTTACATACACCCATATGAATTAAGAGATATGTTTTCAGGAAGAGTGTTTTCGGATCTTACCCAAGGAATTTAGGACTGTCTCTACTGGGCCACGAGGCTGTAGGTCTGACACAACTGCTTTGCCAACACATTCCTCCAAAAAATGCATTTTTCCTCTCCTTCTTTCATAGATTTGGGGGAGCATGGGGTGGGTGATGGACGGGGTGTGTGAAGGATGAGGTAGGTGGGCGTTCATGCCCATACACCTCTCCTCCTTTCCCCATGCTCCCCAACACCCTCCCCAGCCCCTTCTCCTCTTCTCAGCAAAGATAAGCTCACCGATGGAAAAATGTTGTCACACATATCTCACTTCCAGTGTGTGGGAGTTGCTGATAGTGGCACGAAGATCTGGACAATAAAGCCTCCTGACAGCTTTCGTGTGTGTCCCAGGCGTGGGGACCTGGTCCTGGAGGAAGGGCTGAGCACTCGCAGGGCTTGGGGAAGGGTCCGGCAAGCGGTGGCCCTAGGGAGGAGGATCGAGAAGGGAAAGGGATCCTTTACCCTCCCTTATCTGGGATGCAAAGCTTTTCCCCTGCACTTTCCCCAAATTCAGCATTGCCTCTCATCCCTGGGGTGTCTCCAAACCAAGAGCCAGAAGCTTTTGGCTGCAGGTGGTTTTGCCGTCGTGCTGGGGAGCAGCCGGCAGCTGCTCACCACGGTGTTTGTTTTGGAGCATCCCCACCAGCCAGCGCTCCCCCCCTGGAGAGGAGGGGGCTGCATTGCTCCAGCACTGCTGTTCTTCTGAATAGGGCTGCCGAAAGAGCCCAGAGCACCTAGCCAGAAGGGTGAAGTCATTTATTTACACCTAGAAAAAAATGTACTTTATTACACAGCCTCTGAGATGTCAGGGCTGAGCAACTGCCAGGCTTTCACTCTGACGTGGACAGTCGAGGTCAGCACGGGGCAGTCCCGGTGGTTGTGTCTTTTCTTAGTCCCCTTGTAGGGGTGTACACACAGGACATTGATTTATTCATGTAAAAAAAAATTGCCAAGATTTTACTGGCAGAGGTTCGTTGGACCAACAGAAGTATCTCCATGGTGGCGGGTTACCCTGGGTCCCTTCACCAACCGCAGAGATAAGAAAACCCTTGTAAGACATTATTTTTTGCTGCACAGAGCCTGCTCCTCTGGCTCTCAAGGGAGCCGTGGAGGCCAATGAGATGGAGACCTTTGATTCACAGATGTTCAAATCACTTACCCAATGTGACTGGGCTTGGCTCTGCCTGAGATGAGAGGGGCTCGTCTGAAACAGGGCTTAGGTGTAAAAGAGTCCCTGAAGGTGACCCTGATTTTATAGCACTCCTAGTTTTTCAGTATCTATTTTCTCACTGTAATTACAAGTGTGAATGATTTTTACAGAAGAGCTTATTAAAAAAAAAAAAAATTTTATTGATTTTCCAGCTAGAAAGAGAACGACTGTGTTTACATTTCTGCCCCACACCTCAGTGGCTGACGTTCCTGTCTCCAAAGTCCCATTTTCCTCCAGAACACTGGTCTCCAAAGTGGGGTGTGAGCAAGATAATCCATTGAGGTGGGGGAAGAAAATATTCTTTATACCATTAATAAATAATGTAAAGTAAAAATTTTAAAAGACCAGTGCTGTAGGGAACTGTTTCCATTTCCATGGTGAACTGCTGCAGCTCCCATGTCCCACAAGGCTTTTCTCTCCAAGGGCTGTGTTGTAGGAGATAGGAAGCACGGTGTTTGTTTCTATGTTTAGCCAAAAATATTTTGTTCTTTTCTGATCAAACCACTTTTCTAGGGGAGAGAAGAAAAGAATGGGTGGCATTAGGGGTCATTGCTGTTTTACTGACAATGAAGGTTTTCCATTTGAAGTTGGGGAAAAATTGCCAGAAAAATCTAGAGGAGGATGACGGCTCCATCTGAGAATCACTTCCATGGTAAATTTGTAGCCACCCCTGCTTGAGATCGCTCCTGGCCCCAAGCTTTCAGTAAGGGGCAGATGGATTCACCTCCCTCCCACTGCCCTCTCCTCCTCCTTTGACAGCAAGGGGAGGGGGGGGAATCTTTTAATCCTTTGCAGACAGTCATGCAGGATTTTCCAGGTTGGCTGCCTGGGATGGGAGAGGTTAAACTCTCCCAGGCCTTAGCAAGAGCAAAGCTGGGTGACAGCATTGCCCTTGACTTGGCTGGGCTTCATCACAGAGGCTCTTTCTTCTAGTCGGCGGCTGATAGCTGGCTCCATCCTGCTGGGAGCAATTTCCCTCTGCAGCTCCTGCCAGTGAGCACACACGCACACACATATATATCCATGTGCACACCCAGGCGTGCATGCTTCTCACAAGGCTCACATTCAGGGGCTCTCCACCTCCTTTCCCTTGCAATCCCGGCAGCCCATCCCCAAGATGTCATCCTGCCCCTGATAAGGCGCAGAGGCGGCTGCGAAAGGAAGGCTCCCAGTTGCTCCCGGCGCCAGACTGGGTAGAGGCAGACATGTCTAACCCTTGCCTCCTCCGGCAGCCAGCGGCTGCTCCTCTGCAGGACCAAAAACAAATGACATCACCCCCTCGTCGTCTGTCCCCCCCCCAGCATCCCTATCAGCCCCATGGAGAGGCATGTGCATGGAGGATTCAAGGAGGAAGAGGGAAGGCGGCGGGGGGGGGGGGAGGTCGGGAAAAATGAGGGAAGATGAAGGCTGGAGCTGGAAGTTGGTTACTTTGGCAAAAAGACAAAGTTCTGCAAAACTTCACCGGCCAGACTTCAAAAAGGTGGAAAAACTAGAGGCTTGCTTCTGGCAGGTCTTGTTATCAAGGGGAGCCTTATCTGCTCGATGGGACTGATGGCTCAGGCGAGCCGGAGTGGCTGCTAACCTCTGGCTGAGCTTTCCAAGGCCCCCAAGGAGCCAGACTGTCACTCAATGGAGAGGAGAAGCATCCAGGAGATGGGACTGCGTGAAGGTGTTGCCACTGTGTTTGCAGCCTGCAAAGCGAAAGGAGCAAGGACAGAGGTATCCCCAGTCCCTCATTGGTTTAATTCGTGGTGGCAGGAGGAATGGGGGAATCTCTCCCTGCTCCAAGTCCAAACAGAGATGGGACAAATCTCCACTAGGTGTCAACCAGCACGGTTGAGTCACTGGTTTTACTGGCTTCCCTCTGTTTCCTCCAGGACAAGACTGGTCCCTCTGGGGTAGATAGCAGAGTGGGTTTAGTTTAAAGCCAGGTATGTAGCTGGGTGTTTTGCAGTCCAAGGAAGCTTTTGGGTGGGAATTTTGGCCACTTCTTTGCTTGTATGTCCCAAATACCATGCTGGGTGTTTTCCAGAGACGAACCTTTTAGCTTTTCCCTTGAGAAGACTTTCATATCCCTTCATGCCCTTTCTCATCACACCTCCAAGACATCTCTATTCTTGCTCATCTTGCACCACCTCCTTTCATGGGTGAGGATGTGCTTCTGGGGTCATGCTCCAGAGCACTTCGTGGTACGGAATTCCTTCCCTTCCCTTCCCTTCCCTTCCCTTCCCTTCCCTTCCCTTCCCTTCCCTTCCCTTCCCTTCCCTTCCCTTC
>JANZLQ010000017.1:26292733-26311842 GCA_026212715.1 Elanus axillaris | reverse complement strand
TCCCTTCCCTTCCCTTCCCTTCCCTTCCCTTCCCTTCCCTTCTCCTCCCCTGACATGTGTCCCAAGCCTCCCTTTCGAGGGGGATGCCTGGCTCTGCAGGGTTTGGAGAGATGCTCCCCAGCCAGGGCAGTGTTTATCTGGCTCTGATATCTCCTTCTCCTTCACATGCACATTTATAATTTCCTCTCTGGCAAGAATTTTCTCCCTTTTTCCCCATTAAGCAAACAGCATTTTTTCACCTATTTTACACCCACCCCAAAAGCAAGTGCTTCATATGTGTCAGCATTTAGGACTCGTCCAAAGTCAGGCTGGCTGCTTCAGTCCTCTTCTTCTGCCCCCAGACCAACAACCACACTCAACCTGGGGTATCCCTCACCAGCAAAGAGCGCTGAGACCAGAAAAGCTCCTTTTACTTTTATCATCAGCCTTATGAGCAGTTTCTCTTTTTATTTAAACCTTGCATTATTCAAGTAAGGTTTCAGATAGAATGGCTCCATGCAAAAGCAAGACAGATGCGGAACCCACCGCACTCACTGTGACCACCAGCTAAATTGTTTTGCCCATGGGAATGGGAATTCTTCATCTCACCCACCTTTACATCATCTCAGAGGGTGGATAACCTGAGCCATCCACCCAGGTTCACCTTTTGTTGTTATGAGGGAGAAGGAGGCACTTCTGGAGGGCAAATCATACCTCTGTCTTGGATCCATCTCCTTGAAGAGGACGGATCCTGCTGTGGTCTATTCTGTTGGTGGAGCAAGAGATAGAGGTTCGTAAAGGCTGTGACAGAGAGAGGTATGGGCTAGGAAAGAGGCTTCATAACTGCTTGGACAAGCCCAGCAGAACCCTCTCTTGCTGCCACCCTGGTGTCCCCTTGGTCCTGTGCCACATCTGCCAGCACCGCGCAGAAGTTTCAGATACCCCAGTGCATCTCAAGCAGCATCAAACCCCAAGCGTTAGGCAGGATGGTCCATCTCAGAGGGAAACACGGCTGCACTCTGGACCCAGAAGGACACATAAAACCAACAGGTTTATTGGTGATGGACAAACCGAGGTGTGGTGTAGGTGCGGAGGTGTCTGAGAGCAGATCCTACGTACAGTTGCGGTTGCAGGGTCGCTGGGCTGGTCCCCTTGGGAATGCCGGGGTCCGTCCCAGCGTGGCCGCTTTCATCGGCAGCAGCGCAGGCGGCCGTTGCTGCAGCTCCCTTCCCAACGCTCCATGTGGAAGCAAAGCCTCCGGCAGTGGCCGTGGTTGCTTCTGCAGTGCTGGCTATCTGAAAGACCTCTTGCTGTGGGGGGGAAAAGGGGATGGGACACCTGCTTAGGGGACCTGCAAACCCACTCAGAGCTCAGCTGATGTCCGTGGCTGAGCAATGAGATGTTTGCAGCCGGCAACGGGGATATTCCAATGGGCTGCACGGTGAAGGTTAGATGTGCTTGGGAGCAGGACCTCCCTCCAGCAAGCATTGGGAGTCCATTAACGACTAGGCTAGGTGAGGTGGCCAGTTTTGGGTTGGCTAAGTTAGGTTAGATGAGTTAGGTGAAGTGGATCCCTTGGGCAACATCAAAAGTCAGAGAAGTGTCTTTCTGGAACAGGTGTTTTATCTATTGGTTTGTTTGGGGGGTTTTGTGATTGTTGGTTTCTTGGTGTTTTAGGGGATTTTTGTTTTTTTTGGTTTTTTTAAATCTTCCTGTTTTGACAAAAAGGGTGTGTGCTGCTTCTCCTACACACAGCAGGAAAACCAAGTTTGGGGTTTCTGGAGGGATATACTGGTGGGTATCTGCCATCAGTGGAGTGGGTAAACCCTTCTCTCTCCCCTTTTTATTCCTAGGACTTAAGTTAAATAAAGGAGAGCATAAACAGGCTGAGCAAGTAAATCTCCTTGTCCTGGTTATCAGGTATGTTTTCTGTGAAAGTTATACCACCATAGTCCTAGTAACATCATAGTGACCTTACAGCTGAATGAAACCTGATTTCCTAACATACATACAACCAACCAGTGAAAAAGCTGAGCCAAGGAAGATTTTTCTATTAAAACACAACCCCAGAAGAAAGCAGACAAACAAAAAAAAAGTAAACTAGCAGTTTTTCCCCCTGCTTTTTTCCCCTGAAAGGTGCTTTTGATTTCATGGGGTTTTCCTTGTTTTGTGGAGGAGGAGGCTTGTATCCTGGTCAGGAGCAGAGCTCAGCATTTCTGGGTGGGTTTTGAGGGGATGGAGGGGAGGGGACGTACAGTCTATGAACCTGGGACACCTGCATCCAGGAATTCATGGAGACCATTTCAGAAGAAATTTGTTCTTTGGAAGCAAGTCAGGCCATCCTCAACTTGGTTTGACTTGAGAGCCCTGTCTTGTCCTTTTCTACCTCGGAGTAGGAACCTGTCTTTTCTCTCTCCACAGTCCTGCAGAAACCCCTGGG
Source organism: Elanus axillaris (assembly GCA_026212715.1). Classification (NCBI taxonomy): domain Eukaryota; kingdom Metazoa; phylum Chordata; class Aves; order Accipitriformes; family Accipitridae; genus Elanus; species Elanus axillaris. Next base: position 26,309,423 of record JANZLQ010000017.1, on the reverse strand, counting down.
AGTATTTTGTCCTTACCGGGAACATCCTGGAGGAGAAGAATGACGACTGCAAAGAGCAGCTGGAGAATCCGCATAGCTGAATGTGGGTGGAAGTTCCACCACGAGGAGGAGTGAAGGGCTGTAAAGTGATGGAGAAGAGGAAAATCCTGGATTTATAGTGCCCAGGGGGTTGTGTAATGCTCCTGGAGTGGAGGGAACTTTGTCAACCTCAGCTGCATTTCAACATGACAGCAAACAGTTGCACTGGGATATGCCCACCCTTGGACACACCATGTTAGAGGGGGGGAGAAAAATAAAAAAAGAGAAAAAAAAAAGAATAAAAAGGTAGGATTTTGTCAACAAATTGCACTGAGCACTGGGGACTCCGCTGCTGCTTGCTGCTGAAGACAGGACGTTGGGGCTGACCCAGTCTGGCTGTTGTGTTTGTAGGCTCGAGCATGTGATGTTAAAATCCCATCCAAGTGTTTGCAGTATCAATTTTTTTTTTTTTTTATGTCCAGCTCCCAGTCTCCGTGTTTAACACCAACACAGTCAAATGTGAAAAAATCCAGTCTCCTCCTCAGCACTCCCCAACACACAAAGTTGGCTTGAAAATCATGAGATCCTTAAAAAGCAAAAGATCTGTTTGTATTTCCCAACTTCTAGGCTGAAAAGAGACTGTTTGCCAAGGTTTTGTTTACAATTGCCAAGAATAAAGGTAATATAGCATCTTATTCATTTACTTATTAAATGGGAAAGCTGGGATACGTCCCCCTAACTATCAGGAGCATTAGGAAAATTTGTGTATTACACCTCTCACAAGAAAGCTGGCAGGCTCTCTGATTTGTACTAGTTCTCCAGGTCAGTTCCAGGAAATCAGTAGAGGTGGGACCTGAGTTTCAACTTTGGAAAACAACACAAAGCAAATAACAAGCAGAAATCTCCCCCAACTAACAACAAATAGAGGAAAAGGAAATAAAAACTTCATAAAGGTTTCTATTTACAGCAATGACACAGCAGAGGGCATCACCAAGTCTTCCATTTTCCCTTAGTGAGTTACCCTGAGGGCTTTTTCTTTGCAGGCTGGGTGCCAGGTAGTGCTGGAAAATGTAAAATTGATGGCCTTCAGGCTGCTTGAACAGAACAAGGATCACCTTCATCAAACAGTGCTGATAAGGGGGCCCTTCACCAGCTGGACTTTGGATCACGGGACATGGAACATTTAAACAGGGTGTCATGCAAACTGGCCACACACAGCCTGCGGAAAGAAAACGGGTCTGTAACCCCATCTGCGGGAGGGTTGGTTGCAAGGGTGTGTGTAGACCCTCTGTACAAGTGTTGGTGCTTTGCATGTCTGGTGGTACTCCTTGGTGCAGTGGGTGGAAGACCATGACGCACCATGTACCTCTGAGGATCGGCATCTCCAACGTGAGCAATGGTGCAATGGGTCTGGGGCAGAGTTTATGTAGCAGAAACGAGATTGCAGCTCTTGAGCTATAGCCCAAGCAGGGAGGAGCGTGTGGGTGCTCATGTGAATGTCCTGCTCTGAGTATGTGACCTGATGTGTCTGAACACGTGTGTGCAGGCGGCTTGATGTGCTCTAGAGACGAGGTTTAGCGCAGAGCCAGAGTACCACATGGCCGTGGTGTTCCCAATGACGGATGGCAAAATGCCGTGTTTTATCTCTTTTATCTCTAGCTCAGCTGCTCTCCCTTGGTGGAAGCAGCACCATCTCAGAGGATGAGCTGTGTCTGGAGCTGTTTGAAGGCTGTGGGCTCCACAGGGGCAGGCACAAAGGTGGCCAGGATGCATCTTCCACACCACCACAAGCCCCTGCTCTGCAGCTGTGGTGCATGGGTCAAGTTGCAGAACGTGCCTTAAGAAAGCCAAAACCAGACAGTGCCAACATAAACCAGATTTCCCCCAGAATTCAGGGGAAGGAAGTCTCTTTCCCCTGGGCAATTGCTCAAACAGCAGCTGGGCTTGCTCCCTCCAACATGGTCCATGTGCCGTGTTGGCCTCAGGCTCTGGTGAGCCTACTGGGGCTGGTCCAGCAGCCTCCCACCCTTCCCCACTCCCCAGTCTGCCACCAGATGTTTTTTTTCAGAGCCCACCATGCACAAAGGCTGATCTAGCTCAGCAACACACAGCACAGAAATTAGCTCTTGGGTGCCTTAAGAGGTTTTGAGGCTGGGGAGGAGTCAAGTCAATCTGCATCCGCCCCATGGCCCCAAATGGGAGGGATGTCTCCACTGACTTCATCTGCCCTTGGGTCAGGACCCAAGCAGCCTGATTTTTAAATGCAGCCTGGGATAAATTTATGCCAGCAGAAGCAAATCCTGTGGCAATTGAACCCTTGCCAGCTTGCAATGCCACCTCTACCTCCTCATCCAACCGGTGGCTTTTTACTGAACCCTGAGCCAAGCAAGCACTGATACAGCCCTGCAGTTCAGGCTGTGAAGAAGTGACCGTAGGCTTAGCTCTGGGCTCAGCTCTGGGCTCAGCTCTGGTCCAGACCCCCCCGTGGCCATGGGCAGGCTTTTGTTACAGACTGCAGTACAGCTGTCTTCACCCAGCCTGTGGGACCATTCACCTCCTGCCTGTAACAATGGGCATACAGGGAGGTCTGAGTAAGCACAGCATGTCTGTGGTATTTATCTCAACTTTTCTCCTGCTGTCAGTCTATTTTCTGGTCTGAGAAGTGAAGTCATTCATGGTAATATCCAGTGACAGGGAGTTTCATAGGTCTGCGACTGGTTGCATAAAAGAACAATTTTGTTTGTTTGTTTTAAATGTCTCCCACCAGTTTCCCAGTAGTTCTAGTGCATGACAAGACTGTGAAAAGTCAGACCCCAAACACCCTCAGCACGTTTCAGCAGTCTTTCCCGATCCTCTAGACTTCTGCCATATCCCTCCCCCCCAAACCTCCTGATGCCAGTCCTGCTTTGCAAGAGATGCTTTTGGACTCAAGCTCTGCCCAGCAGGCTCTGCCTCCTGCCCAGTCCCCAGGTTCCCCATGAACCCAGGGGAAATTTTAGTGGATAATCCCAAAACCCCATGCGTGGTCAGGCCTACAGGCATCTGGTGGGCCATACGTATCCCTTAAAACACGTAGGTCTTCAGGCTCATGAGATGTAGATGTAAGGGCCAAGTCTATGAGAGCTCAGCTTCCCTGAACAGGAGCCCATCTGACTGCTGTTCTGCTCCTCATTACACAGCTACATTTACAATGGCATTTTTAGGGCAGAAGCAGAGGATTTCATCTCCGTCTGGTGCTCTCTGCCAAGCAAACACTGGCCTGTTGCCTGTGAACAGCAAACCCATTCCAGTGAGGGGTACGTTCATGCTGTGCTTTGATGAACTAATGTCTCCAGTTATTCATGAGGCTCGTGCTGGTTGACAGACTGGGCATGAGGGTAGGGCTCTACCTTGGCTGTCCGTGTGGCTGCAAAGACCCCAGATATACATCCCAAGATGCGTGAATGGCTTCTGGGTCTCCTTTAGGAGCTGGAATAGGTCTGCTAGGGTATTACTGAAGAAACCCTGTTTTTGTAGCCACCTGAGCTCTGACAGGTATAGGTGGCTGGAGTTAAAGGCTCAGCCAAGCCTTTCCCGCAAAAATCCTCTTCCTCATTTGGCTTTCCCCCACAAGGGCAAAACCCTAATGTCTTTTCAGAGTGGAAAACTATTCTGATTTAAATTCTTACTAGCCTGCACCTCTTAAGGGATGGTAGAATTCACCTTCTCATTTCTTCTGCTATTGGGGCTTCCTCCTGACCTGACTGTCCCCTCTATTCCTACATGCAACCCTGCAGGTAACAGGATGGATTCAGATGAACTCCACTGACTTCACTCGCGTTTACACGCTGGCAAACGGTGCTGGTTGGGCAGGACTGTGGGTCACAGGTGGAAGTCCTCTGGCTGTAGCAAAGGGTCACACTGGGGATGGCTTTTACCGAGTGCCTCAAACAATGAATAGTTTTTGGCTTTTGGATATAAAGAGTTGGAAAATGGTGTTTGAGGGCCTGCAGGAGTGTGGTCTCATGGTGAATGAAAACATGCGTGTCAACGGCTCTGTGCTGAGTGGATGAACGTTGTCACTCAACCAGAGGAGTTTAGTGCTTCCTCCTCTCTGGGGCTATGGGATACACCAACCTGGGGGTAATTAATTTAGCACCATTCCCTAGCATATGCTTACACCAAAGCATTTCATACTGCTGTTTAAGCAGCTCCCCATGAGCTGTGCTGGTGTTGAGTGCTGTGCTCCAGGTGAGTTAATGGGTCAAGAAACCATGAAGAACAGTTGTGTAGGGTCGATGGACTGGATGGAGGGTGCTGTTCTCCACCCTCCATCAGGTCCTCTGTGCTTTCTCTCCTCCTCCCTGAGTGTTACACCAGATAGCTGGAAGGGAAGTCAGCTTATCTTATTCATCAAGCAGAAATTAGGATGGATTTTTATTACTGGCTTGGGTCTCTGGGTGGGGTTAAGTTTGGTTTGTTTGTTTGGGTTTTTTTAAGGTTATTTCCAGCCAAATCAGTGAGCAAGGGAACACACAGACAGGGGAGACTGGGACCATGTGTTTTAGCAGCAGCTTGCATTTACTGTCACATTACTGCCAGGGGCTAAATACTGCCTATAAACTGGCTAAGCATTCCCACCTTCCCTGATTGAAATCTGGTCAACAGGTCCAAAACGCAGAGGGGGCAGAAGGCCCAGCAACTGGCAGGGAGATTCACAGGGTGAGCTGCATGAGCCCATATGTTTCACTTTCTTGGGAAACTGGGCTATAAATATGGTGGCTAAGTGTCTCCCAGATAAGAAGCGTGAATCACAAACTTTGTGGATGAATGCGAGAAATAAACTGTTTGATTTGGAAGGGTGCCTTGATTTAAAAGCCTGCTTGTGTTGTACTCGTACATCAGTGTGCGTCGGAAAGACGGGCTGGATCCAGGGAGGAATTTGGCTCTGGGCTCAGCCCCATCTCTGTTTTTAGTGTCGGTTCCCAAGCCGACAGCCGGCTCTGGGTAATCTGCCTCTCCTGATGGTTCATCCAACTGCAGAGGATCTCCAGGGGAGCACTGGCGTCTCCCTGCGTGCCTTGGTGTCCTGGACTGTGTTATGATGACCCGAGGAGAATAGCTGGGCTGCTTGCGGGAGAATGGAGCTGCTCGGATGAATTAATTGTTGGACCTCAGGCGATGGGTCTTGACCTTGGTGAGGTCAATGGGAATTTTCCCGTTTCATTCATCACAGCAAGAATTTCATCTCCTAGGGAGGACTTTTCCCTGGCTCTGCCCAACGCCTCAGCTAACTGGCATAGCTCTCTCATTACATCATTGTTTTCTTGCTTTCATTGACTCAGAGATAAATATTTTACCTGGAAAGGGAGACCAAGAGCTAACTGACAAAGGCAGGGGAGGGGGTGTCAAAATTTTATGCTGAAAAAATACAGAAGGGCTAAGAGTGGATCTGGACATCTAGTGGATTTAGGCTGATGCAATTCATAGGCAGAAAACTGTTAGGTGCAAACATGCTAATTGCTTTGGGATTACGCTGGGTGATTACAGAGGAAAAGAGGAGCACCAGGAATGCGGTCCACGGTTGAGGAGAGCAGCCTGTCAAGGGTGATGGTACGCAACTTTCAGACCCATTCCCCACCATGTTTGAAACAAGCAAGCCTGGGCGATTCCTTGGTCTTGCTGCATTGTGGAAGAGGGATGAACCTGGGACAGCCCTGCTGGTCTTTCCATGGGGGAAGCATGGCTGATGGACAGCACATTCCTGCTGTGAACCCCATGGGCTGTATGCATGTGGGGAATCCCTGCTCCTTTTCTGTGCCTTATTTGTCTGTCCAGCCCTTCCCAGTGCCTGTAAGAACCTGGCAAAGCCTGGAAAGGAAGAGTTGATAGGGGTGGGGGGGTTGCCTGAGAAACAGACCACACTCACCTTTATGTCAAACCGGTTAGCTATTGCAGCAAAAGTGATGGAAAAAAAGCTGTCCCATTGCAGCTGTTTTCTCTGGGAAGGGAAATAAAGTGGCAGAGCTACCCTGCTCTGCTGGGAAGGTGTGGGCTGCTGTGTTCACTCCTGCTCAGCGGGAGACCGTGCATCCCACCACCGCCAGCTTTGCTGAGTGTCAGCGGGAGTCACAGAAGGGCAGTTGCTGTTCTGTTAAACTTTAGGTTTATTGTTTTCAGGTAAGGAGAAAGGCCATTTCTCACCTGTGCGTGACAGGTAACAACCAGATGCCAAAAGGGGCAATATACAGTCTGGGTGGCTCCAATTTCTTCTTGTCCCAGTGTTACCTAGAAAGTCACAGCAAAAGCAAAAAGCAATGTGTTCAGAAGTTCACGACTGAATCCACAGCCACGTTCTCCCAGGGGAGCAACAGTCATAGAAAGGCACAACATCTCCTTCCCAACAGCAGCTCGTTCCTTGTTAGTGGAGCCTGCAGCTCTCCACGTGCTGCAGTTTGCTTCTTTGGAAATCTTCAGCTCTTTGCAGTAGTGGGTGATAGACTTTTACAACAGAGAATGATGGGTTCAAAGCAGTACCTAGCCAGATATTCACCAGAAATGCAGTTTCCAACTCGGCACAAGCCCCCTTCGTGGTTACACCTGTCTGGTCCATGAGCATCTCCTGTACAAAGAAGCAGCAAGTTGGTGCATAACAAGCATGGGGATTCCTCTGGCAGCATGTGCCCGGTCAGCCAAGCCAGCGCTGCGGCCGTGCATGGATCCTGGGCATCACAGCTGCAAAGAGCACACCCGGGATCCCTGTCCCAAAGGACAGTTTCAGACATCTGTGTTAAAAAACCCAAGCTGCAGAGCCAACCTCACTCAAGGAACATTTTATCACCCGGTTGTTTTTTCAGGATGTTGCCAAAGGCCATGCATGGGAGGTCAGAGCGGTTGTCCTCGCCCTACCAAGGAGGTAACTACAGCCTGAGAAAAGGCAGAAACATTTTCCCAGAGCACAGAACATCCCTTCTGGGGCTTCTCCAACCAGTCTGCTCCTAGAAAGGCAGTGAGGTGCCTCATTTTCACAGCTTCTTCCCTGCTTATTTTTGCATTATCCCAAGGGATTAAATCATGCATTTTGCCAAAGTGTCTGACCCACTACCTCATCCAGAAGCCTGAAGGCACCTTTCCCACTCAGTACCCAAAATATTTTGATTTGATTACACAGTGAAAAAATATTATCCCTGCTCCCAGATAGCTCTGTTTACCACCCTCGACCTTCCTGGTCTTACCGTGACTGGTCAGGGAGATGAAGATTAAAATGAACCAAAGGATTCCCATTGCTTTAGTTCTGCTGGAAATTAGCAGGGCCGAGCGTGAGATTTTGCAGAAGCCTCTGTGTGCTGCTGGCATGCTGGCTGGCATCCGGGAGGGAGGGAGGGAATAGGCAGGAGTTAATTATATTCCAGTCTCTGGAGTAACTTTTGCTGTTGAGAAAACCTCCATGTCGTTCTGACCCAGTGCTGCAGCTCCAACAGCGTTGACTTCCTTCACGTTTGCTGGTTATCGGCTTCCCCGATTCCTCTCCCCGGCAGTTGGCATTTTGGGCTGGTAGATTGCCAGCTGCGGGCAGTGGGGTGGAAAAAGAGGCTCAGGGGGATCCTCTGCCCTTCCCCTGCAGCCAGCAAAGACCCCGGGGAGCTGATGGGTGGGAGGGTGGCAACCTGCAAGGAAAGAGTCCCGAAGAGCTGCAAGGAGGAGAACGGTGTGGGTTAGGAGTGGTTCATTTTTTATCTGAGTTCGTGTGAATATTTTCTCCAGCTGAAACCTGGGTGTGACTTTTTCCTGCCAAAAAGGCCATTCCAGCTTTGGCTTCCGAGGAATTTGGGAGGCTTCATTCCTGAGCGTGACGAGCACACAGCACTGGTGGAGGAGGTAGCCGATTAGCTCAGCAATGCACCGCTTGGTGGTAATTATGTGAGAGATAACGTGGCTCTTGCTGTAAAATCAGCCTGTGATATTCCAGCTACCCTTGCCTGGCTGCTGCCCCTGCGTGGCCCTGCTGTTGGCTGTCCCTTCAGCTGTGTTAATATAACTGTTTGTGTGAATACATCCTAAACCAGATAGTTCAAAGATAGAGGTTAAAAATTCCCTTCCGCCACAAAAAATGTAGACTTACCACAGAGGGAAGCACAGACTGTGTAAAATGGTTTTAGATAGATGGTTTTAGATAGATTTGCCCAGTCACATATGAAGACTTCCCGTAGGTAGTACCTGTGCTCAAGTGGGTGCAGTTTATTGGAAGAAATAGAGAGATGGGGAAGAGCAGTTGACTGGCATCCTGCTCTGGAGAATGGGAGTTGAATAGTGTAGACATGGTCTGACCGTGCCAGTTGGACAGTCCTCGTTTCCATCACTTTAATAGAAGGAAAAGACATTATCTTTCCTTCTATTAGGAAGGAAAAGAAGGAAGGAAGGGAGAGAGACATAAAAGGAAGGGAGGTGAAGTTTGCATTATGAGGGGATGTGGTTTCCAAGGACCTTAGAGCAAAGTTTCTGTGGATTTGTGTGTGTGGGTATAAGAGAGAGAGATTCTGCCTCTTTCCATATATATACATGACTATTAGACCTGTTTATCTAATATTTATTGCCTTTGTTACATAAAGAAACGTCACCTCTAGTTAATTATACACTTTGCATGTTGAGAAAACCAGACATCTCTCCAACATGAGGAAGAAAACCTGTTTTGTTGTTCATGCATTTCTGTGGTTTTTTGCAATTCTATGAGGTCTATTACACTTCTGTGCAGCACTTCCATTCTCTATGAGGGCAAAGTCCCACTTGTTCTTGCAGACATTTGATTTCTGGAGGTACACAATGACCCCCCTCGTCTTGACAAGTATGGAAGTTTGATGTTGTGTCTGCAATGAAAAGGATTGAATTCAAAACAGAAAACATTACACCACCATCTAAACCAACTCATACATGGAAATTGTCATGAAGTTCTGGTAAATGTGTCTCCAAAAGCAAAGACTCAAAGATGGACTATGGGGGTCATCAGAGCACTACTGTTAAAACAGGAATTTGTGGCCCACCAACTTAGAAAAGAAACAACTGAAGGAGGGATATTGTAAAGATATGAAGAAGGTGGATGCAGAATGACTATATTTCATTTGCAGTACAGAAGTAGGTGGTACTGAATAAAAGTATGAGGGAAGAGGTTTTAAAAGAAACAAGGAATTCCTAATAGGGGGGGAAATCCAGTAAAGACTTTTAAACACAAAGATGTCTAAATCTAAAAATCCTGAGCTGAAAATTCATGAAAGCCAGGAGAATATATAAGGAAGTGTAATTATTTGGTTGTGATGTTCATTAATAGTCCCTTTACACACAGGGAGTAACTGCATAGAAACATCCACTTCTGGCCATGGACAGGTACAGGATGCTGGATCAGATGAACCTCAGGTCTGATTAGCACAGTTGGCTATAAAGCATGTATTGATTAATGGTATACATTGACTGTTGAGGAGCTCCAAAAATAAGCAAGTCTGCAAAGGGTTAGATAACTTTACAGGGAAGAGCTCAGCTGGCACCTGTTAAACATAGCAGTGTGGATGCAGTCAGCAGTCCCCCAGCATATGATTATGGGGAGATACCTCAAGGAAGAAAGACTCTGTATGGGCCACAATTTTTATTTTATTTCCCCGAGCACCTGTTCTGTTGGAGATAGATAGGATGTTGGGCTACATGGCATTTGTTGGCCAGCCCAAAATGGCAATTCTGTTCCTCTGCTCTGTGCTGATGTTAGTGGAGGAACAGACAGGTCCATCTTTGTAGGTGGGAGGAGATGGCTTAGGCCATTTGGAGACAAAGACAGTAAGAATGTGTTTTGCTGACTTTAGTAACGTCCTCTCCAACATTGCCTGCCTGGGCAGGGTTGCCACACATACCTATGCAGCAGGTTTTCTGACGCCGAAAGCAAGTTCCAAATGCAGCAAATGGCTCTGGGCAGGACTTTGAATGGAAGCAGAAACCGTGGTATCCAACACAACGTAAGGTGTCTTTGGGCAAGCTGAGACCTACAGGAAGAATGGGATTCCCAGCTGTGCTGCAGGACCGGTCCATTTCTCATGGTCTTCCTCCTGCTGAAACCCCATGGACCCCAATTAGGGGTCTGAAACAAATACCCCCAAAAGCCCAAGGCAGCTTTTCCAAAAGATTTGAGAAGCCTCATGGGACCTCACAGGACACCAAGGAAGGCCTTTGTACAACTAGAGAAACATGTAGCTGTTGATAGCAAGTTTCTGAACATATTCTGGGCATGCATGTTGTAGTGGGTAGGGACAGCCCAGCCTTTGGATGCTTCTAAGTTCTGGGACTGCAGTGCTGCAGGCTGGTCATGCAAGGGACACCACGATTCTTGTACGCCCTGAGATGTACCTATAACTTAAAAAAAAATAAAATCAAAAGCTGGGATCTGGCCCATCTAACAGGGACAAATGGTTTGTCCAGTCCCTTCCTTCTCTGAAAGTGTTACTCCAAGATGGGGAGTTTCATTAAGCATGAAGAAAAGCTAGACTAAAAGCACAAACAGTATCTGAGTCAGTGCAGCAGGAGAGCTGAGGAAGGGGAACCAGCATATTCAGAGAGCTTAAGTAAACTTCACTGGTGTAGTTCAACTTGAGTAATACAAGGGAACACCTCTGCCACACTTCTACCGTACACAAAGGAGACAATTTTTGACCCTGGGGTAAGAAAAGGCAGATGATTTCCATGATACCATCTTCCAATAGTGCCACAAAGTGGCATAAAGAGACTTTAAAGAGTCATAGGGAGCCAACAGCCAGTAATGGCTTCTGTGGGGAAGTTCTGGTTTGACATCTGGTTACCACAGGTTAATTTTTCTCTTCTTCTAGACTGAGAAATAGGGAACAGCTCTAATGAAAGGAGCTGAAGAGCACGGAGGAGTACATTCTGCACCACCGCACAAACTAGCTGTACCTCCTACACAGGCAGACCCCGGTGTGGGTCTTGCCCCTTACCTGGAACAGCTTGGAGGAGGAAAAGGAGAAGAGCCATGATGCAGGAGAAGAGCTTCATGGTGGAAGGTCTCAGCTGCGGCGTGGAGACAGGGCCACAACGCCCAAACCTTTGAGCAGGGGAGGAGGGAGCTCTCTTAAATTTATAGAGCTGTGGGAACAGACCTGGCTGTCCAGGGGACCTTGGCAGTGGTGAGCGCGGAAGGCGATGAGTACAGCTTGACCGCTGCACACGGCTAAACCTGAACAATGGCAGAGGGTCACAAAAGCAAGCGGAGAAGTAACTATATCTCCTTACATGGCCACTGGGAAGGCTGTTTCTCACTACCGACCTACCCAGAGAGCATCGTTACTGGATAACTTCAAAGATCAAGGTGGTTGGTAATGGACCATGCAGAGAAAATTAGCCATCATTTTGGTGGGAGAGAAGGCACCCGAGAATATCAGAAGACTGTCGCTGATTTTGAGTATAGCAGAGGGTCCAAGGTGCTGTGCAATGTCTGCAGCCTCCATTTGTCAATGCAAAGAAATGATTTTTTGCATTGTTTTGCTAACTGAAAAATAAACTTTGAAGCAACTGAACAACCAGTTTTCCTTCTGAAAATATTAGTCGGTTGATATTATGGACTCAGTTCAGTTGCCCAAATATATAGGCCTAACTCCTGTGGGCTGCCCTAGGCTATCCAAAGAATGTCATGGGACTACCTGGTAAGACACAGGACCTCTGAGACAATCTGCATATGGCTAGAGGGGCAAATGGATGGCCATGTGCATGGTCTAACTTATTTAAAATGGCACTGGACACTCACGTGTGGTCAACTGACAGAGGCTCAGTGGTGATGGTCAGTGAACAGTCAGATACTGAGATGTAGGCAACTACAATGGATGTGGCTGCATGGGAATGAGATGTTTAATTAGTGGTTCTAGGACTCAAATCTCCTGTTTAGCTTTAGTGGGACATCAGGAGCCAACACGTGCAGAAACCTGCACTGTAGATACTTTTACTTAACTGGCAGAGTCCAGACCTAAGGATATCTATTGTCATTAAAGATGCCTCTGGGATCCCATCTGGCCTCCAGCTGCTGCTCCATGAGGGTGCAGATCCCCCATAGCTCCTGCATGTTACCTGCCAGCCCCAGGCAGACATCAATATTTTTAATGTCACAAGGCCTCTCAGATGGCTCTAGTCTCTATGTCTGTGCAACAGGGTCAATTCCTAAATGTTCTTCTCAGTTGTGAAATTTTGGTTGTTGCCATTTTATAGGAAAAAAAAATGAAAAAAGGAGAAGGTTGTAGAATTGTTTGTAAGGTCCTGCTTTGTGATGCAATGATCAAAAAGTGTAATACAAAATAAAGCACTTCTAGTAGCAAGGAATTCTGTTCTCGAACACCACTCTGTCAGCTAGACCACTCCCTGTGTAAGCCAGGAGACCTGGGCTACTGTCCCTATTCCAGCAGACGTATGATTTTTTTTTTAATATCACATACAACAGGGTAAAGAAGGTAAAATGAACATTCTTCTTCAGTACTCACTAGTCAGAAAAGGAGCACTAATGGATTTAAGTACCCCAGGGAGAAACAGAACTGGAGCTAGGTCTTACATATCCTAGCTACAGAGCTGTCAGACAAAAGAAATAATAATGTCCTCTGATCCAGCAGTGTTGTATGAAACAGCCCTGAAAAGTCTTTCTTCCGTATGAATTGCTGCAGTGAATGTAAGCTGCATCTGCGACTTGCCTTCATGTAACAAAATCCAGATTTATTTGTAAAGAGAAGGCCTACCCATAATTTTCATGCTTGGATATCTAAAGGTATCTGAATATGTATGGATTTAGATACCCAGCTGGTTTAGGTTTTTTCCCTTTTGAGAGACTTACCTGTGAAACTCCATTGAAACTCCTGGTAAGGTGAAATGAATTTTTTCTGAACTCATCTTATACACTAATCAAAATTGTTAAAATATCCACATAATTGTCTTCAGACAAACTGGGAATATTTCATGAATGACATGTATGTATTTTTTCTCTTAGTCATTATGACAAATTTGAGTTACAGAAGAAGCTTAATAAAATATTAGTTAACAAAATAAAATATAATCTTAATAAAATATGAATCCTACTCCTTCGTGTGAGATACAGAAATCCTGTACAGTATCAGAACAACATGTCTTAATTTGTTATACCTGTAGTGGATAAAATTGGAATTTTTCCCCTTAAACCAAGTTATTGCATCTAGCAGTGTGAGCAGTTAACTCCAGAAGGAAAACAGAGAAAGCATATACTCAACATAAAAAATAGAAGATAAATCCTTTTACTGAAGAATCATGAATGAGCCTAAGTTAAAGAACAGAAATATCTTTGAAGCAAAGAACATGCCTCTTTTTTCTTTTTATTCTTTGGGAACATAGAATATTTCTGGGCATTCCTTACAGCATCTGTATTTGTTATAGAAGCAGCTTCTTAGATATTAGATACTCATTTACATGGCAGTAATGTCTTCAGCTTCCTCTTAGACCACACCAGAAAGAGTCCAAGATGTCCCAAGTCCTGCTGCCGGCACATAGAAAACATTTTGTATCCTAATGAGAAAGGACGGGCAGAAAATGTTATCAGATCGGTGGGTTTGTGGTTAGGTCGCCTGCAAATAACCTACAGCCTGTGTTGCACGCACAGCTGATCTTCTGAGTGGTGCTGGAAAACAGAAAGGGCTTTGATTTGGATTTTAGTGAATGGGACTTCTCCAAGTTATTGTTATGAAATTGCCATTGGAAAAAAAGAATTATTTCACTTAATGTGAAAATTTGTGTTCATACTGAAAGGAAACTTTCTGCTCTGTGCAGGTGTAAGACACAAAGGAAATAAGAGTTGGCTCTTTGGAAACCCCTTCGTGAAATGGTGCTGCCTTGGTTTTATTTTATCTGGGCTGTTAAGAGCAGAAAGAACCAAACTCCAGTCTGTCTTTTGTATATAGAAAACAGCTGAAGAACAGTCAGCATCTCCAAGTGAAATATCACCCATGTTATTTTCTCTCCAGAATTATTTAATAAATGTAAACAATATCTGCAAAAGTCTTTCATGATGTCTCCTGCCGTTCCTTCGGCATTAAAGGAGAGAAGGGCAGGGCACGGCTCAGAAAACAGGAGTGGGCTTCAGCCACGTGGTCATCAGTGTCTCGATACAATCCAGGTGTCTGAGCTCCCTTTTCAACAGCGGGTAGGGGATTTCTGTGGCCACAAGGTAGTCATCTAGTGACGTTTCAGGCACCCGTGGGTATGAGGCTTGACCAATACCATACCTCAAATGCTTTAGGGATGCCAATAAACCAGAAATGAGTATTTGTCCACTCGCTGCTCCAAGGAGTCCTGAGGAAATGCTTTGTCACTTTTCTGGTTGTTCAAGAATAGCTTGATAAACAAAGTGGATTTTTTTTTTTCTTCACAACACCTTTCACAGAACAAAATAAAATTATTTTCTATTTTTATGGATGTCTTGCCCATTACCCCTTGTTGCTTTCTCTTGGGTATCAGTGTTGCATCACAGGACATACAGCAGGGTCATGCACGAGGCGCGGAGTATCAGAGTTTGCAGATATCATGAGCAGCACCCTCAGTTTTGCAGGTGTACAAAGAGCAGAGGACAAGTGAGATTGATGATACAGTTTTCATAAGGAACTGTCTGTACAGTGTTTGAATTGTGCTACCAACAGTCACCGTGAAATGGTAGCTGACAGCACAGGTTTTCCTTCAGAGCGGAAGAAACCAGTGTCACTTGAGCCTATTTCTATACATGATATTTATTAATGTTGTTCTGACCCAGTGGCCTTGATATCAACAATATAAACCTCACCTTTAGTCGGTGTGCATTGTTCTCTGCCTTTCTGGTTTCTTTGTTAGCTTTTCTTTTCAAATTTACAGGTGCCATTGAGTCTCCCGGGCAGCCATGTGGCCAGAGGGGTGTTTGTGTCCATTTTCAGACACTCCAGGGAAATGGATGAAACAAAGACCTTGACAAGAAAACCAGTTGGTTCAGGTTCCCGCTGAAGCCAAGGGGAGTATCTCGGCTCTCAGGCAGGACCTGACATTGTATTTTGTCAGACTGGAGCAGGAACTCAGCTTTCTAATTCTGCAAAATTAATTTTAAAATTGCAAAAAGTCAACCTGTTTCTGAATCTGTCAATTCAGAAAACCATGAATCTTTCCCTGGGACTCACACCCCTTTGAGAGCATGAGGAAGGGAGTATGCATGAGAAGGGAGGACTCTCCCTTCATCTTGAAGTTTTCAGTCAATGGGCCTGGGACAGCTCTGAAGTAACCTCAGACACTAAAATTATGGGAAACATGTGCTTCCCCCAAGAACTTATACAGATTTGCATCATGGCAATGTAAATCAGCAGAATTTAATTGCAGTTGGGGTGCAGCGCTCCTTGAACTAGCTGAAAGCCTGACTTATTTATAACATTGTAAGGAGTTTGAAAGGGGTGTTGGGGAGAAAATGGGGTGTTCTGCTGAGAAGTTTGAAAATTTCAGTGTTCTATCAAACTGATCTCATACAGACATTGATATATTCTGCTAAAAAATAAAAATGAACACAGCAAAGCCAAGCATCCAGAAAGATCTCTTGCATCTCTTCAAGGCATTTTATGGCCCTAGTATTGTTTTGACTATCTAACATTCAAATACACACCTGTGCAGAGACACCTACTATAAGTGGCCAAGTTTTTGAGCTGGCTGCCACCCTCAGGCAGGAATCAGTTGCCTGAATATAAAATCACTATAGATGTCCTGCAACATCCAAGCTGTTTTCAAGGGACAGAGGTCTGTGGGACACTCAATGCTTCTGAAGGGGCAAATAGAGACCAGGCAGCATATCCCACAAGATAAGTCCCACAAGCACTAGATACCTGAATTTAGGCAGCTGAATCTCTCCTATTACATCACACCGCTGGAAATTAAGCCAGTACCAGAGTGGGATGGATGAGGGGAGGTGGTCAGTGGGGAGCAGGCAGTAGGCGAAGCTCCCCATGGTCACATCTGAGGCTGCACTTCTACAAAATTGTGGGCTGGTGGGGGAAAAGTCTAAAAGAGACCAGTGGGACTAAATAGACAAAGAAAAGGGGGAGGGAGGAGGTCTGTTGAGAAAGAACTGTATTTCCAGGGAGGAAACAAGCTGAATTTGCAGCCTGGCCTAGGGATAGAGGGTCCTTCACTGAGCAAAATACATCTCCAGCCTGGCTTTGCAGGTTGTGGAGCCCAAGGGCTGGTCCATGGCTCCCTCTTGCGGGAAGACAGGCTGGAGGAGGAGGGACAGCAAGGTCCTTCTTGTGGATGGAAATTGTTGTCACTGCTGAGATGTCTTGCCTTCCTTGCAGAAGGTCCAGCTGCCGCTCCCAGCCAAAGCAGGGTTTGGTTACCTACATCAGGAGGTGTAGTGTCGATCTGTGACTGAACTGAGCTCATGGGCTCTCTGCTTTTCACAGTCCACCACCATTTCTGGATACGCACTCCTGGGTGACTCCTGTCCACACTGGCCCCGCAGAACACCCCATCCCATTCTGCACATTCATCTTCCAGCGTGGTATCCTCTCTGCAGCCAGCCCTTGGCCACTCTTCCCATCCAGAGCAGCAGCTGAGGGGTTCCTGGACACCCCTGGGAGCTCCCCATGGAGAAGACATCCCCACTGCCCCCGCCGGCTCCAGCCAGGGACCTGCATCC
>JANZLQ010000017.1:26223887-26281507 GCA_026212715.1 Elanus axillaris | reverse complement strand
GTTCCCTCTGAACATCAGGAAACACCTTTTTACTGTGAGGGTGACTGAGCACAGGCACGAGTTGCCCAGGGAAATTGTGGAGTCTCCATCCTTGGAGATCTTTAACAGCCGTCTGGACGTGGTCCTGGGCAACCAGCTGCCAGTGGTCCTGCTTGAGGAGGGGGATGGACCAGATGACTCCAGAGGTCACCTCCAGCCTCAACCAGTCTGGGATTCCATGATTCTGTGAAACTACATGTCTTTATTGAAGCTGGGAAAAGCAGCCTCTGCCCAAACAACACTAGGCCCATGATGGACTGTCTCCAGCCCATGAGCACCCAGCAGGAGCAGTGCTTCCAATCCTGCTGTCACACTACCTGGGGATAGCAGAGGCAGGGAGGGGAGAGGACAGCAGGAGATGGTTCCAAGAGCTGGGAGGGAAGGGGACATCCTGCTTGTAAAGCCCAGGGATTCATCACTACTTCCTGCATAAACAAAGCACAATATGTAGTCACCAATATTTATTTCCTATGTTCCTTCTTTGTCTTCCTCCAGTCCCTCTGCCACTTCTCCTGTTAGAAGGATCTGTAAGGAATTACTGGACAACGCTGCCTCAGATAAACTCCAGTCCTTATTGCAGATGACTTGGACCTGTACTTTCCTTAGTGGTTGCAGCCTTGAACCCAAGGGTCTTCGAAAACCTCAAGGAGATGGTCCTGTGCCCCACACTACACAAAGATCAAACTTCACTTTCCAACAGCATGGGAAAGTCTTCATGAAAGCGCCCAACCTGGTCTTATGGGGCTGAGGGGGATGGGGAAGATGCTGGCTGAATTTGGGCTTCTTCAGCCCCACACAGGGCAGGTTCATGCAGCATTACCAAGGGACTTTAATCCTCCTTCCCTGGCCTCTGCCTTTCAACGTGCAGTAGGGTGTTGTAAAGAGAACAGAAGATCCATTTCGGCCAAGAAAGCAGAGGGCCAATTTCTGAGTGTTTCACTTTAGAACTTACCTTTTGCAGCAAACCATAAAGGCTGAACATCTTCCAAAGACGTGATGAGGGTGATAGCATGTCAAAAAACTACAGAATCCCCCTTCTTGCTTACACTGACTTTCATTTCTTGGAGCCAGAGATACACCTGTACAGAGAAACAATTGAAAGGAAAAGATAATTTGGGAGAATATTCTGTAATTGCAAGAAGGGCTGGCACTCTGCTGGGATTTCAACTCACTTTGCGGGCCCAGTATTAAAAAGACCATAATTGCACCTTCAATAGCAAGTTAACTACCTAGAAGTACTATCAGCTAAGGCACTGAGGCACAGGAATCCCTGCCTGTTTGTGGTACAAAGGAATATTTTCCATCCTCCCACTGTCCTGGCAGAAGGAGCAGCTCTTCTAAAAAGCCTTGGCTAGCTCATCCAGCCTGGGGTAGAAGGCTTTGATATCTCAGAATCACACACATCTAAGGGTCCTCAGAAGGCTCTAAATATCTGTCATTAGACAAGAGACTTCCCCATTCATTTTTTACGTGAGCAGCGTAGGCTGCATAGGCTGAGACTTTAGTGACTGCAATGGGAACTCATCTGGAGACACCCTGCAGAGGAACAGCTAAATGCCCAGGCTGGGGCCCAGAGCTCAGTCCTTCCCAGACTTTCCACAGAAGGAGCCAAACTCTTATTCTTGGATGGCTTTCTCCACACCAGCCCCTCTACTCTTAGAGGAAGGGGCGTTGTGAGAGCATCCTTTGGTATATCCCATTGCATGACTTTTCACGCTGGAGCAAAGCCACAAAACCATTCCTTCCTTTGAGTATCTCTAAAAACATACGGTCGCTTCCTGGGACATGGAGGACGTCCTTGACGGGGCTTCACACCTCACTCATCTCCCCTCTTCCCCTCTCACCTGCAGCACCCTGGACCAACAGGAGGAAGAAGGGGAAGAGCAGGCACAGGATCTTCATGGCTGACGCCTATCCTGGGTCTCCACGGGGCTGCAGAGCAGACACACCAAGGCGACAAGGGCATGGGGGACCCCAGGGAGTGTAGAAGCCTGGGCACAGTGGTACACCAAACTGCAGATGTGTTATCCTGAACAAAAGAAGATGGTGTTGTCTCTGACCTATTCACGAGAACAACACCTACCTATGCAATTTCGTGAGTAGCCTATGAATAAATAGCTCAGGAAGTTTCAGGCAAGGCAGTACCTAAACACATATTTTTCAGTTATCTTCCTTATACTTTCTCCCAAGCACAGACTATGGATCTTATGTCTGGTGATTTGTGCTGTTTTAAGTAAAAAAGCAGCTGGTGCTGTTTAGAGAATGCAGTCAGTAAACTTACCTTTGGAAGTACCTTGGGCCTTACACACAGCACAGTTGTCTCTAAAACAGACTTGAAAGTTCCTAGGGAGACAGAATCAAAGATATAGACTAGGTGTGCTTTCAAGTATGCTCATCATATGGGTTATGGCTAGTGCCTGTGCTCTCTTGCTTCTGCATCTCCTTACCAAAGGCCAAATTAGAGAAGGTTTGCATGCTTTGGAGATGCTTGTGCCAATGCTGAATGCAAAAGCAATAGTAAAGCTATGGTCATGAAATGATTCTGTGCGGCAGCTTACCAGTTAGGAGAAAGAGGGGAAAGAACTGTCTCAGGGACCAAAAAGATAATGAAAATACAACTTTTCAAGTTAAGTGAAGGATGAAAGAATAGAAATTCTCTGTACTGTTGCATGTAAAGTGGTTCATCCCTTTAAAGTTACAGAGTTCCCGTTTCCCCAGACTACAAGATCCTGGTGTCCCTCTTCAAACACCACAGAAACCTTCCAATCTCTCCTGTGCTGGGGAAACCCTGGATCCAGCTTCAGCCGGTTCCAAGCTCTAATGGGGAGGAATTCATATTTTCAATTTACTTTTTTTCCCTAGAATGCTCAGATGACATCACTATGCGAACAGATACATCCAACAGTTTGTCGTTTAGACAGTTCCACTATGAAGGGACTTGAACAGAGAGACTGAATGGGGTGGCCAACCTGAACGAGACCCCATAGTTACTTGCCTGACAAGGGACGGTCTTGGTCTTCAGGCAGCAACAAACCCAACAGGAACCACTTGTGTCCAGGTGCCCTTGGGTCCAAGGAGTACTGTTTTAGCCAAAACACCCTGGGTTTATATCATTGCTGGCGGGTGGGACATGCGCTTAGTCCTGCTGACACATCTCCCCATGGCCAATCAGAAAGTGACCCATCTGCATGGGGTGGTGGGGTTGCACCTTATCCCTCTCTGAGGCAATGGGAGAGGCTGAGGCACCTCCTGGGGGCTGTTGCAGTCCTCACCGTTATCCTCATGCAACGCGTCTTGTGACACCCACTGCACAGCAGGCACATGAGCTTGGCATGAACTGCCTGGACTTTGCCTGGTACAGACAGTAGCAACCCATCTCAAAAAAGCAAAGAAGGCTTTCCCTCTTGTCTCCTCCAATCTGACAACGTAATCAGCTAGCAGGGGATGTACAAGCACATGAGGAGTATTATAAACCTTCTTACCTTTCAGAATTATAAGAAGGGCTTTACCTCTGCTTTTATTTAAGTGTTGTCAGATGTTTTGGAAATAACATATTAATTGCTGCATACATTTATGATCTGATCTTCAAATGCACACATATATCAACACCTCCATTCACTGCTTCCAGGTAAGTCATGTCATGTCATGAGTAACAACAATTATCATTTATACATTGATCTTTCTCCTTTTCTTGCTCTTTCTCCTCTATCTCTACTATATTAAACTCACGGTGTAGCTTTCCGCACCACCATCAGTCTTGTTCAAGAAGTTCTGGGCAAAGGACCCCATGGGACAGTGGAACAGCTTCGCACTGCTGAGGTAAAGGGTGCTCATGATGACTGCTAAACATTCAGTCAAATGATACATGAATGAACATGAAGGAAACGATCTTGGAAAGTCAGTGGGAACCTGCTGTTTGGGTACAGGACCTGGACAGCAGAGTGGGAGCTACTGGTGGACGTGAGGAAAGACCCTAGCTGATGTGGACACAGCTCTTGGGGTTGTACAGATCCCTGCTCACTCCTATAACCCTCCCACAGGAATTTATGTCACAGGAGACTGGGCTGCTCGCAGTCCAGCAGGGACCTTCAACTTCAGGACCAGGATAGAGATGTCCTGGGAGCAAACGCAGGCGTCAGCCCCATGGCTCTGGGAAGGGCTGCACACTCAGCGGGGAAGGACAGGTGGGGAAGTCAGGGATGGAGTGCTGGGGGTGATCTGTCCCCTTGGAATGGAAAGGATTCTGTAAAATAGCCAGGGTCACTAGTTGCTGACATACTCATGTGTGCATGGACACACACGTGTCTTTAACTATACAAGGCAGAGGTCTGCACTTGCAGAAAGGTTGAGGCCACTGGCTGTTGATGGAGAACAGTTTTGTAATCCCAGTTTATTTGAGGCAGGCAGAGAGGGGAAGACACCCTGCTTTGACCCTGCTGGACTACATTTCTGGACATTTCCAAGTTGCGGTCCATGGGACCCATTGGAGACGTCACCTTGAGGAGGAGCTGGAGAGCCAGAATGGGAGACCTAGTTCCCTCCAAGGCCTGTAAATGTCTCCTTGGGGGCTGACTGTGGGATCAGGCTCCTCCAGGAGGGATGTGGCAGGGATGGAGCCTGTGGGGCTGGTAGAGGGGTTGGTGCTGTGGAGCTGGCAGCAAGGAAGGAGCTGAGAGGAGACTGCTCTGCAGTGCTCAGCCCCACTGCAGATGAGGGAGATGGGTCTGCCAGGGACAAGGGACACCCATGGCTGGCAGCACCAGGAGGGAGTATCTGCAGGACAGCTTCATCACACCCACAGCAAACACCCTGGCCCAGCAGGGACAAACAGGCTCAGCATCCCCATGCCGCTGCCAGACAGGAGCATCCCTAGGGACAGCCGCAGTGGTGACCCCCAGCATCCCCGGGCGCTTCTCCTGCCACCAACCCCAGAGCGAGCAGGCGCAGCACACCCTCCGTCACAAGGAAACAGCCACACGGCCCAACCGCTGCAATGCCAAACTGCTCATCTTTATTCAAGCGGGGAAAAGCAGCCTCTGCCTGGATGACACCAGGTCCATGATGGGATGTCTCCAGCCCACGAGCACCCGGGCACCCAGCAGGAGCAGCATTTCCACTCCTGCTGCCACACCACCTGGGGACAGCCGAGGCAGGGAGGGGAGAGGACAGCAGGAGATGGTTCCAGGAGCCAGAAGCGAGGGAGATGTCCTGCTTACAGAATTCAGGGTCTCAACCCCAGATACTGTACAAAGAAAGCAGACAAGCCCATCAGTTGTTGTAACTTACTTTTCCCTTCCTCCCACTTTATCCCGTCTCCGCTGCAATGAGAAGCAAGTCTATGGTGCAAGAGAATCAGGTTCAATGGAGGTGAAGTTTAGTCCTCACTGCAGACAGTTTGGACCCATGTTATCTTAGAACACAGGCAGCCCTGACTCCAAGTCTATGCAGATGTAGGAAAATCAGGATCAAGGCCCTGATGCTGTCCAAGGACGGTGGATGCTTCGCTCTTTGCTAGCTGGTGAGAGCCCTCTGCAAAGCCTGACTAAGTCTCATGGGTCTGAAGGAGTGTGGGGAGGTGCTGGCTGACCTTGGGCTCCTTCAGCCCCACAGCAGGCAGGTCCAAACCCACACAGGCTTTTCCCTTCCTTTTTGGACCTCTCCCACAAAGCATAAATGCAGGAGAGTATTTACCAGGCATTGGCTAAAAAGAAAATTTTAGCAGCTATTTCTGTGGAACAACGGAGGAAAGACTTTCCTCAGCCAGGAATCTAGATCTTACCTTCGGCAGCAGTACCGGAATGTGGAACATTTTCCAAGAGATTTTGCAGGCAAGTGGCAGGGCCCAGGATTGCAGAATCCCCCTTGTTTTCTGCATCGAAATGAGCTTCCTGTTTCCATGTGGAGTCATACATGCAAAACAATATCAAAGTGATATTCTGGGAGAGCAGTGTGTTGTTGCAGAAAGGCTGACATTCCCCATGCCTTTCAGGCCAATATATGGGCTCATCTTCATCCTCAACACAGCTGCATCTTCCATAGCAATGCATCTCACCTAGAAGGACTCCTTCAGACTAAATGGGTGCACCCAAGAGCAGACACTGGGAAGGACCACCATGAGGTTGAGGAAGAGCCGTGCTGGCCCCCTGCAGCTGCGTGTCCACCCCTGCCTGGACCAGCAGAGCTGGCAAGTGGGGCACTCCTCACGTCCCACATCCCTGTCCTGGCTGTGCCCTGCCTTTGAGTGACCTCTGGTGGAAAACCCTTTCCCAGCCCTTGCAGCGATCGTGGCTTGGGACAGTGGGGTTTTGGGACACTCAGCTGAGACACTCCTAGACAAGAAGGGACCACTGTGTGCCCCAGGCAACCCACTGAGCCAACAAGCCCCTGGGGGGTCTCTCATCCCTGCTCAGGACAAAAGATCATCCAGAGACACCCAAAGAGGA
The DNA here is from genome assembly GCA_026212715.1 of Elanus axillaris. NCBI lineage: Eukaryota > Metazoa > Chordata > Aves > Accipitriformes > Accipitridae > Elanus > Elanus axillaris. Next base: position 26,275,025 of record JANZLQ010000017.1, on the reverse strand, counting down.
ACAGCTGGGTGCAGGGTTGGAGCCTGCAACCAAACCCCTTCCTGACCCACAGAAGAAGCCAGGCTTCTATATCCTGGGGCTCTCTCCATGCCTAGTCCATGTCCTCTTGGAAGGACATGCAGAAAACATCTTTTCATCAGTCCCCTCTAACCTTTGCCTCCCTCCAACTAATGTGGTCACTTCAGGAGACATGGAAAGCCCCACTGATGGTGGTTCCCACCTCCCCCCGTCTCCCCTCTTCCCCTCTTACCTGCAGCACTCTGGATCAAGAGGAGGAAGAAGGGGAAGAGCAGGTACAGGATCTTCATGGCTGACGCCTATCCTGGGTCTCCACGGGGCTGCAGAGGGGGACACCAAGGCACTAAGGACACAGAGGATCCCAGGCGGTGCAGAAGCCTGGACACTGTGGTTTATCAAACTACAGAGGGGCTATCTCCAACTAAAGTAGATGATGTTTCCTCTACCTTTCTCTTAAGAACAGTTCTTAGGTCTGCACTGCCCTGCATAACTTGGAAGCATTGCAGCATATGTCAGTCTCTCGGAAATTGATCACCTAAGCTGATGTTTTTCCATTGACTTTCTCAAAGGTTTTCTGTAGACTTTCACCAAAGCATGGCTGCAGACCTCAGGGCCACTGTCGCCAATTCAATCAAAGGAACATCCAGTGAAATACTGGAAAAATGCAGACATAAAATTACCATGGAAGGTTACAGAACTAATGAAATTCGACTCCCTCATGCTTCCTGCATCAAATACTTTTCTCATGAACAACATGTGTATATATTCCCCGGTTGCTGGAAAGACCCAGATCTCCAGGGTTCTTCAAAGGTGTTAGATTCCTATGGCCTGAAACCAGCTGTCTTCAGGATTGTCCCCAGATAAGGAATGAAACACGATACGATTTCAAGCAGATCAGAATTACTGCTTGTGACTTTCCTTTCTCATTTCTGTCTCTCCTTAACCAAGGGCCAGAGCAGAGAAGGTTTGCACATCAGGAGATGCTCATGCCAACACTCAGTGCCGTGCCCATAGTAAGACTGTGGGTGAGAAAGGATCCAGTCTCTGGAGTTGAGGGAAATGCTTGTACCTGGAGATACCATGATATATGAAGGATTAGCCGGTGCTTTCCATCATCCAGTCCAAAGCTGGCTGCTCAAAACACCCTGCCCAGTCACCTCTGCTTGCCTGGGCTCAGGACAGTCCTCCCAGCTCAGCTTGGGAGTACCCATCCTCAACTCAAGACTATTCCCAAGCTTCCCAGCAAAGACATTCCCCAGCCCCACACTTACTGCCCCCGCCCCATGCAGCACCGACCCAAGGAGGAGCAAGAGGGCAGGGAAGTGTCTTGGTGGCCAGCAATGGAAACACAAATCAAGCTTTTGAGTTAACTGAAAGCCTGAAAGGGTGGGAAATCTCCATACTGCTGTGGGAAAAGTATCTCCTTACTTTGCTGAGGAAAATCCCCATTCCCCCAGAACAGGAGATCTTGGGGTGCCTCCTCAAGCTTCAGGGCACCTTTCCAGTCTCTCCTGTAGTTAGGAAACCTTCGTTCCATCTTCCACATGTTCTGGGCTCTTAGGCTCCTAGGCAGGTTTATTCTCTTTCCTAGGCATCTCTCATGGCCTCATTATATGCAGGGATACTTCCAGCAGTTTGTCATTTAGATGACTCTAGGGTGATGGCACTTGAACAGAGAAGCTGAATAGGCAGTTTTCCAGAAAGACACCCCACAGTTACCTACCTGAGGAAGGTCTTGGTGTTCAGGCAGTAACAAACCCAACAGGAACCACTTGTGTCCAGGTGCCCTTGGGTCCAAGGAGTACTGTTTTAGCCAAAACACCCTGGGTTTATATCATTGCTGGCGGGTGGGACATGCGCTTAGTCCTGCTGACACATCTCCCCATGGCCAATCAGAAAGTGACCCATCTGCATGGGGTGGTGGGGTTGCACCTTATCCCTCTCTGAGGCAATGGGAGAGGCTGAGGCACCTCCTGGGGGCTGTTGCAGTCCTCACCGTTATCCTCATGCAACACGGCAGGCACAGCGGCCTGCAGTGGTTTGGCATGAACTGCCTGGGTTGGACAAAGCAGACTGGTTGGTATAGACACCAGTAGCAACCAGTCGCATAAAAGGATAAAATATTTGTCTCTTCCTTTCCTTGTAGTTTACTTAGTAAGCAAGTAGTGTGTGACATGCGTGATCATGCAAAATATTTTACTTTGGTCTCCTTTTAACATTACAAGAACAGTTTCATCCTTGCCAAGGTGATTTGCATTAGACATGTCAAGAAGTGACAAACATAAGGCTACCTTTCTCATGGCTACTCAGATAAACAGAGAGTGAACAGAGGAAAAGTGTTTGCATGAGACAACAGCTCACCCAAATCTGTCTGAATTTACTACTCCTGATATTGTTGTTCCTAGTACAAAACGCACAAATGTGGTTCAATAGAAGAAACTCTCTGTGTAGAGCTATGCAGACTAAGGGATACTGCTGGATGAAGCTGAATAGGACCTATTAGGCATTGGAGGTGTGAACTTGATCAAGAGAGTTTGTGGATATATAGGAATTATGTCATGCTTCAGAAAGGTAAAGATCAAGGTGGGTCATGGCGGAACAGGTCATGAAAAACAAAGAGTAGCAAGAGATGAAAGGGGCCAAGATCATGTAAGCAGGCTCCTGGTCAATATGCTTCTCTGGCCGTGCCCTACAGCTGATCACCATAATCTGTCCTATATTCCTAGTAAACTTTATTTCTAACTAATTTTTATATGAACCATCTGTCTATGGTGTGTCTGCATGGTTGTGCTCTCCTCTAGCATACTTCAAGCCAGAGTACTGGGTATGGGAGAGAGCACCAAGAATGCTGGTCCAGTGTCCAGAGAGACCAAAGCTCTGGGAGTTGGATCCTGGAGACATGAAGGCTCTTGAGGCTGGTTACATCAGAAACCAAGGGTCTGGTGCCATCTATCAGAGAGATGCACGATGGGGATTTCCCCCCAGAAGCGATCCATAAAAGGACGATGGGGTGTCTGTGGTGGTATCTGTGCAGGTGTAAGGGTCCTGGGAGCATCCTCACTCCTGGAGGTTTGGTACCAGGCTCAGGACCAGTCCAGGGCCAGCCAAAGGCCTCCAGCTGTGGTGTGGAGAGGGCTTCTAGCCTGTATGGCAGAGAGGCCGTGGCTGGGGCCAACCCCTGCCCAGTGGAGCTGCTTTGAGTTAGAGATTCTTGTGCTGGACCCTCACCAGAGCTGCAGCTTAGCCCTGCTGATCCAGACCTGATCCTTGACCCACGGCTGACGTGCCGGCCTGGCTTTCGCCCATGCCCACAAAGGTATCCAATGCCCCAGGCTAAGGCTGCTCCCAGCCCCACATGGCCTGCCCTGCTCCCTGCCTGGGGGCAATGGAATGACCCCTGCCCTGCCAGCCCCCATAGGGACTGCCCTATGGCAGTGCAGGGTCTACCCCCATGGCCCCCCTGAGCTGAGCATCATTGGTCTGCCTCAAGGCTCGCACATCTTGCTGACCCACAGCCTGGTCATGGGTTCCTAACTGAACCCCCCCCAGCCCAGCCCCAGGTCTTGAGCAACCCCCAGCTTTGAGCCCCAACTCAATCCCAAGCTCCTGAGTGGTCCCCTGGTCCAGCCATCAGTTCCTATTTCCTCAGGAACAGGATGACTTCCACCACCACTCACAGCTACCACTGGACTTCACAATATCCTCCTGGTATGATGCACCCAGGTCTCACAGCTGGGGATGGACCCAAGGACACCAGCGTGGCATGTCCTGTGAAATAGCCCCACGGGGACTTCTGAACTGGCTTGGGACCCAATGGCCAACCAGCAGGCACCCACTAAAGTTAAGAGGTTTGTAGCAACCTCCCTAAGCCTTATCCTGGATGTGGGGTGCAGGGATGCCCTTGCTGAGAGGGCAGGCTGGTGTTGGGGTCCCTGTGGGTGTCACCACACAGTGAGGGGGATGCTGCTGTAGCTCAGGGCCAACTTGGAGAGAGGGCAGGTGAGGGTGAAGTAAGTGTGTGTTTGTGGGTCCATGCCTATCGGGAATTCCTCCCATCTTCTGTGTCCTTCCCTGCACACAGAGAAAAGTGATGCACCCCTACATGTCGCTCCTGGAGGACACACACACGCACCTTGGCAGTGGGAATGCAAACCACCTTGTATTGGGGACATTGGGGTAAGGGATTCCCGCAGGACCACAGTCTGGCTGTCCCAGGTTGTCACCACTCCTGGTGGTGCGCGGTGCCTCTATGCAGCATCGCCCCGACCACGCTGTGAGGGCACGGGCTGGTCTCAGAGGGCTGCTCGGGGATTGGTGCCAGGGAGCCAGGAGCCCATCAGGGATACCATCGTCTGCAGGAGGAAAAGTCTGGCAGTGCCTGTCCCAACGGGGGCAGCAGCGAGGGCTCAGGGTTGTCCCCGTGCCCTTGGGCTGCATGTTCTCCCCTCTTTCTCCAACAGCCTCACTTCTAACCCCAACAGGCAGCGTCCTCAGCCCTTCAGGCAGCCCTGAACCTACCTCCGACAGCAGAACTCTTGCATAGAGCAAATGCCAATGCGACCGATCCCCGGCGGGCACGACCCAAGAGAGCAGAAGCCCCCACGACGCTCACAGTCCTGGGGCGATCCTCGAGCAAGGGACAGCCCTGCAGAGTGCAGAAAGAGGAGACCTTCGGCATGGTCCTGCCAAGATGCTGAGCGCAGCCCCTGGTCCCTGCATGGCCAGCATTAGCCCACCCCTGACTGTCCCTGGCCACGAATGGCCAGGCAGGTGTCTGCAGCAGAAATCGAGGTGATGTTTATGGCACTTGGATGGGAGGCACACACTACCATCTCTCATCAGCCTCTGGGAAAGGCTCTCCAACATGTCTGCTGTCTCCCTCCTGGCACAAGGGAGAACATGGAAGGTAGGAGCAGGATTTGCCTTCCTCTCTCCTCCTCCTCTCCAGCAGGGCTGCTTTGCCCAGTGCTGCTGACTCAGAAAGGCATGGGCCAGGGGGTACAGAGAAAGTGGCAAATCCTCATCCCTGGAAGGCAAGAGCTTTGTTACAAGGTCCCAGCTCCCGTCCCAGCTGCAGTACCTGCAGCAGGAGCCCTTTCTTAAAGGTATGGGGTGTGAGGGACCCCAGGGGAGATGCCACAGCAACCAGGAGAAGTCACATGTGACTCATCATCTCAGCTGGCAAATCCTCCCTGGAAAATATTGACAAAGGACAGATCCTCCACATTCCCCCCCATACTTCTTACCTGTTGCTCCCTGGAGCATCAAGAGGAGGAGAGCACAGAGGAGAGGCAGGATCCGCATGGCTGGGATTCGCCGGCAGGGTCACGGCTCTGGGGAGAAGAGAAAGGAGGCAGAGATGAGCGGGAGGGTCCCTGCCTGCGTGTCGTGTAGCCCCTGCCCCGGGACGGGACTCAGGAGAGGTGACAGCCCGTCCAGGAGAAGATGTGACCCGTCACCAGTGGGAGGACGCACTCGACAGCCCGAGGGCAGGAGCCTTCCGCAGCCTCTCGGCTCCTGATGGCAGCAGCAGCAGTTTGGTCGCAGCCGGCTGGTCTCTCCACGTGGCAAAGTGCCCCTTGGGATGGCTGACACCTCAAAAAGTCCAGCCCAAAAGCTTCTTTTCCTGTTTCTCCCCCACTAGAGAAAAAGAAGCATCGCTCTCCTCTTCTGACACCTCCGAGAAGGATTCCCAAGCCTCCAGCCCGGGGTCTTGTGTCATCCCGCCTTGCGTAAGGGCTGTTCGGTGCTGTGGTTTGCTGGACACCTCTTGGGACACACTGCACCCCTGTTCGTTAGACCTTGGCAAGCAATCTGCTTTCACAACACAAAGGAGCTCTGTATTCTTCCCGCCAAGCGAAGCGTGCTCTTTATGCTTCACTTGAAAATAACTGGGAAGATGCCACATGAGATGACATCTCCGTTCAGCTGGCAGTCCCATGAATGACAAGCTTTAATTGTGACTCTGTTGTGTTAGGAATTTGCTGTATGCAACCCTTTATTGGTTCGCAATGTATCAAGGGTGCCATCTTCATATACTTTTTCAGCCTTGGTGCAGATTCATCAAGCATTTGTATACACGTGTGTATACATATATTAAAAACATACTCACGCATAATGTATATTCAATGAGTGCTTACAAGAATATGCCTTTTATGCCAATGACTCATCATATTTCATTGCTCTTTCCTGCCTCAATTTCCCTTCCCAGTGAGGGAAATTGTACAAAGCATTTGCAGGTCTGTCTCCGGTGCCATAGCTTGGCAGCCAATGCTTCTCTGCCATGGTGGTCAGGAGCAGAGCACTCAGTACAGCTTCTTATTTTGTCCACCACCCCAAAACTGAGCTAGTGCATGTGTTGAAGAACAACAGCACAGAGATGTAGTTAATTGCCACCTTAACGAAGCTCTGTAAGGAGCCTGACCACCAGATGCAGCTGCTCCCGGTCCATCATCTCCTGCGGTTCTAATGCCATGACAGCTCAGCAGACATAAAAAAAATTGGATCAAGGCCTTTTCCCTTTTTCTGGCTGCAGTTGTAGGATCAGCATGCCACCAGGACAAGTGGCAGTCCTTGCCCGTCTGGAGGGGGCTGTTGCTGCATGCTTGAGTGTCCTGGTTTTGGCTGGGATAGAGTTCATTTTCTTTTTAGTAGCTGGTATAGTGTTATGTTTTGGGTTCAGTATGAGAAGAATGTTGATAACACTCTGATGTTTTCAGTTGTTGCTAAGTAAACTTTAGGCTAAAGTCAAGGATTTTTCAGCTTCTGATGCCCAGCCAGCGAGAAGGCTGGAGGGGCACAAGGAGCTGGGAGGGGACACAGCCGGGGCAGTGACCCAGACTGGCCAGAGGGGTATTCCAGACCATGGGACGTCATGGCCAGTATACGAACTGGGGGGAGTTGGCCTGTGGGGGTTCACTGCTGAGGAACTACCTGGGCATCGGTCGTCGAGTGGTGAACAACTGCATTGTGTATCACTTGTTTTGTATATTCTAATTCTTTTATTAGTATTATTGTCATTATATTGTTGTTATTATGGTCATTATTAGTTTCTTCCTTTCTGTTCTATTAAACTGTTCTTATCTCAACCCACGAGTTTTATTTCTTTTCCTTTCTGATTCTCTCCCTCATCCCACTGCAGGGCAGGGGGGCGGGAAGTGAATGAGTGGCTGCGTGGTGCTTAGTTGCTGGCTGGGGTTAAACCACGACAGCTGGTCATCCATGGGGTGCCCCAATCTTCAATGTGTAGATGAATTTTTGTAAATATCTTCAGCAAGGACATGGAAAAAGAAGCAAAGAGTAAAATCTCCAGGTTTGCAATTTTTATTTCAGATATTTAAAAGCCATGTGAGTGGCAAGGAACATCATAAAATGGAGTGAGTGGGAAAATAGATGACAGAAGAGCTTCAGTACACCACATCTAGGGGAAAATAATGCAGACTGTCACACTGGACTGGCAGTTACAACCTAGGAAAGCTATCTGGGCATTTGCAGACAGCAAACTTGTTGGCCTTGCCGCCAAGGGAGGCTGTGAAGGCAGCAAGATCAAAAAGGTCTAGACATAGATGGTCCAACAACAGGGCACTGTGTCCTGTTCTTATATTACAATGTGAGGTCAAGATTGCCCCAGCAGAGAGTTCTTGGGGATTATTTATTTCCCAATGTATATTTTGGTGATAGCTGATATTTATCTTTCTCTGCAATCAGGAGACAGAAGGGCTTTCAGATAGCACACTCCTATCCTTAAAATCAGGCCATAAACCAGATGTGGTATGAGATTGATTATCAGCCAAGAATCCACAAGAGAGAAATATTTCTTTGGAATTATTTCAGGGCAAAACAACAATAAAAAGGGCTTAAAGCAATTTCTTCTATCTAGCTCTGTTGCAATCCCCAAACCTGAAAATCTTCAAATCTCTTTGTGACACCAGGTTCAAGACCTGCATTCATAATGACTTTTTTTAAAGTCTCTTTGCTCTTTTTCACTTGTTTTTCCAGGTGCAGAGCCAGGATATACTCCTGCATGAATGTCAGGTTGTCTGCTTAGGAACTGGATGAACGTCAGGACAAAGTCCAGGAAGACCTAGACAAAGCACAAGGACCACCCTTGTGAGCAGACACCAATGCTGATAGTGAGATGCAATGGAGAGTAAATGTTTTAAATGGAGAAATGTCTAAATGAGAGGTATATAAGTCAGAGCTCATCAGTTTGCAGGTAACTGTTTTTCTCATGTATTCTCTGCTCTGTCACAGTTCATTGGGTTTTCAAAGCCCTAGAAATGTGCTAGTGGCTTCTTACGCCTTATGTTTGCAGTGAAGAAGCCATGATATGAATTTCTCTTGAGAAAGAAAGTGGTAAGGTGGAGCTGGAGCATATAGCCCTGCTCTGCACATCATTCCCCTTCTCCCAAGGTTTATAGAGGAATAATACCAAAAAGTCCTTTTCCTTACAGCTTCTCAGATACATTAGCATCCCCTCAGACAACAGAGCATTGTCACCATCCATACACTAATTCTTACAATACCCCTGGGATGGAGGGGAGAGAAAACCATCTCTTGCTTTTACCAACATGGGGATGGAAAGACTTTCTTGGGAACAGGTTGTTGAAGCAAGGAATCAAAATTTATGTCTTCAGAGGCTCCACATGTGGCTCACCATGCCACCTCTGAAAGGCTCTGCCCTGACCAAACCTTAGGCAAGTCATCTCATATGAAAGTTAGGAAAGGTTGTGCAGAGTCATTCCACTTCTACTCCAGGGTCCTGTCTCTTACAGCGGTCCAGATGTCCACAGAAAAGATTAAGAAAAAGGCAGGCAGAGCCTCATATTTTCCTTTATACACTCTCTGAGCTTCCCACTGACACTTACTTCCAGAAATGGGATGGGTTTGTGTGTTTACCACCCTTCCAAGGTGTTTTCCTGGGAATCTGCGTGATCATTTTCAAATATTTGAACTGCCAGAAAGAGGACTGCGAGCAATTTTTCTCATTGATCAGGAGAGAAAAGGACACACAGATGATGGCACCAGAGTGGCTCAGATACCACTTCTATCGCTGTCCCAAATAATTTAAATCTGCTGTAAGCATCAATTAGTTGTACAATTACCAAGCAAGGCAAGTTCAGCTGCTGCTGGATCACATGCAATGCCCTAACAAGTCTCAGTGGATTTCTGGCTGCTCTCCTCTCTTCTGCTTGCTCCTCTCTGTGTCTCTATTTCCCTTTCCAGTTGTAACTTCCCAGGAGGGAAGGACTTGTCCAGGTGCCAGATGGGGTACATCAGAGACTACCAAATTCCAGTGCAAAGGAAGTCATGATTAATGAGGCAAGGAGAGCTGTCTGTAAAAATCTCACTGTTCCAGCCTACAGTACATTTATTTACATAACGAAAAAAAAGGCAAAATCCACTGTTTATCCATTTCCCCAGCAGGGTGAGCTCCCTACTTTATACAGCTGAAGAAAGGCGGGGCAAAGCCATGCAAATGCAGCATATCTAGGTAATATTAATTCCCCATCTGAAAGAGCTGGGAGACCTGGAAGACTCTCTCACCTTGCTATTATCTGTACACTTTTCATGGGTGCCTGATCTTGTGGCCATGTTCTCTCAGCACACCCTTTTCACCAGGTTTGTGCCAGTGGAAGATGAACAACTGCTTCTTAGTCTTTTGCAGATGGAAAATTTTCTTTCCTTTGCATGAACTTTTCCCTGGGATTTTGTCACTTATGTAAGAGCAGGAGCTGTTCGCCAAATGGGATTTGGTCCCACAGCTTGCTTCCTTCCTTCCCTCCTTCCTTCCTTCCTTCCTTCCTTCCTTCCTTCCTGCTTCTGACATTTTAAATCATATTCCTCTACTCAAAACTGTTCTTGCAACTAAATCACTACACAAGGCCTATGTCCTCTATACTGGTGAAATGGCTGATCAAATAAAGAACTGCTGTAATCAAAAGGGCCAATTAGTTTGTAGGGGAAAAGCAAGAGATTTCACTCATTTGTGCTGTGATTGAAACAGCTTTGGTCCCAATAGTATACCAACCAGACTGAGGAATGTTTGGGGGCAGGAGGAGTGAGTGGAGGGGAAGGAGAGGAGGAAAAGCTCTATCTATCCTCTCCGGTGAGAACATCCATAGCAAAATTCCCTGGGGCAGCATCGTGTCCATGTTGGCAAGTAAACCAGTGTAGGGGCAGAGATACAGGACCATGGCTCTATTATATCAGCTAACCTGGGCACAATTTGGGCCCAGACCAACTAGTGCCAACCCAAACTATCCCTGGGCACAGCTGGGTGTTGGCATGGGCCAGGGATCATTCCCAATAGATAGTTTTAATTCAGCCACCTTGTTCTGGAGGGTGAAAGAGTTTAATGGTATGGATGTGGCCAGCCATCCTAGTTGCCTTAGGAATGATCCCCGTCATGTTTAGTTGTGTGGTTGACACAACTCTCCTTCCCATCCTTTCTATGGCAATCTCCTTCCATCCACTCTTGGACTGTCTCCACTCTCACCCATCACCAGACTTCATCAGCACACAGGAAGGTATGCCAAAATAACTTCTGGCATACCAAAATTTCCCTGTTTATCATCTATCGCTCTGCCTCAACCCAATGGAAGGAGTTAGAAAAGAAAACCCAGATTTTAAGGCTAAATATGTATCTATTCGCAATCAGCTTCAGCTGATATGACTAGACAGCCCAGAGTTCTCTGCCTTGCAGGTCCTACCTAAAGAACAGTGATCCACGGGGCTTGCCTATGAAGACATGACACATTTTTGCATTGATAAGGAGTTAGGCTTTTTGCTCTATTTTTATAATTCCTTACCAAGGCCAAACCTTTACATATGCTTTTTGCACCAACACCCACAAAACCATACACATTGCCCCTCTGAAGGGGTGAAGATGGAGGTGAAGGGGTGGGTGAAACTGTTTTATACCACCAGCAAAGAGGTGGGCATGAAAAGTGTACAGAGGACTCTTCGGAAATGCAGCCCTCAATGCTTCTAGCAAGTCTTAGCCTTTCCAAAGGTCATTTGCCTGGCAGTGTCTGGCTCATTACCCAGGAGGAATCTCATCCTCCAAGGTGGGGGTTGAGGTGCTACCGTTAAAAGCATGGTTTCCCAGCAAAGTCATGCATGGGGGAGTGGGAGCTATTAGCCGTGGGTGGCTTTGTGGAGACCTTTATGCAGAAGGCTGGAAGTGACCCTCAGCTGCTGTGGGGTTGGGTCCCTGCAAATGGCCTTGTTTTGTTTTGTGAAATCCAGCAGATGAAAATCAGATTGGCCTATGCCCTATCGGTGTATCTGTGAACAAGGGAGTTCAAAATTAACAACTTAGTGGTTTCCCTTTCCTCTTGAGGGACTCTTTTAGGCTGGCCTCTGCAGGTACTGCAGTATTGGTCCTGCTCCCAGCTAAGATTGGACCAAGCCTCATCCCCCAGCATGGGGAAGTGAGTGGTGGGGAAACATCATCCACGGATGGGAAGATGAAATAAGGAGAGAGGCAGAGAGCAGATTTACATGGTGCTCCCAGAGGGTCGCCTGGTAGGTGTTTATCTCAAGGAGATACGTAAAGGACAGAGACAGCAGATATCAAGGAGACATTTAGAGTCCTGTCTCTGACCCTAAGAAATGGTATAGTCATATACTGAGGTGTTTTCAACCCACAAAGGGTGCAGTTCCAGGAAGACAATTAACTGAAACTTGTCTTAAACTCGAAATTTAGAAGCAAACATTCTGGTGATGAAGGCACAAGGAAAGAGCTCTTAGTCCCCAGCAAGGCACCGCCCCTTCTCTTCCCATCCCCAGCAGACGTAGCCCACTGGGTGGTAGAAAGCAAATACACCTCCAGCCCCTGTGTGCATTACACGACGCACTGATTAGTTCATTGGAAATTGATTAGGTACTTGTTTACATTATGGTTTACGTAATTGGGTTTTGCCTGTGATACTGACCTCAGAAGATGTGAGCTGCTTTCTGGAGGGCTAGAAAAGAAGTAACTAAGTAAATTGAAGTAGCGAGGTATTTATTATAAAGGAGTCCTCCAGGTGGCTTGTTTTCTTTGTTCTTTAAAGGATTACATTTCAAGTCATCTTTTATAACTCTATGGACATACTTTGTTTGTTAGATTAATCATACTTTTACTACTGCTTTAGGGGCACAGAGGACATTACACTGTCTATGCTGATTTTCAACGTTGTTGTGTACAGATCTATTTAATGTTGACTAACTATGGATTGCAACATGAGGCTACATCCAACTGAGATCAAAGCAACCAAAAGTAGGTAATAATTGACTAGGTTCCCAGACCTCAGCACTGCAGCATCCCTGAACCATAGCTGCAGAGACGCTCTGCAGCCCCAGTTTCTGCCCATCTCGGGTTTGTGCCTTTTCAGTGATGCTAGCAAGTCTCTTGCACATCAGGATTCTTTAACTGCTCTTTGTTGTACTTTTCTTCCTCTAAAAGGTTTAAGGATTTTCTGTAAGAGAGGACCATTCTATCTATCACAAGTACAGTAAGGACTGATGGAAGAACCGAGGTAAAATGTGGCTGATGCTCTTTGCTTTGAGCCCTGCGCACCCATTTAGCCCGCGTGAAGTGGCATAGAACACTAGTGACAGGTCACATGGGAATATTTTGCACTAGAGCAAAGTGTATCTATTAAAGGATTTCCACTAATACAGCTGCATGGATGAAGCAACATCAGCCCTCATGTTCCCATTCTCATTGCGCCCTTCGCAAGACCATGCCAAAGGGTACCCCGTGGGATGGCAAGTTAATAAATGGACATGGCAGTCGTCGGGACTACACATGGATTTACAGACTGATGGTCTGAGCTGCTCCTTCCCTGAGCTATAAGTGATATGCCTAAGTGTCAAGAGAGGTAAGATGTAATGGAGAAGCAGGTGGGATGCCAGATTCACCTGTAGCTGTCCAGGCAGCGGTGCAAAGAGTGCACAACCCTTATCACCAGGTATCTGCAGTCAGCTGTGGGAGAGAACCAACCCCCCATTACTTATGCTGCAAAGGAAAGAGCTGTAAATTTTTTTGACGTTAATTTCCCACACAGAAAACTGTAAAAGAAGACTAGCCAGCTACAAAAATAGGAAAACCCTAGTGATGTTGATAAAATGAATGTAAGATTTCAGTCTATGTTTTTTTTATCGTTTGGTAAGTCTTGGAAGTGTCAGACAAAGGGCATAATTGAAGAACATTATTATCATAATTAATTAACTTATTGGTGACTAATGGAAGTTGACACACTGCAAAAATTAATCACTCTGTGTGTATTGTAAGGATTGTGCCATAATTAGGAAAGCCAGGAGAATACTGAAATAAGTGCTAACATGAACTAGGTTTTAAGGGGACGTAAGCATATGCTTTCCTAAATAACCATGTACCTATGCAGTTTTAAAGGCATATTTATAGTTAAAATGGCAAAATCAAGTCCTAACAGTATCCAAATACGTATACCCCATTATAAATAACCATTCTGAAAAGTATAATACTTCTCAGACTCTAAAACCCCATTAGCCATTAGCTGTTAAGCTGTGCATAAGAGAACATCTTTGAGAAAATGTTTAGGCAAAAAGCAAACACCATATATCATGCTTGTTATGAGATATTATGGGAGGTAGCTTGTCAACCAAGAAGGGAAGAAGAGAAGTAAAACACTTTCTTTGGAGAAGACTGAGAAATCTGCTCAGTCATTGCGTGCTCATTTATCAGGATGAGGTGATATTTCCAAGGGTTGGCCTTGCTCAACATTTCAGATTTTGCTATGGAAAGCGGTGCTGCTAGGGCAAAATTCAGCAAAATTGGATTGCAGACATCAAACATAAATACCTATTCATACTTTACAGATTTATAAAATTGCATATTAGGAAACAGGGGGGGAATAAAGGGAGCACCATTCTGAGGCACCACGTCCTTCATGGTCATCCAGAAATCTGCTGATGTACCAAGTCCTTCTTTTGCACTTAGCTGTTGGAGCACAGGTAAGGGAGCTTCTACTGTTATAAGCTGCCCATCTCCTGATCTCAAAGGCAAAATTAAATGTCTTTTGAGTGTCATGTGTGTCTTCTCTTTCTGTCATTTGCTACCAATATTCTCATGCAACCATGAGAATTATGTCTTACGTGCATTGCAGTATTCTTGCATAAGGTGATAAGTAAAGTCCCCGCAACACCTAATTGCTTAGACAGCTTGACTTCTCTGGGGTAGGTACCTACAACCCCTTCAGTTCCCAGCTCAGCTCTGAAAGTTAATGTTCAACAGAAACCTCCAGGACCCCTTCCTGGCCCTGACTACCGTGGGACACAGCTCCGCACACCCCGTCATGTTCCAGCCCCAGGTCACTGCTGTGCTGCACAAATTGCTCTGCTCCTCGGGTGTTTTATACAAGTTTGGCCTGGTTTTAAGCAACCGGCTTGCACCTGTCTCTGTTTTCGCTAGGAGCCAAAGTAATGGAATTTTCCTATTGCTCTGAATTACATTTTCAGGCAGGCTGGGCTAGCAAGGCTTAAAATGTTGCTCACTTTCCTAAAGGACTGCTTTCCTTCTGCAAGAAATAAGGTTGTTCAGCAAAATCTGTGAATGCTATGGCAATTTTTATCACTGCAATTTAAACAATTTGACTCTGATAATAGATTTATTCTGTTCCAGAGGTGGGAAACAGCCCTGAAAACAAGCAGATCTTGTTCAAATCCTACTTGTGAGAGTGAAGACTATTCACTCCCTTCCCCAGTGCCACATTCTGATTTTATTTGGGGAAAACATGACTCCTCCCTAACATGAACTTCTTTAGGGAGCAATGAGTGCTCAAAAAGCACACTTCCATTTGCAAAATGTCACAATGTCATCGTCCTGTCTTTGTGAAAGACAAGTGGGGGAAATTCACATTTCAATGAATTTTCATAAAAACAGAAGGGTTTTGTTTCCTGATTTCTTTGCATTCATGTTGCAGATCAGGTGTCTGTCTCTGTCTGGGTGTCCCACTGACAACACCTTGAAAGAGAAAAGAGGGGAGTGACAAATCAGCTCTACTCTCCATTAGACATGAGGAAAGCTGGAGAGTTGCTGCCAAAAAAAGAGATAATTTCCAAGGCAAGAGTACAAAAGAGGACATTCTGGAGTGCTTGGCATTTCCTGGTTAATTAGATTTTATGGGTAGAAGAGGGAAATTAGTGTTTATCTTACTGCGTAAACACTTAAGTAACTCACCTTGTTGCTACTTTCTCAGCTGCTTAAGCTTGCCTGTTAGTATGTAGGTTAAACATAAACATCAGTAATGTTTTCATCCTATGAATAACTCTTAGAACAAAAATGCCATTAACTCCGAGTTAAATATAAGAAACAAGGTAATAAGGAAGCAAACCGCTGAACCAGAATGCCAGAGCTAGAAACTGCAGAAACATCTGGGCTTTGACAGAGATTAACCTGTTTATTATGTGTGACGGTATTTGGGCAAAGGGAGGATTCCCATGGGTGCAAAGCCGTTGCAGTCATTTAACATCTACAAGCCCAGGATTTCAGGAAGAACAGCCTTCAGGGCTTTGATCCCCAAACCAATGCTTCTCAGAAAATTTACAGCCATGGGCATCATGCTCTGTAGTAGAGCCCCAGAAGATGTTGCACTTCAAGGCATTATGTCTGCTGAGGTTCTTATGGAATCAGCCCATCCTCGCAATCTTTTGGGGCAATATGAGGGGAAACAAAAGAGGACATCAAAAGTTGGTAAAGATGCAAAGCACTCCAGGTGGCGTATAAGTGAGAAGTAAAGGAGGGAGAGCGCTTTGTATCAGCCCTCTGCAGTGGATGTCCTGAAACCTGCTTAAAAACTGACAAAGCGAAGTTGCATCGTCTCAAATCTTTCCCAATAGTTTTGTCTGCCTTTGACATCATCCACCTGGTGACAGAGATGGGGACACAGAGACAAATTGTTATGTGACCTGTCGGTGAGTGACGAATCCAGGGTCAATGCTGGGACCAGACTCCAATGGTGGCTGACTCCCAAGCCCTCTACCTGATCCCATCCTCATGCCTGTGTTGGAAACAGGTCTGCAAAAGCCGTGCAGATTGGTGCAGCTCGGTGGAGCTCGGCTGATGGACACATTATGTAACTGACACGGTCAGTGGATGTTCACCCTTGGGGATTGCAACACCTTCGCTGCACATTTCGTTGCAACCTGTGATAAGGGGGATAACCAGTCTGCTTTCCAGAAGGTTGGTTGCAGTTACTTATTGACAAAGCACTCAGCCGTCAAACTTGCACAATCCCACGGGCCCTATAAATACCAGGTGCCTTTCCCAGCCTCTTCCTCAAACAGACTTCGTCCTCCATCGGTCTTTCAGGTGTTTTGCAGGAGCGCACAGTCCACAAACGACTGGCAGCCATGAGGATCCTCTACCTGCTCTTTGCTGTTCTCTTCTTCCTCTTCCAGGCTGCTCCAGGTAAGAAGCACAGTAAATCCTAGAGAGAATGAAAGGGCTTGTGGAAGCATGTGGACAGGAGGAAAAAAGCAACCATCAACTGACAGGCAAAATCTGATGCTGCTAGGTAGTGGATGGGACCAAGCGCATCTGTGCACTCTTCCTAAAAAAAAAGCAATATATGATTTATTGCATATTGACTGTTCATTATTTTAGACTGAAAACTGAGATTTTAACATCTTCCACTTCCCACAGGTTCTGCAGATCCTATTTTTGCTGACACCACAGAGTGCAGGAGCCAGGGAAATTTCTGCCGTGTTGGGGCATGCCCACCCACCTTCGCTGCCTCGGGGTCATGCCACGGGGGGCTGCTGAAATGCTGTTCAAAGTAAGTGCCGCAGGACTGAAGGGCATCAGAGGACATTTTTGTCCTGCCATTTTATCTACTGTTTCTTTGAATAACATGCACAACAGTATGGGGCTTGCAGGGCAGCCGTTTGTGAGAAAGTGCAGATGGAGGATGAGCATGTATACATCGTGGGAGTGTGTTTAAGGAGACAATTCATTTTGATGGAAGTTATGTATGAAAGTAAAAGTTCAGGAGGCTCAAAATTTCCCATAATTCAGTATTTTTTATTTTATTTTAAATTTTTTTGGGCGGGAGAGAAGTTTTTTCAAGAAATTACTAGGAAAATATATCACAGTATTTTCACCCATCAGGGGAAACAATGTGTCATCCCTTCCTCTGTGCTTTTCATTTCCAACATAACCTAGAAAAATGAATTGTAAAGGAGTAAAAGTGCTCACAGAACTCTGCTTCCCATTCTCCTCCCACGTCTCCTTCCTCCCACCGCTGTGCACCTTGTAAAAGGGTGAAGAAAAATGAATTTGTTAGTGGCTGTAGTCAACTGGGTGTGCATTTCACTTTTGAGTTTGGAGACCAGTTTCTAATAATGTTTGGACTTTCTCTGACAGCAAAACCTTAAAGTTTTGAAAATGCTTTTAGGGAATGCACTTTAGGATAAAACATACTCCTTGGGCATTTATTCTTTACAATATTTCAGCTGATGGCCATGTGATGCTAATTGCCAGCTGCAGTGAATGTCTATCACATACACTCAATTCAGTGGCAAATTAGGGGAGGTTCCCGTGTCTTTTGACAAAAAGGACAGTTGTGATGACATAAGTCACGCCATCAGGAGATGTTTGGGTAGATCCTCGCCCACTGATGTGGCCAGACAGAGCCCAGTTCAAAATAAAGGACGGACTCGGATCCGTATTTTCTGAGTTTTTCAGGGCTCCTTATTCTGTTATTTACAGACTTACCAGAATTTAAAGGTTCCCAGAAACTGAAGAAAGTGTGATTAGATGGCTCTAGGGAAGAGGTTTCATAGCATTTGTTCAGCTTATGGGGATCCTCAGTCAGGCAGTGGTTTCAGGAAACCCAAGTGATACTAATATTAGGACATGTTCACTGTCATGAGATTACTGATACTAAAGAAGCATCCACTTAGGAATTCAGGAAAATATAAGTTACAGAAACAGCCTACTATTAAGTGATTTCACAAAGGAATGAGTCAGTCCCTCAGTCTCTGTGAAAAAACACTCTTTTTAGGAAGCAATTTCTACTCATAGCAAATAGGCTGGTAGGAGCAGATGGCAGATCTCCGACATCAAATTTCTGTAAGAACATCTGTTAGGCATGAACCAAAGAGAATTGGAACTGGGAAAAGAACAAAACCTCTTGAGTTTGGTTCCAGGTGTGTTTTTTCTCCAGAAATACTCTTTCTTGGAAAAATGTACCTGTACGTGATACTGATGGATGCTAATGTTCAAGATTAAAACTCTTCCTATTGTGTTGTTAGATTTTCAGCTGGGTTGATCAATACAGGAGTAGATGTTAAAACCAACGGGGTATTCTGAGGTACAATATAGATTTTTTCCAGCTGAGGATTCAACCTACCGAGCTGCTTGAAAAGAAATCTTTGACATTGGACACAAAGAGCTTGAATCAGTAAGCTACATTGAGATGTTTAGTGGCATTTGATGTACCTTGGAGTATTTAAACTGTATATACAGTCTGGATGAGATGTCTCATGACCTATGGGGAAATATTGTTTCCCAGAAAAGATGGCTAGAGATCAAGCATACACCCTAGAGCTCTTCAAATGGCATTAGACCTGTGTGATTCAGTAACTAAATCAAATCCCCATCTTTATTTTGGGGTGAACTGAATCAAAATTTTATGATCAGTGGTAATACAACTAGTTTACCAGTGACCATAGTTCTTGTGGACTGTATGTCTGCAGACCTAGAGACCCAGCACATATAGGGACCCTTCCATGGAGGCATCTAAATGTAGTTTTTTTAAACCTGCAGGCTGAACCCACCCTGTCTATTTGTTCTGAAAGGTAATTAGCAGGTATGAAGGCTTTTAGAGACTGAGTTTAAATTACACTTCAGCCAAATAACAAGACCCTTTGTATCCTTACAGGATTTTGGCAGAGTAAGAAGACAAGGCTTTCCTGGGTCAGTGCCCTTGTACCAGCAACATTTCCACTGCCTTGAGGAGGTGATTTTGATGGATTCCTCCTCTGTCTAAACCCTCCTGCAAATGAGCATTAAAAGAAGCTTCCGGAGGGCACGTCCTGTTAGCACACCGCTTCTGGAGATCCAGGTTTTTCCTCACTGAAGCCACTCCCTTTTTTGCTTTTAATACACAAGCCCCTTTGGCACCTTGGCCACCTATTCCAGCCTACCTCACAGGGATGTTTGGATGTTCAATCAGCTCCGGTTCATGCAGCTCTTGGAAGATGTGAAGCGATATATGTATTATTATTTTATTCACACACAAAAATAAATGTCTTCTTAAACCAGTAACTGTGAACTCTTATTGCTACTAATAGTGATATTCTCTGTGGTTTTGAATCAAAGCTTGCTGAGTCATGCAATCTTTTCAAAGAAATAAGTCCATACGGTCTCGCATATTCCCGAGTGATTTGGAGAAGAGCTGGCTAAAACAGCAGCCAGGTTTAATGATGATACTAAAGTATTGAGGATGACAAGACTGAAAGTTGAGTGTGAAGAACCATACAAGCAGCTCTTGGTAGTGAGTGAGTGGATGACAAAATGGCAATCAAGAAATACTTCCAGTATTGCAAACTTTCCATACAGTTATATATATATACACATATTCCCGACTTCATAAACACAGTGATGGGGTCTGAACTATCTCTAACAAGAAACAAGATTTGGGGTGATATATAGACTGGTTTTGAAAACATCAGACCTGTGTTCAGTAGCGGTCACAAAAGTAAATTAAATGGCCTGTTTTATTCAGTAGGGCTTCTGCCGCATCAGTTTACTGGCTTTTCTCTCTCGTGCACTGACCACTGAGTGTTCTTCCTAAGAAGTTCCTCATCCCATGTCTATTGAGAACTTCCCTCCTAGGAAACCTTTGTTTTTTCTCTTGCATAGCTGGCAGGAAGACAGCTGGACCCAAACTCTGATAGTGCAACTCAAGCTATAGTACAAGCCAGATAGTAGAAAAGAGATTTCTTGATTGATCCACACCTTCCAAAGCTAATTCAGGACCTCAGAAAACTTCCTCTTCAATCACCTGAGGAATAAAACAGTTTTCAAAATGATTGGGATAGGGACTTTCCAAAAATGTGCAGATCAGTGACTTCTTCCCCTCCCAGCTCTCTTCCATGGCAGGGACCCAGATGGGAGATGGTCCTATGGCTGATCTTGGACAGGCACCTCAGTCACTAGGACTGGAGATTCCCCACTGAAACCTATTTTCATGCATGAGCAACCTCTCTCAAGTGTTCCCCGAAGGGTAATGAACATCATGTACCTTCCACCCACAGACATCTTCATTGTGTCTGCAAACGTCTGTGCCTCTCAACGTCATTTTTTCCTTGCACTTAACTTTGGGACAGGGGAACTCAACAGCACTGCTTGCTGCAACATGGTGGTTTTTTTACTCCTAGACCATAGGAGATTTCCACTAAATTAATCCTCCCCTTCTGTTCTGGCAGATGACTTGCCCCTCGGTTGTAATCGAAAGCAGGCTCTCTGCTTCAGGTCCAAAGACATTTGCACTCCTTGCCATGCAACCCAGAAAACAGACCACAAGTGCCAATTTCCCAAGCTGAAAAGGCAAACAACAAACCAACAAGCCCCCTGAAGGAACAGGGAGTCAAAGAGATGAGTTTACTCTTTCTGGGTGATCAACTGCCATTTTTTCACAAGGACAGGTCCCATACAAAATCCCCCACCCACTCCTTTGCTTCCAGGTCAAATATTAATTCTAACAGTCTCCTCAGGATCAACAGCTTCCCATCAGTAACAGCCTTAGTGTTTTCTCTGCACATGGGCAACTGTTGGCCAGCGTCTTCTCCTGGTGCTCAAGGAGA
Organism: Elanus axillaris; assembly: GCA_026212715.1. Lineage (NCBI taxonomy): Eukaryota > Metazoa > Chordata > Aves > Accipitriformes > Accipitridae > Elanus > Elanus axillaris. Next base: position 26,254,169 of record JANZLQ010000017.1, on the reverse strand, counting down.
AGGAGGAAGAGGGTCACCTTGCCCAGGTTCCCTTTCCCCAGTGCCAGGCAGGTTTCAAGGGGGCTGTTATCACCCCAGGTGGAATTACCTTTCCATGGAGAGAGCCTGGACCCAGGATGAGCATTGCTGTCACTCTCCAGCTGGAGCTGGGGGAGGGAGGTGAGGAGGATGGAGCTGTTCCCTCTTTCTTTCCCTCTTGCCAATGTTGTTTGGTTCCAAAGAGCATTGAACAACGTGTGATGGTGTGGGCTGACCCCGGCAGGGTTTGCTCAGCAGCCTCACTCCCCAAAACAAATACCCCTGCCCCTCGTGTCGCCTGGGACAGGTAGGAGGAGAATTATGCAAGGAGTAGACAAATACATTTTCCTTCTCCATTAAATCCTGTTATTTTTGCAAGCAAACTTCACCCTTGACAGTTTCCTTATGGCTGGCCATGTTTTATGATTATGGACTGCCCCTTTCTTTACCTCTTTTTGGCCACGTTTTCAGAAATGAAGCTGAGGGCTCTTGTGGATGGGGTGTCTGTCTGAAATCTTGAGCAGGTGCACAGAACAGTTTGGGTTGTGGGGTTGCATCTATGTCCTAGCTCACACATCAGAAATCAGACAGCTGGCCAATGTTCCCTATGGCTTGCTTAAAATAAATTTCTGGCACACATACAGACACAGAGTGTTTTAATATAAAAGACTGACTCCTCGAAACTTCTTTTCCCATGTTCAGGAGGAGAACAGAGGAGAGATGACAGAGGATTCCTTCAACATCCCCTGCCTGGAGCAAAAGAAGGAGGCAACACAGTACAGAACACAACGAGGTGCAAATGATTTCACCTCCTGTCCCCCTCCTCTCCACTGATAGGGTTGATGAAGACACCAAATGTAAACCCAACAGCCCGTTTAAGAGCCTGTGCCTCTGCCTCAACAATGTGTGCGAAAATACATGGCCTTTCCCTAGACCACCACTGCCTACCCCAGTTCTCACAGCTCCCTGGCAGAGGCCTGAAGCTCCATTTTCTCATCATGTTGCCCAAGAACTTCTTCGCAGCAACCCACCACTGGCAGTCTGGGAGGTGCAAAGAGAGGGAGATGTGGGCTTGATACCCCCAGGCATCTTCTGGATGTTGTGCCCATCACATGAGACAGACAGAAATGAGGCTTCCCCTCCTCCCCTTGGACTTCAGAGGGCCATGGCAATGCTGCCAGTCCTCTCTGTCCTGCCAGCATTACATAATTGTCCAACCTGCTGAGCAGGGACAAATGTTCCGAAGCATGGATGGGGAATTTGTCCCGCTTTGCCATCTGCGTCCTCTTGCCCCTCCTCAACTTCCTCATCTGCCCTGCACTGTAAAGAAGATTTTTACTTGTTTCTAAAATCCTAGTCCTGACATAGCAAGCTAATGTGTTTTTTTTCACAGACTGAAGCACCCACTTCATGCCCTACACCCAATTTGTAGCAGCCCGTTCACCAGACACAGACCTCTCTGCCTTCTGCGTGTAGACATAGTTCACCTCCTGCTGTTATTCTCCATCGCTTCAGTTTGCTGCTCTCACTGAAGCAGTAAAAAATTAAGCACCCTCATGACTTGATTTCATTAATGATTCTTGGCTTATACAGCTTGTCTGAAAAAAAACCCTCACTTGCAGTTCTCATATGTCTCAGGAGTGGCATTTCCTGGAGACAAGCACAAGTATTAAGTACAAAGCTCTGTTGACACTTCTTCTGGTCCATCTTATACATCACTGTTCCTTCGTGTGCATGAAAAAAAATTTTGGATTTTTTTGGAGATACAGAAAAAAGTTACAAGGGATTAAGTTAAGGGATGTGGAGACATCACACACAAGTAGACTTGGTATGTTGAATCTACGAAATCAGAAAGAGAGTCTCTTCATAACCACATCAAGAAGGTGACTAGCAGCAAGGGAAAATGTTATTAAACCAAAGTCATTTTGGGCAAAGAATGAGTAGGTTTAGACTCCTCACAAAGGCTAGACTTCAGAAGAAGGTTTAAACCTTCAGAGTAGGATATGGAATTCAATGCCTGTAGCAGCAGTGAGCAACATGACTTCACCATTTTCAGGACAAAGCTTAGCTGATTGCTGAAAGGGAATTAGGATGCAGTCTCCTATGCCACAGTAGTGTCCCTTCCAGTCCTTTCCGCCTAATGACTTCTTCAAGGTTTGGTTCAAATCCATGGTTAAAGTCACAAATATAAGATGCGGAGAGTAACTGAGCTCTGAACCATGCTAGAAGAACATCTGAAGCTATTACCATGCCTGCCAATCTCATAGCCAGGAGGGAAAAAAATCCACAGCCCTTTCACCCCTACCCTTCCTTCTTCAGTTTCAGCCCTACCACCCCGATCCAAGCAAGGACTGAAGCTCTGATCCTTTCCTGCAGTCAAGGAGGAGGGTTTGTTGCCTCCTTGTTTCACACAGCCTTGCAGGCCAGGTGCCCTGCTATGCTCACTGTGCCTGCTGGCTGGGGGTAGGACAGGCTGTCACAAGACCATGGCCAAGAGCCATGGGGCATCAGCAGATCTGTGTGGTTTACAGTATTGCGGATCACGGGAACCCACCTCCCTCCTCCTCCAATCCTGTGTCCTCACCGGGTGCAGCCCACCAGCTGGCACAGGGCATGCGAGCAGAGTGATTTGGCTGCTCAGGTCAGCTAGCATGATTTGGTCATTGCTCAGGTCAGGTATCTTCAAATCTGTTAGGTTGCAACATCTTCATACATCACCAGTCTCTATAGTAATGGGGCAATGAACTCGCTGTTCTTCAGACAGCCACTCCTCCGCCCCTCTTGTTCTCTGCACTGCTCCATCCCAGAGCCTTTATAAGTAGAGGGACTAACCGTCTTCTACCTGGAACGTCAGCTTCTGTCCATCTCCGAGTATCTTCATACCTGCAGAGTCCATTCTACTACCAGCTGGCAGTCATGAGAATCCTTTTCTTCCTCGTTGCTGTTCTCTTCTTCCTCTTCCAGGCTGCTCCAGGTAAGATTGAAACTAGATAAGCTGGAGGCTAAAAGGGTGGATGTGCAGAGCAATCCATTAGACCCCAGTGCTGAGGTTCAGATTACCTCTGTGCTCTTGGACTCTGTGACTTTCATATTAGAAGTCCCCTATCCTATTCACAGTCCTAATCTTTAAGCTATTGAGTCAAGGTCCTTGATAGTCTTCCTCATGGTCTCTTTTTAGCATCTTGCGTTCCAGACACGATGACATGATGGAAAAAAAGATGTTCCTCTGTACTGAGGCAATTCTTACACTGATACTTAACATGCGACCCTGTAATGTGAGAGCTTTCCCTTCCCACAATTGCACCCACACCTCCTGATTGTGTATTCTAGATTAGTAGATCTCCTATATTTTTGGAAAAATAGTAGTCGTGACTGTGGGTCTTTGCCTGAACTCTATACCGTCCGTGTGCATTAAGTGGGTTTAGAGCACATGCATGATTCCAGGCTGTTTGGGGGACTTCAGAGAAGTTTAGGCTATCTCCATCCTTGCTTTGATTGGTGGTGGACTCACAATTGTACCTACTTCCCTAGAGCAGCAAACACCTGTCTATTCAAAGAAGAAACATAGAACCGCTTAAGCCAAAAGCAGACACTGGTAGGAGCTTTAGACAAAGCCTGTGCTACATGCTTCTGGACTGCTTTCTCGGACTTCTCCTATTTTATGCATCACAAAAAATATCCTCTATTTCAAAACAGTGACCTCTGAGATGGCTGCAAGGCTGGTGCAATTCCAGTAGGGTCTCTGGGAAAAGGGCAACAAGTTATTTTATATCTCTTCATAAAGACTTATGCACAGAAAAGAGCCATTACACAATAGGGCTTTTAAATTTAGGAGACAAGGGAAACCAAGATCTAGTGATGTCTTTAAAATCAGCTGAGTGAAATTAATGACACACAATCCTTGAATAATATGAGATTGAGAGAAAAGACTTGAGAACCAGTAGGACAAATTGGTTGAAATGTGGTAGATCTAATTTGGAATAAAGCTTGCATGCCTTTCAAATTAAGGATAGAGTCCAATTTGATGAGAGGTATGGATTGAACTAGGCACAGAAAGTACTGGGTAAGATCGAGTTTGTGCTTAGCAAGACGTTGGGGCAGCTGATAAGGGTCTCTTCTGCCTTTTAAGTGCACAGATATATAAGGCTCCAAGTGATACAAGAAATCCATTTAAATCATACAAAAATAACACAATTTGAATCTCAAGCTGAACATCCCAGTGGGAACAAGTAATATCTAGCCTGGAAATACTCTGAACCTGACCTTTGGGCCAGCTTTTCGGCTGGGATAAGCCTGGACAGATGCCCTGAAGGTGACGGAGCTGCAGTCTTTGCCACCACCTCAACATTGGCCCTTCAGTTCTGAACATACCAGCATGGTAAAACCAGCATAGCATCTAGCTAAACCACATACAGTGCTAGTGACAGCAGTCCCTGACTTTATGGTGTATATTTCAGTGTATAACACGTTTTAGTTATGAAAATGTTAGTCCCATTTCTTTGGCTATGATTAAGATTTATCTTTTCTGAAGTTTTATGCCATCTGGTTTAGCCATACCATAGTTTACACTGTAACACAGTGCACAGGTTTCCTGTGAGCATGCCACTCATGCTCACAGTGCTCAATGCTTCCTGTGAGGAAGCTACTGAAAGAGGAAGATAAAGATTATGAGTCATAAATATGCTTTACATTTGCAGAAACTTGAACTGAAAGTTTGAAGAAACTCAGGACATTATTATTTGAATATCATCACTTTTTATTCTGAGAGTAACGTGGGATTAATTTTAAAAATACATTATTCTGTGTTTCCTTTTTCATATAACATAGCATTTCTGTGTGTAACTGGAATCACAAGGACACGTCTCCAGGAAAGATGCTAAGGAAGCAGACAGTTATCTTCAGGTCACTATTAATCAGGCAGGCTGTTTCTCCAGGCTGTAATGGAGAGATGCCAGTTAGTTTGCATTTCATAAGGATGTAAAGACCTTAAGAAGGTGCGATCAGGTTATCCCAATCACAAACTAGGCACTGTGGCAGGAAACCACATACTGCACCAGGTAAATTTGATGCTGCAACTCTCCAGTCCTCTGCCTTGGCAAATGAACATGAATTTTCCCTTGGGTTTTTTTGCAGCTTACAGCCAAGAAGCTGCTGACACCTTAGCATGCCGGCAAAACCGGGGCTCCTGCTCATTTGTTGCATGCTCTGCTCCTCTGGTTGACATTGGGACCTGCCGTGGTGGGAAGCTGAAATGCTGCAAATGGTAAGACGAATTCCTCTAGAGAAATGCTTCTGCACCAAGAGCAAATAGACTTACTGGGCTTTTCCCCCTTTTGGCATGCACCAAGCCACCTTCTCCAGCTCCCTACACCCTCCAAAAGACCCTCTAGTCGCTGGGGTTTGTGGCTGGTAACAAAAAGGCAGAGCCTTCTGGTGTCAAAAATGCCAGTCTGCTTTCTCTGAAAAACCACAGGGAGAAGTTGATGATGAGCAAGAAGGAACCTGGAGTTTGCACATCTAATATTGCTAATAACATATTGCATATCACTAATAACTTCTTCCAGCATGAGTCTGGTACCAGGGCAGAACCAGCTGATGCTCAAACTCTGCCTCTGCTAAGCAGGGTGGGCACAGCTTGAGACAGTCAGCTCTGAGGACTCCCCCTCAAACCACACAAGCAGGAGCATGAAGCTTTGTACTACCCCCAAAAAAAATCTTACTGGCACAGAATAACCATTAAGCAAGTCAGGACTCATACCAGGGGTGCAGTCCTCCATCTGGGTTACTTCCTCCAGTGCAATGTACCAGGTATTAAACCAAAGTGCCACAGGACATTTTCCACCCTCTAGGAATAAAGCATGTCTTCATCAGCACCAGTGAGAAAGCACCTGCATTTATAGGAGATATCCCACGCAGACTGATGCTGTAATATGCCATGGTCCAGCTTTGCAGTTTTTGGCAGTTCATACCAAAGGAGCTGTAACAGATCTACCCCTTTTTGGACCCCATACCTCTTTCTTTTCTTTTTTTTTTAATTATTTGCATTTATACTAAAACTAACTGGGTTTCTGTGAAACATCATGATGAAGGATGCAGAAAAAGTGAAAAGCCTTGTCACCCTTTTTCACAGAAAAAGGGCATGGTGGCCATGGAGGACAAGTGAGAGGGTCAGCCACTTTCTCCAGGGCAGCTTTTTATTCCTAAGCTAGTTTTGTTCTTAAACTAAGCCCTGACAAGTACACTGGGTCAGCTGCAGCTGCAGCTGGATAGCTGTGGTGCGTGCTGAGTGGTAACACCCACATTCTTCATTTTATCTGGGTTGGTTTATGGCCAGGAACATGGGTCAGAGGTCCAGCTCACAAGGACCTCTGATAGTCCTTCACCCTGTATGTTACCTTAAGCCTGTGGCAGTCTGAGACAGCAAGGTATAATTTACTTGTTTGGATGGAGATAGGTGGACTAGCTAAGCACCTGGTTTTTCTTTGCAGGACGCCCAGTTCCTAAAACCGACACCTCACTGACCACACAGACAAGAACTCTGGGCATCTGAGACATCTCCCTCTTTTGACATCAATGGATCCCAGCCTCGGTGCAGAGCTGGGGACCCTTCCCATGGGGCTGAAGACCCTTAGGAGCACAAGAAGACCTGAGGAGGAGTTCTTGTACCCTGATAAAGAGATTTGCAGCTTCAATTCTAATAAAAGCAAGTCACTGTGAAACCACATTGCTGACATTTGCTTATGTATGTCAGGGTGGTTTTTGCTGTTCTTACTGTCTATAAAAATCAACCTGTAAATGAACTTTATTTAACTAAATTAAGTTAATTTAAGTGCATGTGTCATTGAGTCCTGTTAAATTGTCCTGCAGAGCCTTTGAGTTGCCGCGATTTGTGCGGCAACATATTTATTAATAAATCACGAAGCACGAGAGCCCATTCCCTTTTCCATCCCAGTCCAGGGCACCAGGCTGGGGTTCAGGAGACAGGCTCACTCCTTCAGTCCTCTTTAGGTCTTGAAACTGCCTCCCCACATTCACATCATTCTGCTCCTCATGCCTCTATTTAGTCTAGACCAGCAGCAGGTCAATGGGATTTTACTGCTCTGGATCCTAAACTAGTCAAACTATTTATCACTGCGCTATGCTGGCTGGAGGCAGTGGTCTGCGTGTCCATCAGCCTGGAGTCTCGGCACCGGCTGTTACAAGGTATAGATGCAGCCCCGGCTTCCCTTCCCCATCCCTAAGATCCCAGAGTGCTAATGCAAAGGCCAAAAGGATTTGAGATAAGGGATGACTAAAAGTATCCATGCTCTCCATGCCAGGAGCTGCTATGGATGGTTTTAGGACTGCCACGGGCCCTGAACATGGACGGTTTGTCCCAGATTTCTACTAGCCTGGGTTTGGAGAAGTTATTCTTGGCTGTTACTGGTCAACCTAATAATGAATAGGACCAGGCCATATTCCTGCCTGTATGCGAGTTTGGTTTCTCCTCCTCTTCTTGGGTAAGTTTACCATAAGGCACATCTCACATTGACCCCAGGTGAGATGAGAGCCAGATCCTCTAGCAAAAACACACGCCAAGGCAATTCCTCACAGGTATAAGGATCAAACACAAGTCTTCCGGAGCAAGTTTATTAAAATTTATTGAGACATGTAGACTATGAAATATGACCCTCCCCCAGCTGAGCGTTCAGTGCCTCCTGGAGACATTTGTCTTCTAGCGTCAGTCACATTATGGCCAACTCTAAAGGGAAAAGAAAATAATTAATATCTGTTTTGAGGGCCAAAGGAAGAACCTGCTCTGACAGGCTTCTGCATATTGGTGATCTGCTCTCTGTGATAGATGTCGGTGGCTGAAATATAGTTTTAACAGAAAAACATTTTAGAAAAATGAGAAATATTGGTCTTTTCTGGGTGGTTCAAGAATTGCTTTAGAGTTTCTTTACGTTGTTAAGTTTGTTTGTGGAGGAGTTTTTTTTCTTTCTGTTGTAGTTCATGCTTTGGTGTGTGCATGTGTGTGTTAAATGCATATTTTCAGCTCTAAAAAATTCCAGATTTTCCAATGGGATGATACAGCTCTTACATTGCCAGAAGCTCTGCTTAGCCCATCTGAGGTGCCAATAGTCACTATTCATACTGCAAAAAAGGAAAAAAACTTTCAGATTTTGTACTTATAACCAGGAAAGGACTTGAATAAAAAGCACAGGAAAGATTGAATGAGCACCAAGAGCTCATATTCCTGGATAACTCGTCAGTGCTTAGCAGGATATTCACAGTCCTTCTGCTGCTGAATTTTAAGCATAAATTGCCTGTTATTTTACTTATTAATGAATTGCCCGGTCTCTGTACCTGAAGCTTCCTACTCATCTTGAAATCTCTGGTATCAAGAGGAATTTCTGCTGCTGATGTTTTGGTTTTAACATCTCTGCTATTAATATTGAACAAAGATTAAATAAGACCCTCCAAAAATAAGACTAGCTGCAGCATCTTGCAACAAAAAAAGAAACAGAAAATGAAATATTAGAATCAGTGGAGGCAGCGTGTAAATTTTCATGGATATTTGTTTCTGCAGTTTCATATTGGGGTAAAGACACAGGCTGAACTTTAGGATTCCAGTAAGGAATTAAAGAAAAAAATACAGTTTAATGTTTTGGTTTTGTCTAAAAGGGGAGAATTACAGAACTAGAGAAAACATCTAGCAGAACAGCATAACTTTCAGGTTGTTCTTCTGACTGTGAGACTTTGCAGTGTGCAAGATGCAGGTTTCCTATGAACCTGACCCAAATGTCTCAGGTCTCCAGTGTGCACATTGAGACATGTCCTTTGAAGCCAACGTTACTCATCACAAGCAGTTGGAGTTAGCTAATGGGAACAGCAGAAAAAAAAAAGTCCGTTTCTAGCTAATTACTTAACTCTGCCAGCTTTGACTGTGATCTTTCCCATGAGGCGCTCAAGCTACATCATGAATGGTACAGAGGGAACTAGTGAGGAAATCCTCAGGAAATCCTATATGTGAGTGTGCAGAGTCTCTACTCCTTTGCCAGCTTGCCCTAGAGGACTTTCACATCTAAAGGGTAGACTGGATGTGTGAAAGTGAATAAAACCATTGCCCCCCCCAAGAAACACCTGATCTTCATCAAATCCGTAACCCACCACAGTCCGACAGCAAGGGACCCCTTGCTGGCAACGTCCAAAGGACCTCATATTGGGTAGAGCACAGCGGTCGGTGGAACAGGTACCCCCAGCCTGTTTGCATTGCACATCGTTACTAGGTGCACGCATGAAACCTGCACAAAAAAAAAAACCCAGAGTCTTGATTTTCCTTCCCAAAGACGACTAAGAAGAAGTTAGGGTTATAGTGTGACAGCAATAGTCTAGTCTGCTTACAGGCTGCCTCAATCTGTACCATTAAATTCCCTGGTTTTCCAAAGCAGGAGGGTTCCCAATGGACCCAGCTAGCATCTATTCACTGCTAAAGTGTGCCCAGCACACTGGCAGCACTAGCTGGCCTGGGACAAAAGGGACTAAAGCCCATTTTATTTCTATTTCTATTTTAGATTCTCCATACTCACTATCTTCCCTCTGCATTTCCTTTGATTTTACCTAAAGGCTCTTACCTGAAGTGCCTTGAAGGACTAAAAGGAAAACAGCAAAGAAAAGGGAAAAGATCTTCATGTCCGAATTCAGTGCCACCAAACACAAGAGTTACTGAAAAAAAACCAAACAAGGAGAGGTCATGCATTTCACCTGCATTTGTCATTACCCAGTACAAACACTATTTATGACACATAAGCAGCTGTTTTTTAATAAATGTGCCATTTATGCAATAGAGTAAATGTTCTAGAATAAATCTAATGAACTACCACTTTTTGAGGAAAGATATATTTGAAAGCACACTGCGTAAGATCAAGAAAATGTATTTATGCCTATAAATTTTTAAAGAGCTAGATGAATATTGTGATTTTCTTTCCATCAGCTGCAAAGATAGCCTACACCTGCTTCTATATTTGAATCCCATACACCTGGATGTTATAACTTTAAAAAAAGAAATGTAATTAATTTCCTCCAAATTTTATCCACATCCTATAATATAAGCAAGCTCCCTTTTATAAGTAAATTGCTACATGCACAACATCATTAGTATTTCCATTTAGAGTTTTTTGTATTTTTATTTGAGCAATCATAGTGCATCTAGCTGGGATGGAGTTAACTTTCTTCATGGCAGCCCACATGGTGTGGTGCTTCACGTTCGTAGCAAGTCACTTAATGACTAAAATGTCTATTTTATTTAATTATCATCTATTTTGTTTCGGATCTGTGTAGATAATGACTTAAGCCATTCCGATTTCTCTGGATAATAAACACTCAGAAACCGTAATTATTCAAGTAATAGCCATTTTTGTTGCTTACAAGCCAGTAATAAGTCATTGAAAATGTCTCTACAGAAAAAGCTAAGAAGCCATCTATCCCTTCTCTCCATAACACCTCTATAATGTGTGCCAGCTGAAAGCCTCAAAGGATCTCTCCACCATCATTTCTTGCTGCAGATTCCAGTTAACTTTTGAAAATGAAACAAACCACTATAATCATTCAGAATCACCATTATTTACTAAAATAATCAGCCAGATGCATTACTGAAATACCACGCATTGTACATTTCGGTTGTTTATGAGGATTTAATTAAGCTGCAAAATTATAGGTCTTGAAATTATTAATTTCTTTTTAGAGAAGCAAAAAATATTACCAAAAAGAGATGTATATTTCTCCTTATAGTTGAAACTGAGTGGAAGCTATACCTTCAGCTCACCTTAGAGGACTTCAAGAGAGGGGGCACAGTGGCCAGTCTGTCCTACCCGGTTCCTCTCAAGGGACAGCTTCACCGAGTGATGTCTTGCCCCAAAACAACCGTCTTTATATCTTCCTGCTGATGCCAGCGCTGCCACGGACCAGCTGGCCAAGGACATGGGCTTCTCATGGCAATTCCCAGCAGCTGAACTGTCACTTCCCAGCAGCTGATAAGAAATGGTGACTGCTCGTGAACTCTCTCCCCTTTCTCTGGCACATGGGTTAGCTCTTCTGAAAAGCACCTGACACCACCTGGGTTTGTGTATAACACATCGATCCACCGTGGAAAAAGCATCCTGGGATATATAATGAAAGCTGCTGGTTTGGATCCAGTGGGAACCTAATTCTACAGGGCTGTCCATGGCCACAGTGCCTGGTGCTGACTGCAGAAAGGTCCTCTCTGAAGCCTGGAGATACCTACCACAGCACCTAAACACCTACACTGAGGAAGCTCAGTTTTCGCACAAGACTTTAAAAAAAAAAAAAAAAGCTCCTGATAGGTCTTGTGGGCTGTGGACAATGTCTTGAGAGCAGGAGTTTAGCACCCAGCCTAGTTCGAGCAGTTTTTCTGCAGCAGCACAATCACACAGAGGAGCACACTTATCTGTGCACCAAGAATATTTTCATTTTCATGTATTTACCACATCTGTATTCTACTCATTGCAGGACAAGTAACTAGTGTTGGAATAATTGAAGTTTCAGGGAGGTACCCACTTCCACACACCCACTTGCTAGGTTGCCAAAGGAAACAACCTCCTCAAAACATGTTTTGGTCAAGCACAGAGGACTCGGACCAGAGAGACTGATGGCAGCACTGGCACCTCCTGGATCCTGAAGGCACCCAGGTGAGCCCAGAGAAAGTTGTGTTTTGATCGTCGTACTACGAAGAGCTTAGGAAAAACCCCAACGTCCTTGTATTCCAAACAGCCAACCAAAAAAACCTCCACCCACCCAGGTCACCCGCCTGCCAGAAGAGGGCAATGAAGAACTAATACTGAAATACCCCTCCAGCAGCCTTCTTCAACTGAGTACATCAATTATTCTGACAGCAGGGTTTTATGGATTTTCTTCTTAATTATACTGATCTCTTCTGATTCCCAGCAGTGATATGTTAGTGAATGATGTTTTCTGGCAGCCCAACCTCAACACCCTCAGTGTTTGGCAATGTGCTGTGGGCTCCTGCAATGGGCAAGGCAGCAGTCCTTGCTCTGAAAATCATATGGAACCCAACAGGTAACAGCGGGAGCGGGTCCCGGGAGAAGAGTGTGGGATTTCCTTTGCCTCAGCAGCTGGAGGCAGCCAACGATGAGCGCCTGCGGAGGTGGGACTCGTTTCCTTCCTTTAGCAATCATCCGTCTCCGTGTTGCAGGACCTCAAAATCCTGTTTTCTTGGGTCCAAGTGGTACGAAAGGGAAAAAATCCAAATCGGTGCTTTAACTGCTCAGAGACAGCTATGTTACTAAATCCCATTCTTGTACAATTTAACTGGCAGAACATGTGTAATTGCTTCGCAGTGGGCAGGACCATTTTTTTCTATGGGTGGGGATTTTTTTCTTTTGAAAAAATTTACTTAAGCAACCAAATGATGAAATGTAAAGAGGCAGAAATAAACACTATGAATATTAAATCCATAAATGTGTTCAGAGAGGCACAGAGCTCTGAACTGAGCCTTTGGGGTCTGTTTCACTGCAGCAAATGCAGACAAGCAAAAGACAGACAGCCAGTCAAGCCCTGAAAAGGACCTTTGTGCCAGTGTCAGCTGCCCAAAGCAGTACAAACCAGATCAAAGCTCAAATATGAATCAAGACAGGGATAAGATCTTCCACTAAAGAATTATATCTGTTGTTATACTTGTAGTAAACTTACTTTAAATTTCTTAAATATGGTAATTAAACTATCTGTAATTTAAATTACAGTATGCTATTATTGACTCTAAATATTGTTTTGGCTACTCAAGCTTACAAAAATACACGTTTGTTGGCAATTAAATATGTGTAATAAAAGAATTAATGTTGCATATCAATTAAATTGTGTGCTGAAAGCATTTTGACAGCTGTGTGTCTTATTCAGTTTCCTTTCCCTGCCATACTGCAAAGCATACTCTGTGGAGCCCTAATAACCATATTTTTCTTTTATACACAGAGCATGTGCAGGCACATGCACACACACGCACATGTGCATGTGTACATTCATAATATATAAATGTTGTAAGAGAAATAAAAGCTGAATTTTCTAAACCGCTTTATATTTTATCTTAGCTGAAGAACATACAAATAGAAAAGAATAATCCAGATATTCTGATACATGATTTATTCAGAAATAGTCAGGATATTAATTAAGTAATTGTTTATTTAAAGTTACACATAGTCTATAACGATGGCATTTCTCACTCCCACATTTCTCTACAGTCCTCCTAGCAAATCCACACTAACTAACTATATAGATATAAATATAAATATATATATATGATATTTTTAATATGAACATGTGGAAGGACTCTTCTAAATCCCAGTTGGCTTTTTGTCCCTCAGCACACCACAGACTCCTGTCCTCCGTGAATATCCAGGTCTCAGTTCTTCTGCTCCCACTTAGCCAAGTGCCACCTGAGATGGCCCCGGGTCCCACCTGGCCTCCCCAGCTGCTCCAGCAAGGCTTGGTCTCCTCCCTCCTGACCTTCTCCACCAGCCCCAGGTGGAGGTCTCGGACAGTTCAGAGCACCACAAATTGCTCTAAATGCTGGTGTGAAGGCAACTGGGTTAAACCCTGTGCGTTTAATATATCACCTCCCTCGTGACGCAGCTTACCTCTGATGGTGGGATGTCCTCAGCCTACTTGAAGCCATAGGATCCTTCACCTTCTCTTCGCCATCCTCTTCCTCCGGTATCGTCTGTGCAAATGACGGGAAGGGATGACAAACCTTTGGTACTCTTGCCCAACCTTTGTCCTCACGGCACGTCCACAATTTGCAAAAAAAAAAAAGGCATGAAATCCAGCCATGGAACAATCCTGCTGTCCATTCGGTGGCCTTGGCCAGCCCTGTGGAAACCTGCCCAGATCTGACTTGGCCAAAACCCACCCACAGAGACCCTCGAGCTCAGAGGAGACAAGCAAACCGAAGGCTTGCCAGCTGCTTCCAACACCCTTGAAATATGAGGGCAAATGTGCTGCTAAGGGAACCAGAGAGCAGAAATTCAGCTTAATGTCTACAGGGCAGCAGTAATATTTGTCTGTGCTTCACCGACTGCACTGCAAAGTCAGGCTTTATGCCACATGGACCGTTTACCCAGCTGGGACCAAAACATAGATTTAGATAACCTGAAGGTGGACATCTGATCTGCCTTTCCATTCAGGGCACTCAAGCACTAAAGCTGATAGCTGGTCTTGAGAAAGATATTCCCAGCACTGAGATTTTTTAAAATCATCCACGTGGAGTTCTGCAGAGACAAACAGCCTGTTCCAGTCCCCTTCCTCACCTGAGTGTGGCATCTTTCCAGGGCAGCAAGGTTTATGGTCCTCCTGGTTACATCATCCAGAAGGTCTATGAAGCACCGCAGCGATCGCCAGGGGAAGTCGGCAAGACCTGCAGTGACACTCAGTCTATTACACATTTATTTTTATTACAGTGGGACATTGTCTCACAGACACAGTTGTTGTAAAGGGAAAATTCAGGACTCCAAGACATCATAGAAGTTTTAGGTTCTTCCTCTCCTTTTGTCCAAGGTGATTTAAAGCATTTTTACACATATGGCCCAATTTAAGAGCAGCAATGGCTCATGCAAGTTTTGGGCTCATGTGGCACTGGGTTGCCTGAATCAGGAATAGTCCCAGCACCTTTCAAGGCAAACCTAGTTTTTTCTTTCACATAAAGAAGCCATAACTAGGTAGTCCCTGGGCACTCCTGCTCCAGCCCAACACCACCAGTGCAATTAATATCTGTGAAATTTGATGCCACTGAGCTCCCATCTCCAGCATCAGCCCTACCCAGAAAATTGCCTTCTACCTTGTTGGTTTTTTCAAGCCACACATTTTTCCAAAGGGAATAGCATAGACACAGCTGTGCAACTGTCCACAGGGGAAACAACTGGAATGAAACCAAATAAAGTCTCCAGGAGAGACATGGGGAGTGCTGCTCCTTCTGGTCATGCTGCGAAACTTAGCAGGGAGCATCCTTCGGTGCTATTTGAAAAAAAATAGCTTTATATGTGGTGTAAAACTAAGCATTGTGGGACAGGAAAGAAAGAAGGAAATCATTCACTGTTATTTTCCTACAGCTTTTACTTCTGTCTCTCCATAAACCCCTCTGTAACCTGCTACTGCAGCCCAGGTTTCAGCTCTGTGCCCCAGCACCCAGCTCTGCTCCAGCCCAGCTGCACAATGGGGCCTGGGATATTGAGGAACTGAGCAAGCTGGCTTTAAAAGCTGTAATAAATTAACCTCTCTGTTAATGCTCTCCTTGAACACCTAAAGAAGCCTGGGGGAAAAAAAAAAAAAAAAAAAGAAGACAAATGGGCATTTATGCAAAGACGCGACACCACGCAGCCAGGATCCCACTAATGCCCCATCTCGTGTGCTGTCAAACCTCTGGTTACATCTGTGCATCCACAGCTTCCTCCCACCTCTCCCTTTCATAACACCAAATGCACGAGCATGGCACAGCCCAGCTGCAAGGCAGCGACCTCCAGCCAAGGGCAGCACGGAACCAGATCTCCTGCCTGGTGGGACAAAGCAGAACGACGTGTCTGATGGCCAAGCCGACAGCAGCTCTGTTCCTCTGGGTCTTCCCACCATCCTCCAACCGTGGAAACGAACTCCTTGTGTCATGGGTTAACTACTGCAAGGCATGGCTTGACCTTAAATTGTTGGCTCATGGGCAATTACTTGTTGATATTTGGGAGGGGGTAAAACTTCTGGAGCAGAGAGTGGGACAAGCAGGGACACATCCAAAGGAGATGGTGTAGCACTGGAGAGTGGGAAGGTCCCAGAGGAACAGGGACCAGGCATCTTGTCAGGATGTGTATAAGGAAAAGTGGAAAGAATGAACATTTCTTGCCATCACAGAAAGGGAAGAAAACCACATAAAGTTGCCACACTAAAGGTAGACCTGGAGGAAAGGTTTGCTCTCCGGAAGATACAGGTGGCAGGGAGGTTTGCATTTTCTCCATGCCAAAAGTCTCAGATTTGACGCTGTGCTCCAATAAAATCAGTCTGGAGATCCAGATAATTTTTTTTAATGTGTTCCCTGTGAAAAAAAAGAAGAAAAAAACCCCAGAGATTTCCTCCTCCATGCCACGGCTGACTTGGTGGACTCTCAGGGCCACCTACATCGGTCGCTGCCATGGAAGAGGAGACAGAGCTTCAGCAGCGCTTCCTAAGCTGGCTTCTCACATGTGCCAACCATCCTCCCTACCCTGGCCAGTGCCATTTGCTGGATTATAGGGAATTAACTGTCAATAAAGATGTCCTGACAGAGAATGGGGTTATTCATGCTGTTTAGATGTAGAGCAGAAGTGCTTCAGAAATAGGAATTGCTGCTTCTGTGTCCCAGAAAGGACTTAGGCTGAGTAACAGCAAACATGCTCATGACTCAGAAACTGTAAAATCTCAACACCTTTGAAGTAAATATTTAGTTTGAATACCTGTGTGTATACTGATCCATGTATAATATGTATATGAAAATATACATGCACATGTATATAGAGAGAATGTGTGACTTCTGACTGCTGTTTAAAAATGGAAGGATTAGAAATGAAATTTCTTCTTAGTAGACTGCTTATCTTTTATAGATAATTTGAGAAATATATATGAAGCTGCCAGGTGTGCTGGTTATCCTGCCAGAGGCCTGGCAGCCTGAGAAAGATTGAGTAAAATTGGGTGTCGGGAAGGACACTGAAACAACAGGAAAAAAACCCAGGAGTAATCCAGAAAGGAAGTAGCAGAAATGAAAATGTGATCTGTTATAAAATCTTATATGAAAGATTGTATTCTTGTTATAGTAACATACCTCATAATTTCATTATGCCCTAAACTATTAATTATGTAATTAATACTCTGAAAAGTAAGCAATGCTTATTCTTTTACTAACATGGAGAAAAGGCAACCGGAAGGTTAGATGTAAAGGACAAAATATTATGAAGGGAAACAATGACCATGCTACAGCTGCAAATCAGACAACGAAGCTGCGTACCAGAGGCAGAATAAGGAGCCTGGAGCTCCAGGGAGCAGTCATTGCACGTTCACAGGTATTTTATGTAACCCTGTGGCCTAACGTATCTTGCACAAACTTGGATCGTCTCAGATGGGTTGCACAAAGATCAGGGACTTTGCGGTGAAAGCAGTCTCAAAGCAGACCCTCCTTTCTCATTGGAAGACAGAACAAATTTGGCTGGAAAAGGCTTTTTTCATTGGCCCTCGACTGCGCTGCCAGCATCCCCAAACCTTGATATAAAGAGGCAAGTTTGGGTCTGGGGCACCCACTGGAGAAGAGAGACGGACAGCAGCGGTGATCCTCCACCTCCCCCGCTGGTAACTCTGGTTCTGGATAGGCACCCTCACCTCTTCACCTTTATACACGTCTTTTCCTTTCATTAATCTCAAGTCTAATGAGTTTTCTGCTTTCATTAACCCCTTCCTTCATATCACTCCAGTGAGTGCATCCAGTCTGTACGTGATCTATAGAACTATGGGTTGGGGGCTTGCAGGGCTTGCAGAAGGAAATTGTGTTTGCTGACCTCCAAGAGGAGTGAACAGAGACTTGGAAACCTTCACTCGAGGCATCAGAGACAGAGGGCTCGCTGGTTGAGAAACGTCTCGTTTCCTACAGGACAGGCATTTAGCCAGCCCAGCAGCTCAGAGTTGCATTTTGAGCTACTTATCTTGCCTGAATTCAAGTAATATTTTGAGTGAGCTGTCACCTTAATCGATATTCAAGAGATACAAATGTCTTTTTTAGACTTTCCTAAGGATGATGGTTGGCTTGGTCTCTGAACACTTTGTGAACTGCAGTATGTTGAAGGCAAATAATTTGTGGGTCTGTGCTGGTACCAGAGTAAACTGTGTGGTGTTGTACAGGTCTGGAAAATAATTTTTCAATGCAATAAGACCATTATTAAAACAAACAAACAAACAAACAAACAAAAAAACCCAACCACCAAAACACCATAGAATCTGAGAATAATTTGGGTTGGAAGGGAGACCAGGAGTTTCTAGTCTGAACCCATGCTCAAAGCAGGGCTAGTTAGGTCATGTTGCTTAGAGGTATATTTGTTAAAATTTTTAATATCTCCAAGGATGCAGTTTTCGCTCTGCTCTTTCTTCAAGTCCATTGTATTGTATAAGATTTTGGGTTTGGTTGGTCAGGGCATGTTTTAAGCAGTTCCTCCTCTCCCAGTCAGGAGGGGACCCTCCATTCAGTGTCTTTCGGTCTTGTGGTCTCTGTTCATTACAGGTCAGGAATTGACATCCCAGCTGTGGCCATGAGGATCCTTTACCAGCTCCTGGTTGTCCTCTTCATGATGCTCCAAGGGGCTGCAGGTAAGGTGCGAGGGGAGTAGAGAGAGGAGTTAGAGGAGAGAGGGAGAGTGCATCCACTTTTGCTTGCTTTCATGGTAAATGACTGTTCTTTTTCCACTGTGTAGGTCAGCCCTTCAATCCCAGGCCATTCGATCCTTGTGTAATGCAAAACGGACGCTGCTTCCCAGGGATATGTCGTCAACCCTATTACTGGATTGGAACATGTCATAATGGGTTTTCTTGCTGCAGAAAGTACGTAGAAGTGCAGGGATAACTGTGGTAATGACTGATATTTTCCTTATCTTTTCTTCCAGAGCAACATCTAAGGGGCACAGCTCCTGACACCATCCTCTTTCACTTCTCCAATGCCAAACCCGCTGGCGGAGAGGGTCCTCAGGGAGCATTCGCATCCCATGGCAGCCTCTGCTCTGCTGTCATAAAATAAAGAGAATGTCACTGCAGAAAACCTATTGGTGGGTAACCTGAGACTCACTCTTCTTCACCATGCAGGGGGTGGTATAGCTGAAGACTCCCTGGATTCTCCTTGGAAATCCTTTCTGCTTCTACCGAATGGCCTTGGCCTCTGAATCACCTCCATCCCATCGCTCCTGGTGGCAACAGTTCCTGCTGCAACAAAAAGCTCTCAAAATCTTGCTTTGCAGTGAAGCAAATACCAATGTCTGCAAAAAAAACATAAATATGAACCAGGCAACGCTGTGGAAATTATTTCTCCCCTCCCCCCCCTTTAATAAAATCAGTTACAATGGCATTCATATGGTTACACCTTGAGTGTTTTTTGTAGGGAAGGAGGGGATATGTCACAGAACTGCTCACGCCACAGGCAGTAACACACAGGTGGGCTGGTGGCTTTTACAGCTAGACATTTATCCACTTGCACCCCACTGCACCCCCCAGGGAAAAGGGAGGTCATTTCATCCCCCGCTTCCCAATGGCTGTATTCCTGGGACACTCCTGCAGTGACCGTGGTATCTTTGTCAGGGATGAAACCTCGCTCCTCTCTGTGATGATTTCATGGGCACTTCTAACAGCAGACACACATTCTGGTAGTTTCCAGGCTGCTCTTTGAAGGTATTATGGTATTTTTGACTGAGATGTCAGAGACAGAATCCATGCTTTCTGTCTCTTTTTCCCTGCCATCATGGCCTAGCAGTGTAGAAAATGCCAAGATTTCTCCAGGTGCTTCCTTCAGAGGTCTTGCAGGCATCTGAGAAATTTCACTTCTGAGGGGAATTCATGCAAGGGAAAAGCAGGAACATTTTAGATAACATCAGACCCTTGACAGCGACACAACCCCCAAAAAATATACAAAGAAGGAAAGAGAAGGAGACTAGCAAACACATTTCCAAAAGTTATGGATGTGCAACATAGTGATTTGGCCATTATCTTCTCAGAAGCAGTTGCTGAATGTGCACAGAACAGTGCCTAGTCAAATACATTACCAAACTGAGATGGTTTTGACTCCTAATGACTTGCTGAGTGGGTTTGGAGAGGTGCCCATGGATGTAGAAAACCCTCTGAAGGGGAAATGCTGTCTTCGTTAGAGACACAGCTCCCATTTATACTGTTCTGCGGAATGAATGCGTACAGCTCTGCAGCTTGCAGGAGATGCTGTAGCACAGTATCTCCTAATGCAACGTTTCTGGGTTTCTTGTACCCTTACTGCTACTTTTGCCTTTTTACTCTTATTGTAAATGTTTGTACTTCAGTTAAAAATCTTTAGAACAATTTGTCTCCGTTAACTATAAAGGAAGAGCAGTGAAAATAGCTTGGACTTTGGTGTTTGATTTTAGGACATCTAAAGTTTGGTAAGATCACTGCTGCCATTTGTCTCTAGAAAATATGATTCAATTCACATAGATTCTTTGGTTTTTAGCAACTTTAGGCTACGTGGCCTGTGCCAAGGAACTTTGAACACACACTGCATGCCTGCCAGTTACACCAAGAGGCTGGACTCTGCACTGGTAGCCTGATAACTTCAGTTAGCTGTCAAGTCAAAAATAAGATGGGGGGGGGCAGATTTGTTCATACAGATGTTAATCTCACCATTTCTCCCTGGTTACTCAAGATAACTACATAATCATTGGAGAGCTGAGCTCGATTAAGTACTTTTTGTGTACTGTTTGAAGTTTATGACTGTCTATCCCTTCATTATTGATTCAGATGATCTATACTTGAGTCAAAACTTTATCTGTTAAGTATAATGTAGTACATCTTTCGCAAATTCACTTAGGACTATAAAAAAACCGTTTGTCCTCCTTTCGGTGGATCTACTTTGGCACCACAACTGCTGGTAACGGATTTTGCAGCTAATTCAGAGGACTCTGAATTGCTATACTATACACTCCACAGTGCCATCAAAATACCTTGATCTCGTGTGCATCGATTATGCCTTATGGCTAGAATTCGGTTCAGTGCATGTGAAGGAGGTTAAGGGATGATGTTGCCGTACGACTAAGGAGCAGTCTGTGGTTAGCTAGGCCACCAGCCAACACTGTTGTTCAACCTAGCTCCTCTTTGGAGCACACTAAAATTCCCGCTTTTTGGCAAGCTGCTAGGGCTCAGCCCTTTGTTGGTCCCTATGTTCTAGCTATGCCTGCATACAATGACTTCCAGATGCTTGGAACCTTCATTGCCATGAACAAACTGTCCTCTGGAGGCGAGGGATGGAACAGCACACAGGTATTTTGTGTAGCAGCATTTCAAATAGGGGTGATGCTACTGAAAGACCTCCCTAAGATTTGCTGCTTTTTTCACCAGAAAACTGTTAGGAGCAGAGT
Organism: Elanus axillaris; assembly: GCA_026212715.1. Classification (NCBI taxonomy): domain Eukaryota; kingdom Metazoa; phylum Chordata; class Aves; order Accipitriformes; family Accipitridae; genus Elanus; species Elanus axillaris. The sequence continues at coordinate 26,233,002 of JANZLQ010000017.1, read as the reverse complement.
TTAAGATTGTCCCTTTTGCTCCTAATTGTCTCACCTGCTGTGCTAGATACAGAGTCCTAAGAAAGAGGTAAGATCCTCCTTCCCCTCTGGGAAGTGGTCTTGGCACAATTACCCAAACGTCTTGATTTGAAAAGGGTGAAAGCCATTTCTCCTCACGACACTTTGCAGCCTCACTGTGAAGACACTTCCCTTAATAGTGTATCCCACCCGCATCAGGCAGAGCAGCGCTTCAGGGTCCATCTATCAGTTCTTGTGCCAGGGATCTAAGCAATATATTATTACATAAAATGCTGACCCCATCATAATATTTCTCCTCCTCCAAAGAGGACTGGGTGATCTGGACCTGAAATGGGTGTGCAGCATCCATTGGTGAAGTCCAACTTGAAGAAGATGGAATGGAGACTTGCTGTGGAGGTGGAAAGAAACATAACTGGATCATCTTCTGAACTTTGATGAAATAGGAAAACAAAAGAAACACGTTATTTAAGCAGAAGGAAGCTCTCCATGAAGAATCCCTTTCCCTCTTTACCGAAAATAGTGAGAAAGTAGAGGGTTGTTTTGGTAAAGAGGATTACTTACCTAATGTCAAAAGCCAAATGATTCTGAGGTGCTGCCCAGCTGGTCTGAATCCCATGCACTTTCCTACCCACTTACTCTGGGTGAAGGAAGGTGTAGTTGGTGCTACTGTGATCCTGGTGTAAGTCAGGTCTACCAGCAAAAGGCACTGGAGAAAAATGCTGAGATTGTGAAGGGTGAAACACTGATCTGTCCTTCCTGATGCATGGAACTGGCTGACCGTCTCCTGCTCATAAGAACAGGAGCTGCAGGTGTGGATGGCCAGGTTATCCACCCTAAGAGCCACAAATCAAAATATTGATAAGGCCTGCCTCACCACTATGAGCTTTGGACAACCAAAGGTGCTCCCTCCCTCCTCTGCTTCTCCCTTCCCCATGTCCAGGCAGAAGTATTTTGATGGTAACGAAGGAAGTGACCATGTAGAATTTATAATTAACAGTGTCAAGAACGCTCAGTGTTAAAGCCAAGTCCTTGACACTACTTGCACGTGGGACCTTGGACATGATAAAAATTAATGATGCATCTTTGTTTCCTTGAGGAATCAGGTTGAGTAACAGTAACAGTCAGTAGGCAAGCTAACCACAAACTCTTGGCAAGTTCTGAAGTAACTGCAACTTTTGCAATTTTATTCCATGCATTTTCTGCTTTATGGCCAGAAGTTCATGGCCACACCAGAAATTCAACTATCATTTTGCAGCTTACTCATAAAAATATGTAGAAAATAAAAAGCTATCTCAATTATTAGGGTATACATTCAAGGGAAATCATTTGTAGGCATGTTTTCACATGCATATATATCTACGTGTATCTGTGCATGTATGCACATGTGTACATTTCTGTAAACTTAAGAAATTAATGTCAAAGTACTGAAAAAAATCACATCACTAGTAATTAAACTGAGGAATCAATAAGCAATTAAACTATTTCAGTTTAGTTTTGATACTAAATGATCTGTAATACATGGTGTCATTTGCAGAGGTGTTGGTCAATTAGAAACACTAATCCTTCAAAATAGCTAATGTATCATAAGCGATTATGATGTACTTCAGGTGTCATGCTAAAATGTTGCATGAACAATGTTTGTTGACTGAAGTGAGGTGCAAAGTAAAATATGATCTTGAAAAGTATTTAGTAATGGTTTCTTTGGATAGTTATTAGGTATGTCAGCAAGTGACTTGGTGGAATGGAAGATCAGTAGATAGGAAAGGATCACTAGACCTTAGAGATTTTGCTGAGGCTCCTCAGATCTTCATTATATCGATTTATGAATCCAGTTTGATTTGGATTTTGCTATTGAATAAACCACAAAACAATGTAAGTTGTAGTGGGTGTTTGAAGACATCTGGTCCATCCACTCTCCAGACAGAGCCGGTTTCAAAGATAGATCAGGTTGCTTGGAGCTTTTCCCAGTTGAGCTTGAATATCTACATGGGGATCAAGATTCTATAAATTTTCTAGGCCCCCACTCCAGTGTTTGATGACCCTCGTTGTGAGAAGGGTATTTTCCTTATATCTAATTGGAATTTCTCTCATGGTCATTTGTGTCTGTTACCTCTCACCCTTCCACTGTGCACCTCTGAGAAGAGTGTGGCTCCATCTTCTCTATAGCTACCATTAGGTAGTTGTGAACAACAATTAGATGATAGATCACCCTTAGCCATGTTTTCTCCAAGCTGAAGAAAGATGGGTCCTTCAGCCTCTCCTTAAATGTCTCATGCCCCAGTCCAAACTCTCTGGATTTCCAAAAGAAAAAAATGTTATGGTCTACAGGACCTTGATGTGGTGTAGCCCACACATTGGTTCATGCCCCACTAGCACTGGAGTACCTTCAGAGCCCCTCTGGTACTTCTGGTTCACTTTCTTCCTAAGGAATCTAGCTTGCACACATGAAAACCCCTCTGCAAACCAAACCAGCATGAAGTCACAGGGGACTATCAGGGGGTTACTTCACAACTGCACTAAGAAAATTGTAAACCTCACTGTGGATACTGCTCTAGAAATGCCAGTATTCACCTGTGGACAAAAGGGCAAACTGCTCTAGAAATGCCAGTATTCACCCGTGGACAAAAGGGCAAGGCAAATGTTAGGCAGTGAGAGTAAAAAAGGAGCTGAAAACAAAAGAATAAATATGATTAGGTACTATCCATAATGTTTTTTGGACATTGCATGCAATTCTAGCCAGCCCATTCCCAAAAGGGTGTAATAGAACTGAAAAAATAAGATAAATGTACAACAGGAATGACCCACTGAAAGAGCTGGATCCATCTGAAGACTTATCTGACAGATGTGGTTGACAGAATTGCTCTTTTCATTGTGGGAAAATAGACAGACAAGGGGCAGTGTAAGAAATGACCACAGCACCAGTAATGATGTAGAGAGGTGAAAATGGAGTATTTATTTACTACTTGCCATGAGAGAAAAAGCAGAGGTGATCAGCTGGCAGACTGAGAGCAGATAAGCAAAAACTGATGCTCATCTAAGGCATAATATGTTTGTGGAATTATCAGCTGAAGGTCCTGTGGAGGCCAGAAGTACAAGAAGATCCAGCCAGAGTTATGGAAAAATGTTCAATCAGGAGCTCTGCAGCCTGAGGGTCCAGAGACAGCCTCTGGCACTGGATTTCCCTAAAGTAATGTAATTTCCATCAGCTGGAAGGGTGTACAGATATATGTACATAACTATGATGCGCTCACCCTTTTTCTGTACATTTTATGCTCTTTATTTAGGCATACTTAGTGGCCACTGACCACTAAGCCAACGGTCATTTGGTTTAGTTTCACATGTCCATTCTGTGTTCTTATATTCTGTATTTATGGAACAGAAGATGAGCTAACTGGGAGTGCAGAGGAGCACACAGATGTCTTGTATTGCGACAAATTATGTTGCTCCTAAGCAGGAACAGTTCAACGTGTGTCCCAAGATGTTTGACACATACCACGGTGGCTTAACGTATCTTACACAAACTGGAGTGTCACAAGAGGTATTGCATGAATAACCTGGGATTTTCCAAAAAGTTTCAATAGGTTCGGAGAGAAACCCTGCTTTTTGACTGGGAAATGAAAAGCATCTTGAGATTCTGGTTGGATTAGAAGTCACCAAAAAAATGGGTAATTTTTTGATTGACTCAATGGGTGCTGGCTGAGAAGAGCAAGCAGTTGCCACTCCCCTTAGGAAACACGTTATAAAAGAGGCTATCAGCCCCACAGCCAAAGCCCCTGGAGGGAAGGGACCAAGAGCAGGTCGTTTGGCTTCTGGGCTCACCTGATACCCGGTAACTTCTCAGCTCTTTTCAGTCTTTCTTTCAATGTCTGCTGTTGTCTTTTCCTCAAAAAAGCCACCCCAAAACTAAAAACCCAAACCTCTGCATTATTAACCTAGATTTGTAGGTTACTAAAAAAGGTTAGTCTAAGTTTTCCAGAAATGGCACAGGTTGAATAAGTAGTCAAATGTGTGTTAATAGCTAGAATATTCTGATTAAAATACTCTGCTTACTACCTCCTAGGAAAAAAAATCTGTCTGGGTCAGGTTACTTTAGAAGGGTCTATGGTCCAGAGAAAGTGGTGGTCTCTTCAGTGGAAAACAGTATATATTTTTTATCCATGTCTCTATTTTAAGAACTTTATTTAATTTTCAGAATTGTTAACTTTGCCTACTTGTTTTTTCTGATATTTTCAAACATACAGAAATTTGTGTATTTGTGACAGATCAGAAGATTTTCTAATTCCAAGACATATGACATTAACTACCTCTTCTTTACCTATAAGCCCCCTTCTAGGCTATCTTTTCCCATTTTGCTGACATTAGTTCAATTATTAACTCTTTCAATGAAGGCATTACATGTTTGCTTTTCAAATCCCTTTTGTCAAATGGGAACTGATTCGGTTGTACATTTCCATTCTAGAACTGCTGCCTGTAGACAGACTGAAGATTTTGAGCAAGTTGATTTTAGCTGTTATTTCTTGATAAATCTTAACATTGCAAAATGAACACTTCTTTTCTGAAGTATGTAAGTTTGACTGTATAATCACCTCATTTTGCATAGTATTGTTTATTTATTAGATAAAACTATAAACTAAAATTAAAGTCATGGTTGCATTTTGGCTAAAGACTATTTGCAAAATGTGAAAGAAATCTGAGCAATCAATCTATTAAAATAACTTAATGATCACATACCCTGAAAGCATGTTGCCCCATATATATTTACTTTTTCCCAGAAAGGCTCACACAGCAGGTATGATGTCATATGGGTCTTACTGGTTATTTTTGAATGTTTGAAGGAAAAGGCAATATAAATGCCATTTTTATTAACACAGTATTTGTGCAGTTCAGAAGACTGTAGATCCCAGGGACTGTCAGTCATCTTTCTTGATCCTTTCCCTTACAGTGACACAGCGAATCCACAGTCATGAAGATCCTTTACCTGCTCTTTTCTCTCTTCTTCTTGGCACTCCAGGTTTCTCCAGGTAAGATGGAAAAGAGATGCTAGAAGGGGATTTTTGTGCATCTGAAGTAAATTTCCCAGCACATTTTAACCACTGCTGGTTAAAATTGCTAGAAACCAAGTGGGAGTTAGTCAACTAGCCAAGTGCCTGTGCTCCCCTATGAAAACTCTTTCAAAGGTGGAGAAATTATGACTTCTGAAGAAAAGTGATTTCTCACTTCTGGTGTCTTCCTAAAAAGATTGAGCTAAATGCTCTAGTGTTAGACACCTGAGATGGTGTCTGTGGTGGCCATGGTCTTTGGATAACAGTACACTCAGCAGGGCATATGCAGATGAAAATAAAGCCTGGTGAACTGTCTTTGGATAGGAGCCAGTATTAAAGCCTCTGGACCTGTGACCCTTTTCCATAAGGTAATGGATAACGAGTCAGGAGGTCTGTATCAATCTCCACCTGGACTTAAGGCCATCTATTTAGATGCACTGTGAGCTGAGGATCTCACCTCTGCAAGGTGTAGACCTGCTTTGTAATTTCACCTCTTACATGGCCTTTCAACATGGCCAAATCTGGAAAACAGTCCCTAAGGCAAGTTGGTGGTGAAGGAATTTCAGTGAACAGGAAACCCTGCTGACCTTACAACTTGCATTGCCCTGCCCTGCAGAACGAGAGGAAAGGAAATATTTTGTTTTCGTTGCAGGTTTGTCTTCACCCCAGCGGGACATGTTGTTCTGTAGAAAAGGAACCTGTTACTTTGGAAGATGTCCCATCCATCTAGTTAAAACTGGAAGTTGCTTTGGGTTCCGCTCCTGCTGCAAAGCGTGAGTTTGACATTCACCAAGGCTTATCTGCAGTATGAGCAGACAAATCTATTTTGCCTGTGTGCTTAACCCTGACATGCTATTGAATGATCAGATTGGATATAAAGAAAAAAAAAATCTGTTATGCCACGGGGACAGTCAAGCTTTGAAGTAGGTTGAGCTCCGCAGTGCTCTTTCTCCTGAGATGTGCACCATGATCTGCCCCAGCAAGAAGGATAACGTACGGTTGGAGATGCCAGCCCTGTGCTGTCCCACCCCTGTTTGACCCCTTTACAGCTCCTACGCCAGAGCAAAATATCAGGGTTTGGTATTTGCAGAACTGGGTTGCGATGCTGTATAAGGAACAGAGGGGAATTCAGTTACGCTGCAGGGTGAACACAGATCTTTAAGTGCCAGCAATTGCGTGCAAAAAGTGTAAGAGTGTTGTAAAAAAGAAATTGTCATATGAAAGGTAGCCTTCTATTTTCACTCAGGAATGAATGCATTTGCCCCAATATGAAGGGATATCCATTTAAGTCCCTGCTTTTCCTGAAGCAATAGGAAAACACTCTTCTTACTCACAGGTATGAGTGCACAGGGCTGTCCCAGCATGAATACACATGACATTAGGTATTTCAGAAAGTATTTAAACCCAGGAGGAAAATATTCATGGACTAAGAGTGAGTAGGGGGGGAACACAAGCAGAAAGTATCTGAATTTTTTTTTTTCTTTATGCAGGCCATGGAATCTATAAAAACGTCATGGATTGTGCATTCAAGAGTGATGAAACCTAGGAATTCTTCTTTGAATTCTTCTTTCCTTCTAAACCTAGGAATTTGCTTTGAATCCCCTTACTGCTAAAACCACCGGATCCTGCTACAAAGTCTCATGCACCTTTCATTTTTATTGCAAAAAGCTTTATGATGTAAAGTAAATCCAAATGTATTCTGCCTTGCTTTCCCCTCTTTTGAATAAATTGTTGTTGTTTAGCATTGACATCACTGAAACATGAGTGTCTGTTGCATGGACTAAGGGCCATGAACCTACCTGGGTTTTGACACCCAAACCCCAGAAGGCAACAATTTACAGTGCCAACCGCTCCTTAATTTGAGTTTTCCTGAGACATACAGCTGTCCAGGGCTGGACAGACATGGACTGAAGACCTTACCCTCCAGTAGCAAGAGACAGGCTGGCTGGAAGAACTCAGTTTCCCTTTGCAATAATGTGTTCAAATGCCCAAATCCCTTTTTTCTTACTACATAGAAATCTTTTCTTGGGGAAAGAGAGATAGAAATAGCTTAACACCCAGACACCCATCATCCATTAAAATTATGTGTCATATGTCATTACGTGAGACTCAGTATTCTGGCTTCTAGAAGATGCCTGTGAGCATCCCAGGAAAGATATAAGTTTTCCTTTTTATTTCCACCTGCCCCTCTGAGAGGATGCATATAAGATAATAGATGGAGAACAGCTTATACTGGTCTCTCTTCGTTAGCTCCTCTCCCGCTCCCTCCACCATATGGCACACTCCCTTCACTTCTTTCTTGGGATACGTACATTTCTGAAATGTTCAGGAGGGGATTTTATTTGCCTGCCAAAAATTGCAGCATTTATATGTCCTATGACTATTTCTCTGCACTTCTTAGAAGTGAATAAACTTATCCTCAGGTGTCCCATCCAACTTCTAATCTTCTGTGGCACGATTTCCTATACTCAAGTCATGGCAATAGTCAACATAACTCAAAGTCTTTGGAAAAAGGGTGTTTGGAGGAATGCATGCCTGGACAAGTTGTAGACCCTCTGCATGGTGCTCCCTGACAGTCTGGCCCGGTGAGACAGTTGGCAGGGCTTGCTCACACGTCAAAGGGGGCTGAGAGGGTACTGTTACCCCCCAGAGGGAACATATCTGGAGGAGGTATCCAACATGCAACATGGCCATGTATTGAGGCAAAATCTCATGCCTTAAGCCTCTTCTACGTGCATTTACAGCAGCAAGATCATGCTCACCCTCAAAAAGCAGTTCAAAACTGATTGAGCAGATTTTAGAAAAATGCCCCTGAGGATTTATTTAATTTTTTTTCCCTCTTTGTTGTAGGCTGTAGACTTGCTTTTTATCTGACTCTGCTAAGAGAAAATCAAAGACAATGCATAGGACCCATAGTTGAATGCAAGTCTAGCACTCTGTATTCAGAGGGGAAAAAAGGCATCAGAACAGACAAAGAAAGTCTGTGCCTAGAAAACACCAGGGTGGATTTAGTTGTCATCATGACAGAAGTTACAAGTTTTGCTGCGTTCAAAGGGATTAGCTTACAAAGAACACAGTTGTTGACTCTTCCTTAACCAGCAGATAAGCAGGATAATTATATTATTATATTCACTTTTAGCCCAAATACATTATGAAAATGTAGCATCTAGCCTGCTGTTCCTTGTAGGATTTCCTACACTAAACAGTGTTTAGTGGTGTTAATGAACTATACAGAGAAGGTCCTTAGAAGATCCGATTTATGACATTTAAAATTACAGATTTTAACTTTTACAATCCTGTAACAGACAGGACTTGCAAAAGGTGTTGACTTTTCCACAACAGCACATGGACACCAGGTAGAATATCACACAGCATAGAAATGGCACTACTGCCAACATTCAAGCAACTGAAGCCGTCCTCACCTGTCTGTTGGTTCTCCTGACTCCATTGACTGCGATGGGAGTCCAGCCACCACTGTGTCTGTAGTCACCCTAATGACACCTTGACAAAAATTCTGGCCTCAATATACAGGATATTGCTTGCTATGAATGGCCGAATGTCACTCCTGTCCTGGTCCTTGTCCCTGGTAGCCACGTGCACCAGCAGCAGCAGATGCTTATGGAGGTCTGTGCCAGGCAGTGTGTCCCTTGGGTGGGCACTACACATTCTGGAGGCCCCAGGTTCCTCCTTATCTTGCTCCAGCACTCAGTAACCCTCCTTGTTGGAGGCCCTGCTGGGAGCTGTGCTGCTCCATGCTCCATCCCACCATGCAGCAGGGAGGGACCTCCTTTGCCTTCATCAGCACTTGGCCTGATCCCATGGGCAACCCTGAAGGAGACTTTTATAGACATTAGAGGGAAATAGATCTCCCAGGCTGGCTGTCCAGCTGCCCCTCAAGGTGACATCTTGAAGGGGTCCCATGGATCAGATGGGTAGTCTTGCAGGGAGTGAGCAGGGTGTCTTTTCCTCTCACCCAGACTGAATATAAGCCAGCAATGGGCCCTTGAGGCAAAGGCAGCTATCCTGAAGGTGTCCTGGGCTGCATTAGAGCGAGT
>JANZLQ010000017.1:26212555-26223787 GCA_026212715.1 Elanus axillaris | reverse complement strand
GGGGGCAGAGTGAGCAGCTGCGCAGTGCTTAGTTACCAGCTGGGGTTAAACCACAACACTGAGTTTTGGATTTCCTCTTCTGATGTTCAGAAGAGTACTCATGATCCTCCCAGCTACCAGGGGCTGGGATTTTGGCAGTGGAGGTTGGCAGCTGGGCCTTTCCTTCTCCCACCTTGTCAAGACGCCAAGTGCCTGTGTGATCCAACCACTGCAGAAATGGTGGAAGACCACCACTGCATGTGTGGAAGAAGTAGAGGAGCCATGGACCCGGCAGGTTGGTCCCAGACTTTGCTGGGAGACAGATGTCCTCTTGCAGGGACCCACCTGTGACACAAGGTTGGGAGCTGTGGAGGGTTCAGGAGGAGCCATTGCCAGCCAAGGTATCATCCTGCTTAGCAAAGCAACTTGCCAGTGCCTGCTGCTGTGCGTAAGGGGACTGAGATGACACAGCTGAAACAAGAGTGCCTCTCAGTAGATACCAAGGGCAAGACTCAGCTGGCCACATGCAGATTTTTGCAGTGATGAAGCAGCTGGGCTGGGCTCTTCACCTCCTGCTCCTTCCACAGCAGACGGAGCACAAGCTACTTCATCCTCATGGTGATGTCCAAAATAGGCTTGGCAAATCTCACTTTAAAAACTCCTCTTTCTTTCTCTGTCATGGTCTATAAAGGGAACATTGCCATCTAATCTTAAGTGCAGATGAAGCCACCCCAAATGACTGTGGCTTCTCTGTATAGACTTCCCATCTCGAAACAAAAAACCTTCTAATTCCACAGACCACTTCTAAGGAAACGTTTTTTCTGTGTACTGTGATTACAAGAAGGACACTGATAGTTGGTGACCTCCCATGACGTTTCAGACTCATGCAAACCAACACTAAACCAGCCTGTTCCTGAGGCCAGCCATCTCGCTATCACCCCTGGACAGTTGCATCTGAGGTGTTTACGGGGACAGGTCCTGCCCCACACGCACCCAGTCCTTCCCTGAACACTTGTGTGTGCTCACCCTGAGCTCACAACCACGTCCCGATCCACATTCATCATCTCTATGGTGGATGTCAGGCCACACCGAGCAGCCGTGACTGAGCAAAAATATTATGGGAAAGAGAGACCCAGACAGTGCTACTAGCACTGCTGTGCCTCCAGGGAGGTGATGGGAGCTTCTGTCTTCTCCAGTGAAGCTTCATGTGCAAAGAGGGCTGCTGGGGCACTGGGGTGAGCAGATCTCCTGTTCTTCACGCCTTTGTGCCGTGAAACAATGCCCTCTCTCAGACCTGTGCAGAGAGAGAGGGGCTGTGCTAAAAGAGTGACAGCAGTACCACTGGGGGATGTAGTAGAGTCCTAGTGGCACAAACTGTGATTTTGCATGACCAGCCATTCCAGCAAGGGCTTGATGTGTATCTGAAATAAGCTTTAGCTTATTTAGCTGCATACTCTTGCATCTGCTCATGGCACGGACAGTCCCACTCCACCAGTTCTGATGCTATCTGTCTGGTATTTTCTATTCCATCCTCGGCAGCATCTCTGCCTCCTGGGAAAAGCTGTCAGATGTATCCAAACACGCACAGAGTGGCAGGGAGACGGAACTGGGGTAAGAAGCAGGGAGGAGATGTGCAGCACGGATCTGAGGGGGTGAGGTTTCAGCCTGTTTCACTCTAAGCTGGCTCTTGAAGCCGTTCCCCAGAGATAAATGCAAGGGCAGCTATTTGTGGCAGTGAGCTAAAAGCGTGATGATACAGTGTTCTGCCTGATGCTGGCTACAGACGCTGGATTGTCTCCAGAGCTGAATCAAAATAACAAGGGCTGAACACTTTCTGCCAAGTCCTCAGTCCTTGAGCAAAACATCTTGTGCCATTCCAGTTTGTGAAAGAAACTCTCACCTACCGTGGATTGTGCAAAACTTCTTAGGACATAAACCATAAATTGGTGGTTTGGTTCCACCCGGCAACTTCCTCGGGTCTCCATCCAGGGGAATCCCTGCAAGGTGGCCGTTGGCCCAGTTTCCTGCCCTTCACAAGGCTGTGGTTTCGATGGTGGCACAGTCATTTGCAGAAACATCTGCTTTGAAAGCAGCCCAGATGCTCTGCAACAGATGGCAAGCTTGGAGCTTCGAGTCAGTCCTTTGCATGTAGGCGCTTGGGTTGGTTGTTTCCCTTAAAAATCCAACCGTTACCGCTCCTACCTTTGCTGAGCATCCGTGAGTGCTGCCCTTCACACAGACCATGGGAGGGCTGAGGTCAGTTCCCACCGTATTTCAGAGATACATGTACTCCCCTTACCCCCAAAGATGTGCCCTAAGAGCAGCTAGCTCAGCCTGGCCATGTCTGCTATTAAATTCCCTCTGCTTGTGGGAAGAGGTAGCTACCTCCAGCCTGAGGTTTCAGAAAGGTCCTTGGCCTGTGCTCAGCCCCAGGGTTGTTCTGGCACCGTGCTCGTTGGCCTGGGTTCAGGCCCTGGCAAAAGCTGGGCAGGACTCAGGAGACAGCGGGAGCGCAGGACAGTTGGGAACAGGCTGAGGTTGTCCTGCCCTGGAGGCTGAGTTTGGCTGTGCCTGCATGAATTCTGCCCTGCCAACTAGTCTCAGGGCAGAAAACTAGTTACTGGCCACAGCCACCGAGTGCTAGTCCAAAGGCTGGTTTGTCTGCACAAGGATGCTCCTGACCATGCAAGAGCAGCTGCAGAGGCGGGAGCTCACTGAGGAACCTGCACCTTCTGAGGTTTCTATTAGAGTTCAGGGCAGGACAGGAGAAACCTCTTGCAGGAGGAGTGACTGAAGTAGCAGGGGTATTGGCCTTTTGTACATGTTGTCTGATTGTCTCAAGCGATGTCGTAGGTCTAACTCCAATCTCCTAATTTGCTACTGCGGCTGATACAAATTTTGCACATTTACTCCAAATTTATATCAGCCAAAATAACTAAAGGTAAAACCAGGCTTCAAATTTTAAAACACTTGCCTCCTTTTATTTTCCTCAGTGTGTCCTTCCTAGTCCCTAGAATGAAACAGGAGGCTGTTCCCAGGTCTGAAAGCTGTGGGCCAGGAGGTGGGAACCCGAAGTTTTCAGGTGCATCACACTGGAGAAACCTTTTGTGCTCCCTACAGAAACAGTGATTGACCCCAGCTTTGGCCACGGCAGAGGATCCCCAGCAGGCATGGGTGGAGAACATGCCAGCACTCATTCGATCAGCAACCCAAGAGGTTAAAACACTTTGGTAAACTATGCATTCCCAGTAGGTTTAACCTGATTTCAGAATTCTTGTTCAAACTTCTAAAGGGAAATAACACTTCTAGAGAAATGAATGACACCACCACACATGGCAGCCATACGATGTCCCCAGATCTTGCTTTTATTGAAATAAGAATGACAAATCCTTGATGACCGGTACAACAGTACCCTGAATCCAATGATGTAAAAAGCGATCATCCCCAGATCCCTGGAGATCCTCTGCAATTAGCCACACTACAACCTACAGAAAGGAAAGAATATTTCAGAGTGTTCAGGCTTATGTTGATGGGGAAAATCCTGCTACACAGGACTTAACTGAAAATTTGGAAACTCATCTTTGCCCCAGTTAAATCCTAAACTTACCATTTACAGCAAGAATGCCCCAAACGGCATATCCCCAGATAAGTGTTGCCACGAGGGCATGCCCCAGGGAAGCAGAAAGTCCCACGATATCCACATCGTATAAAAGGTCTTGGATGTTTTACAAAGCCTGTACCATAAAAAAAAAAAGGCAGGAGACAATTGTTTCTGGCAGGGTTTTGCGTTTTGCTAAATTCCTGTGAGCTGACACTGTGCCACACCGGTGCCCAAAGTCAGGACAGTCCTAATACAACCTTCAGAGGAGGTCTACGGGCAGAACAATCGAGCAAATGCTCTAATCCCTTCTTCAGATGTAAAATCTGTGTCTCGAAGCTCAAGAACTCAGATTTCAGGGACAGACACCAGAGACCTGATAGAAAACCGTAAGTGGGCACTTACCAGCTCTTAAAGTCTTGTAGGTCATAATTAAGGAGAGATGCACCAGCTCAGCTGGGAGGCTGCCACTTCTAGGGGCAGAAAGATGAGAATTTCTGTGCGTCTGGATTTACATAGATTTGGCCTATTTCCCGCCCTGTAAGTTTCACCCATGTCTCAAAACAGGTCCTAGTGTCTTGTAGTCCATATAGAAGGCCCCCGTACATGGATAAACTCAACAATGCAGGCAGAATGACTACTTCCACGCTAGTAAACAGCATGCCAGGCATTGCCCTCTGGGTCTGAGGCTGAGCAGCATGGCATTGCTCTTATCTATATGGCTAAACTTTCTGCCCCCATTAAAATAGGATATCCACATTCAAATTGCCTTTTGGGAATGGCCACCAGCCTGTGCTATTCCCAGAACAGGTTTTATCCATGAAAGTGCTAGTTGTCAGGGGTCAAAATTACCCTAGAGAGCAGGCTGCCTACTAGGTAGCACGTTGCCTGGTCCTGTTTGGGTGATTAACAGAGATGTAGCCTGGCAGGCTGATGCATTCTGGATGCACCTGATTGACTGAACATGAACCAATTATTTCCAGTTTCACAGCTCATCCGTGCAACCACACTAAGTCCAGCATATCCAGAAAGCGGAGAGCTTGTTCCAGCAAACAGACCATGGATATTACATATGTACAGTAAACCCAACGCATCCCTAGTGTGTTAGATTCACAGCACGCGAGTGGCGTGGTGCATGCACACACGGCAGTACCCAGAAAATCCCAGGCAGAAATAAAACAGTGCTGGGAAGGCTCAATAAAACAGTGCTGGGAAGGCTCAATAAAACACTTCTGGTCCCAAACTGTCTGTCTGTGGGACGTTGCAGAGGTGATTGTGAGCTGTCTCAGCTCTCAGAAACACTTTCTTCCAGATAAATTTCTTGCGTTAGCATACCCAGAAGATAGGTCTTACTGAAAAGAGTCCAAACATTCACTGTGTGTATCTGTATGTCAAATAAGGACATAAAACAGACCAAAGGAACACTTTTCCCAGTGCCCTGCCTATGAGAACTGCCATAAGCAGACATCCAGGTAAGAATAAGAACAGACAAGCACGTATGACACTTCTTCCATGTTCCCAGTCTTCTGCAATTCATCACAGTCTTGTCCCATCCTTACTTCCCTGGAGAGCACTTTCCCTCCTGTTCCCACAGAGATTGTGCCATTTTCAGGGATAGTTTTGAAACACAGTCCCTTTTTCTGGACAATAAGGTGGGTTTGGGGTTCCAGACTCCTTTGCATCCCCGCAACAGGCACAGCCTTACACCACCTCTTAGGTTGAACAGGTTTCTCCACCAAGCAGAAGCTACCGGTAGCATTTCAATCTTAACTCATCTTCTTCAGCCTCCCCACCCCAAGTACAAGGTGCTGAAGCAAAGGATATTTGGAAAGCATGGGACCAGATTCCTTTTTTTCCTGTGTGGCTTCAGAATATTTGAACAAGTGGTTTGTTTCAAGGTGACCCAGAGACAAAGTGATTTAAGTATGAGTCTGCAAGTTTTAATGGGGAAAAAGCTGGTGCTGAATGGTAATTTTGGTGTTGCCCCTGGTGCTTTCACCTCAGACTGGATTTTTAGAGCAGTAGCAAAGGGATTGGATTGATGGTTGGAGTGTTTGTCGGCTAATTTTATGTATCATCTGTAATCTGCCAACAAGTTTTGATGGTGTGTGTGAAGATTCTTTGCAGGAGGCAGCTTGGCCTCTTCCCAAAGGAGACAGGAAACCTTTATAAGACCCAAATATCTTCCTCTTTATAGCCCCTCATCTTCATTTACACCTTACCTGCAGCTCCGTGAAATACCACCAAGAGGAGAGCAAAGAGAAAGGTATGGATTTTCATGGCAGAGGGTGGGCTGGGAACTCCTGTCACTACGGAGAAAGGAGACCAAGACATCAGTAAGAGAGTTGTCCCTCCACAATCATAGTGGGCTGAGAGTGACATACAGAAACGTTCTTCAAGATCAAGCGTTATCTAGAAGAGGTATTACACATGTTCTTTATAGTTAATGTCTGTTGTCCTAAGGGTTCCCTGGAGCATACATAGAATCGTGGCACAGGAAGAAGCTTCCATGCAGAAAAACACAATTTCAAAGCCCCTTTTAATTAATGCATTGATTAACCAGGTATTTATCCTAGATTGCTTGATATTTTGCAATACCTGGCAATACATTTGATATGACTTATCGAAGTTAAAGGTGTTAATTCAGAAAGAAAAATAAGACAATTATTACTGTATTTATAGAAAACAACCTGATGTGTGCTCTCAAGATTTTCTAATTAAAAAAAAAACCAGAAAAAATTCCTTCATAGTTAACTTAAAATCCAGCTTCTCCCTATTCTTGCTTAGAGGCTTAGAGGTTGCTTTTCCTTCACCTCAAGAATTACATGATTTCCAGGATAAATTTATGAGTGTTTGCATTTCCTCTCAGCTCTCTTCCCACAGCCAACAAAATCTCTTCTCCCTTATCAATACTTGAAATCTCTAGAACTGACTCTTGATAGACTGGAGTCACTGCACAGTTAAGGCTATAACAGTGAAATGCAGCTATACATGAAAGATATAAAGTCTCCAGCCCATTTAAGAAGGACAGAACTCTTTAAGAGAGGCTGAATAATGAGAAGATTTCAGTCGTTACCGGGTAAGAGGAGGCTCTAGGTTGGAACAGTCCTTGGATCAGTGTCAGCCACCCAGATGCACTAAAATGAAGGAGCAGAGCTTGGCTTTATGCTGTTTCTGGAGGGTGATGAAGGATGCTTGATTTTCACAGCCTTCTGGTGGCCAATCAGACAATCCCCACAGTTTTGGGGAGCATCAGGGATGTCCAACGAATCCTCCCCATTACCACCCTCCTATGAGGAACCGAGGTATCGCTTTCAAAATATTGCAGCATCGCCTTGGGAAATGTGCTGAGCTGCATGCAAACTGCCTTGGGCCACCCACCTCCATTTCTGCAACGTGTTTGGCCACAGCAACTCGCTCAAGGTTTCTGCACCGTATGTCGTCTGCTTGCCGGCTGAGGCTTGGTGGCAGTTGCTCTCCAGCACGATAAAATCAGCTATACAGGCTGCTGTGCTCCTGGATGGTCATTCTGTACACCTCCTCTGGAAGCTGATGCTGTGTGATGGGATCCCTCGGGGGAGTGGTACATAGCGGGGTCTGGTGGGATTTACCCAGCAGATGTCCACTCAGACGTCCACAGAGCAGGTATCTTTCAAAGACATGCCTCTCATTCCCAACTTTTGATCCTTGTAGGATGGTAGAAAATAATAAACTTGAAGCTATATTGAAGCTGCACAGTTCAGGTAGGCTTCAGCATGAGCAGTGCCAGTTGTTGCTATTCAATTTAACTGCTCTTTGAGTACACAAGGGCTTGCTACTTGACGGTCACATCTGTGCTAGGCAGCTAACCTGAACCAGGTTCATCTCCGGGCCAAAAAGCAGAGTTTGGCCATGTCCATACTGTTAAACTCAGCCTCCAGCATGGATTGGCTTCACCTAAATTGCCTGCTGGGAACAGCCCCTGGTCTCTGCCAGCTTTTAGACTGCATCTGGGAACTGCAGGGAGAGCACAAGAGCCCAGCTTGTGCTGGGGGCAGCTCTCAGAATTCCACAGTAGAAAGGTTTGTGCTTCAGTGCCCAGGTCCTGCCCTGTTTGATGCACTGGCATAGCTGTACCAGGGTTATTTTAGAGCCTGTGGCTAAATTATGGAAAGATGTTGGGCTTAGGTTTGCCTTTGGTCTTGTAACTTGAAAAGAAAAGGGGAAAAAAAAGTAGATTTTAATACAACGTCAAGCCGTTATTTGAGGGATAGGCAATGACTTCTAGCTCTAGGTATTAATTTTCCCTTCTGCAGCAATGCTCTTCAGGTTTTGATGAGGACAGCCAAGTGTATCTGAGTGTTATTAATGAACTAGCCAGTTATTTCATTTACCAAATAAATCCCAGCAGGAATTTCTCCTTAAATGCCCACAATGCTCTAGTGAGGAAGCACTGTCTCCATCTATTTTCAGAGGTTTCATATTAATTCCTTACAAATGTGAAAAATATGTCACCATAAAAAGAAAAATACTCGGGTGGAATGAGGCTAAAAAGAACTGCATTAAATGGGAAGTTAGTGGTTCTTTGGAAATTCAGAAAGAGGATTAATGATGTCATTAATATTACATCATTTCTGCTGTTGGAAGGGAAAATTTGGACAGTTGTCTCTATGTTGGTTAAGAACATGGAAAAAATCTGCAGTAGGGAATGGTAGGAAAAAAAGTGAGAAAGTAAAATAGAAATACATAGTTATGAATAAAAAGAAAAAAGAAAAAAAAATGAAAAGGTGGTTTGTCGGTTTTTTAACTTTTGCACCAAAACATTTTCAGTACTAATTACCTTCACCATACGCAAGACAGTTAAAGCCACATCTATTTATGGAGATTATCACTCAAACCACCCCCCTGATGTGTTGTTTTAAATCTTCCTTTTCATTATCCCTCATGCTGGTTTTCCAGGGACCTTCCTCTCTGGTATGAGCCCTGGTCAGTTTGCACAAGAAACCAGTGCTGGGTGAAGCTGTCAGACACGGGCAGGAGTTTGCATTTATTCTGTATTTATTCTGTATATATTCTGTAGCTTCTGCTGCTGTTGGTCTACCATCTCAAGGAGATACTGGAGCAAGAGTTCCTATCCTCCGTATTTCAAGGACTGGCCATAAGGACGCTCCCGATACTATATGCCTGGAAAGGACCTGCAAGGCTACGCCAGCTTTCCTCAGTTAATTTGAGGGATCAGGCAATGCTGCTTATCATCTGTACTTGAGCAAGGTGGTGTCACCAGGCTGAGGCACAGAGGGACAAAAGATAGAAAAGGCAGTTTTTAGGGGCCTCATGGGACGCCGAAGTGCGTGGCTGCCGTAGTGGTGCAAATGCACCTTCTGTGCATTTGGGATGCCCATAGGCAGATCTATAGGCTGTGCAGTCCTTCCTCAGAGGAGATGATAAGCCCACCCCTGCTGTCGTAGAGCACAGCCTCCTGGACCGCTGCAGTATTGCCAGAGTGGAGGAGAAAGCAATCTCTGCCTCAACAAATCTGTGGCAGATTTTCCAGTGTTCATCTTGTGTAGAAAAGAGGGGAAAGCCTCCTTCTGCCTCAAGTGTCTGGGGCCCAGCAGGATTAGACCCTGGGACCTTTTGGCAACAGGCTATCAAGAAGACGAAGGCTAGAAGATCAGCATCGTTTCCTTTCGGTGAGTCTTTCCATGCTCAGCCATGGATGGATTCTGATCTGCACGATGTCAGAAGTTCGTGCGATGATTTCAGCAAAGTTCCTCCTGCTTTACTCCCCTCAGCATAGTGAGGAGCAGAATATGGTCTTAAACTGTAGAAGACATTGCTCTGGTTACTTTTGCCATTTTAGCGTGAATATATTTGCTCCCAGTTTCTCTCCAAATGCAGAGGGTTTTATAGACCTTGAGGCTAACCTACTTATGGCTAATGCTTTCTTCACTGCCTGCCCTGGGCTGGCTGCAGTTTCTGCGCCTCTAAGAGCATGAAGCAGTAGTTTAGGTCTTGTGAGTGATGAGTCTGTCAACACTCAGGTGTCACAGCTGGCAAAACAGGGACTTACTGGGGTATTAGTTCTGCAAAGCAAAGCCATCCAATGACAGATGATCCAGAGAGCAACTGAATTAATTAAATAGTTAATGAATTGAGTGTGGAAAGGATTTCAGCCTGCCAACAAAAGCCAAAGGCCGTGGAGGCTTGCATCAATGGGCACCCAGCTCAAAATGGAGGGATGTGTGAGCAATCCCACCGGGGTGTTTCTCAGAGGTTTCTCCATGAGAAAGCTCTCAGCAGCTGAAGGCCCCGCTGTGACCTTTGCAAGGGCAGTGCCATCAAGCAGGTCAGACCATAGGCTCTTCCAAAGGCTGCACATTTTCATTCACAGCTCATAACTAGGCACAAAAATGGTTTGCAGATTCACTGCTTGCAATGAAACACCACAATTGGCAGTATATTGCCACTGGCCTGGCTCCAGACAACGAGTACTCTCCCTTGCCTGTCTCTGGATGATGTTTTTCC
Source organism: Elanus axillaris (assembly GCA_026212715.1). Taxonomy (NCBI): domain Eukaryota; kingdom Metazoa; phylum Chordata; class Aves; order Accipitriformes; family Accipitridae; genus Elanus; species Elanus axillaris. The sequence continues at coordinate 26,213,703 of JANZLQ010000017.1, read as the reverse complement.
TTCTTTGCAACCCCTTTCCATGCCTTTGCTTTGCTTCTCTGTGCCTTCTCTTTCCATGCTTTCCCTGCTATTCAGGGAGAGCATGTGAGCCTGGGCACTATCTGTAGGTCTGTCCTCCCATTTTCCCCCAGCATCCATAATTGCAAAATTAGGGACATTGCAGGGGACATCCTTGCCCATCCTTTCACTACCCATTTAAGGACCCACTGTCCATGAATTTGTCTAACCCTTTTGGAGCTTGCTGGTGTTGCCTACCTGCAGAGCCTCCTGTGCCAGCAACATCCAGAAATTCACAGCCCATGCTCAGCAATTTTATTTTTTATTATAGCCTTTACTATCTTGGCACGGACAGCAGAGTGTACTGAGCTACAGCATACCACCCCTAAGTATCTGATTGGGTTTCTGTGGCAAGGTTTTGGTAGCGGGGGGAGTTACAGGGGTGGCTTCTGTGAGAAGCTGCTGGAAGCTCCCCCCATGTCCGACAGAGCTAATGCCAGCCGGCTCTAAGACAGACCCGCCGCTGGCCAAGACCAAGCCCATCAGTGACAGTGGTAACACCTCTGGGAGAACATTTTTAAGAAGGAAAAAAAGTTGTGGAACAGGGGGAGAAACGGCAGCTGGGGAGTGAGAACATGTAAGAGAAACAACTCCGTAGCCCCCCAGGTCAGCGCAGAAGGAGGAGGAGATGCTCCAGGCGCCGGAGCAGAGATTCCCCTGCAGCCCGCGGTGATGAAGACCACGGTGAGGCAGGCTGTGCCCCTGCAGCCCAGGGAGGTCCACGGGGGAGCGGATCTCCACCTGCAGCCCAGGGAGGACCCCACGCTGGAGCAGGAGGATGCCCGAAGGAGGCTGTGACCCCATGGGAAGCCCGCGCTGGAGCAGGCTCCTGGCAGGACCTGCGGATCCATGGAGAGAGGAGCCCACGGAGCAGGTTTTCTGGCAGGACTTGTGACCGTGTGGGGGACCCACGCTGGAGCAGGCTGTGCCTGAAGGACTGCAGCCCGTGGGAAGGGACCCACGCTGGAGCAGTTCATGGAGGACTGTCTCCCGTGGGAGGAACCCACGCTGGAGCAGTTCGTGAAGAACTGCAGCCCGTGGGAAGGACCCACGTTGGACAAGTTCGTGGAGGACTGTCTCCCGTGGGAGGG
>JANZLQ010000017.1:26193562-26204793 GCA_026212715.1 Elanus axillaris | reverse complement strand
TCCCCTCTTCCTCCTCCTCCTCCTCCTCTTCCCCCCCCTCCGCGCGGAAGGGGCGCGCAGGATGCGCGGGGCGTTCCCGGGGCTCTCCTTGGCGCTGCTGGCGGCGGAGCGCGGAGCGCGTAAGCGAGCGCGCAGGATGCGCGGGGCGGGGGGGGCTGCGCGGGTCTGCGCCCCCGCGGAGGGGAAGGTGCGCGGTTTATGCCCCCGGGACTCGTGGAGGGCCGCACCTCGGGGGTGGGCTTTCTGCAGCCGCGCAGACAGCAGCCTTTTTTTTTTAATATTTAAGTTGAAAAATTGAATTTAAAAAATTTTTTTATTATTATTTTTTAAATTTACTTGGAGCATGAGTCCTTGTCCAAGCGCTTTTTATCAGAACCCTTCCTTGGGCCGGGCCCCTCGGTGGCGAAGGCTGTGCCACAGCTGACAAGCCACCGGGAGCCGGCGGCTGGAGATAAGACGAAGACAAGGGCCGCAAACCCCCTCGGCGACTGGGACTTGAATTTGGGGCGGGTTGTGGGTAACCCCTTTCAGCTACTGGGTGCACGCGTGGCCGTGGCATCCCTCAGCATCGCTTCTCTGCTGTTCTCCAGGGCTCTGCACCATCATCCACTACCTCGTCCGCGGGCAGCTGGGCTGGTTCGGGCTGACCGTCGCCTGCGTGGTGCCCGGCTATGCGGCTCAGCTCCTCAGCATCCTCTGGTTCAGGGCGGACGGCCGTCCGCCCGACTGCTGCCTCCTGGCACTCCACCTCCTGCAGCTGGGCCTCTGGAAAAGGTAGAAGATGATCCCCATGGTCCATCCAACCCCTCTTCCCCAACCCACGTGCAGTCCCCAACCTGGCAAAACCAGGGTGGACACCCCGTCGCGGTGATTTTTGCAGGTATTGGGCTGTTTTGCGGATGGTAGCAGAGAAGGGGGCCAGTGCCCGTGCTGGGGAGGTGCTGACCCAGTATGGGGATGTGTGTGTGCTGCGGCTCCTGGAAGCCCTGCTGCAGACCCTGCCTCACCTCCTGCTGCAGGTCTACGTCGTCGTGGCGGTCGACCCAGTGGGCTTCATCCCCGGTGAGCGGGGAGTTCCCGGGAGGAAGCTGCGAGTTGCAGAGGGGTGATGCGTTCGGGTGGGGGACGCGCGTGCCCACCCGGCGGGGCCAAAGGCAGGCTCTGGATGGAGGAACGTGCTGCAAAGGGGCTGGAAAGCCCCAGTGCAAAGCAGGAGGGACAAATGGGGCTTGTAGATTTGCTGTGGTTGAACGTGGAGGAGTCTCTGAGCTATCCATGGCTTTTCCTGGCTGGGGTGGTCATTCCCTGCAGCGTATAGGGGACCTCCACGGCTGACAGTGCCTTGGTTGGGTCTGAACCCAACGCATCATCCTAGTGATGGTCCAGCCCTAATCACAGCGCAATGCTGAGCATTTAGGGTTTGGGGGCTGCTTTGTAGAAAAAGTGAATTTTCAGGTGCACAAAGGGAGAAGTTGGGGCGCAAGTCATGGCATGCGCAAGGTCTTGCTCGAGTCGGTGTCAGTGTCTGGTCCGATCTCAGTGACCAGAGATGGACCTGCCCTGCCGCTGCAGAGCTCTGCCCGTGGGAGAGAGCGGTCAGAGGAGTTAAGCAGGGAAATGCCGAGCACGCAAAGGAGACCAGACTCAGCAGGAACTGGTCAGAATACTCCAATTGTCAGGACAGCGGGGTGTTTGGCTTGTATCGGGGTGCTGGGCTTGTATCGGGGTGCCGTGCTACCAACAGCTCCTTAACGTTGAGATGCGGTTCTACAATGCCGTTGGGCATCCTTCAGAGTGCCTGACTGGCCCTGGCCCCGTGCAGGTGTCAGCGCGGGGCTGTCCCTCCTCTCCCTCGCCTGGGCTTTGGTTTCCTACAGCTGCTTCGCCTGCCTGATGAAACCCGGTCACCTCTGCCCGCCGGCCGCGGCCATCCTCTGCCTCCTGCTCTGGAGGACGGGGATGCTGGGGACCAGGGTCCTGGCCCTGGTGCTCTTTGCCAGGCTGTATTCCTTCTGGGTTTTTGCTGTGGCAGGTAAGACCTTGTGATTGTCGTCCCCGTGTCCCATCCCGCTGTCAGTCACAGGGATGCTCCTGGTACTGGAGCGCTTTGCAGGCTCCCCCAGGAACGGCTTTGCCCTTTCAGTCCCTTCCCCTTGCAGGTATCCACTGGTTGCTCATGGCCTTCTGGCTGGTGGCCCAGCAGACGGATATCGTGGCCCAGCCCTGCCGCTGGAGGCTGTTCAATTGCCTGGTGGGAGCCGTGTACATCTTCTGCTACGTTAATGTCCGACCCGGTCCCTCCAAGCACAGGATGGCCGCGTTTTATGCCGTAAGTACCTGGGATATTCGGTATTCCACATGGATGCAGCTGCTGGGGAGAAGCAATAGCTTCAGACTCTCCTTTTTCATCTCTCATATCACCACTTGATAAAAATCCAGCATTTCCCACGTCCTGACAAAGCTACGTGGTCACCAAGGTGGATGGACCTTCTGCGCTGGCTTTGGTTTCTCAGCAGCAGCCATACCGTGTCTCAGTAACGCCTGAGCGGCTGTGGTGCTCTGCCAGGGTTATTTTTCGTGGTAAAAAAAGGTCGAGACCTTGCAGAAAGTCCTGTTCAGCAACCCTTACGTTTTAAGGGATAATTTAGCTGCAAAATAAATCAGCAAAATCTAGAAACTGGGTATTTTCTGTCATCGGAAGCATATCTAAAGCCATCAAAGGGATAAAAGTGACAACTCTCTTCCTTCTGCTCTGCAGATAATGCTGATGGAAAACACCCTCCTGCTGCTGCTGGCCACCCGGTTCCTGCAGGCAGAGCTGAGGAACAGCCTCTCCATGACCGGGGCCGTCATGTCAGGGTCCGTAATAGGTAAGATCTGCTCGTTTTTAGAGCCTGGATTGCATGTTTCAAGAGTAGCTTGAGTAAATGAACATCACCGGTTATTTCAGTTGCATCAGACTGCTTTATTTCTTCCAGCTTAAACGTCTGAATGTATTTGATAATACGTGAATCCACCCTGAGTTTCATTCCTTCAGCATTTCTTAAAGCCCATCCCTGTAGAGGGAGGCTTACAGAAATGATCGAGATGTCACCAAATGGCTCGGGTACCGCTGCCAAATACAGTATATGCTATTTTGAAGCACATCTGTGTTTTCTTGGTGCTTGGTGATCAGTGCAGGCAGTGGTATAACACAGGGGATCGGTGCAGGGAAACATTTTTATTTGAGCATACACCGATGATTTATGAAGGCGGCTTGTGACTGATGAGCCATCACTGGGTATGTTTTGGAAACATGTTGGTGTGGGACCATGCAGAATTACAGCAGCTTTCTCCCACCCTGTTTTCTTTCAAAGACCAGGGCTGCTTTTGTAAATGGAAATGCTTTTTGTGTACCATGGGGAGGACTTTTTGGTAGGTGATGGGAGAAGGCACTCCATACCTTGCCCATACCCTGCCTTCCTCCGTACCCTGCCCGTAAAGCAGGCAGCAGCTCTGGCCAGCTGGTGCATTTAATTCCCTAAAGCTTCAACGCGCAACTCAGCACCTTTATTTGCAAAACGGGCACTGGGCAAGGACGGGAGTTGCTGTTTGCTGGGGAACGTCCCCACCAGGCTCGGGTTTTCCCGGCGGGATGTGGGCAGAGGGAAGCTCTAACACCTGCGGGCTGGGCTTTGTGCGCCTGCCCAGACCGGCTCCACGCAGATCAACCGTCTTCAAGGACGTGTTTGGGCTGGAAAAGCAGCAATTTCTCTGGCCTTGAACAAGATTAGGATAGAAGTAGGAAGGTTAGAGGACGGGGATGCTGCGAGATGGGAAGGATTCCTGCATCCTACACCTCCTCCCTGCCCTGTGCCCTGTCTGCTGGTGCTGAGCGGCTGCCTCGCTGTGCACCTATCGGTCTGCAAATAATCCAGATTAAATTCGATCTTGAGAGCGTGCTCAGCACTCCCTTTCCCAAAAGCTGCTCGAGTGGGATTCTTGCTTCCCTAAAAATGTTCAAAAGACCGGCTGTTCAGACGCCTGATGCCCAGCAGCATCTCCGCAAAGGGCCTGTTGATCTGGAGGTGGCAGGAGGTCTGGTCTCTCCTCCACACCTCACCGAAACACCGCTGGGCCTTGTCCCTTGACACCTTTCTCCTCTTTTCAGGTGCCGCAGCTCTGGTGGTTTATTACAGCCTGCTCCATCCCAAGTCCGCAGAGATCTGGCAGGGCTTCGTGGAGACAACCTGCAGTGCTGCGGCTGCCGGTGATGACGAGGTTGCGGGAGACAGCTCCCAAGCAGGGCAGAGTTTGGAAATTCTGGGAGACGGAGAGTCCTTGGCAAGGGAAGGGACCACGGCAGATCCCAAAAATGGGAACAGCTCATCGCTCCTGCAATTCCAAGGGTGTTTGGAGGACAGCTGGACAAACCATCACCACTGGCTGCTGGTAAAGCTGGCCTTGAAGACAGGAGACATGTCCAAGATCAATGCAGCGTTTGGCGATGGTGGCATGGGAGAGGTTTACCCTGGAGGATGGGTGATGGGGAAACCTGCCAGCATTGAGCCTGGGGCAAATCTTTCCCTCCCCACAAGGGAAATCAGTCCTCAGGGTGTTGAATCTGGTCTGACTGGTGAGAAATTGCAGACGTTGGGGAACGGAGGAGGCAGCAAACCCAGCGCCGGTGCTGCCAGAATGGCACGGGAGGACAGAGCAGGGCAGGAGCCTGGTTTTCTCCCGGCCGTATCCTTTCCCAGCAGCTTCTCCCAGGATCTGGCCGAGGGCTCCTCTGTGTATTTCAGCGCGAGCGCGGGAGGCATCACCTCTCCCGGCGTGGGGACAGCCACCTCTACATGCATGGCCCTGGTGCAAAGGGATGGCGAAGCCAAGCCTTCCCCAGGCTGCCAGGGAGGAGGAAGAGGAGGAGGAGGAGGGGATTTATCCCTTGAGACGGCGAGCATCAGCCCAATCCTGGGCGCTTGTGCCCACAAGCATCTGCAGAGCAGCTCTTCCCTCAGCGGCGTGAGCGGCTGTGGGGTGGCAGGTCCCCCCAAAGACGTCCCGGAGCCCCTGGGAGCAGAAGGTGCCTCCGTGGGGTGGCATCGCCTTTGGGACACCCACCTTTGTGGCACAGAGGGGACTGTCGTGAGGAGCAAGCTGAGGGCACCGTGCTTCACCTCCACACCCAAGGCTGACCCTAAGTGCCCACAGCAAGGACTGGAGGAGCTGGGAGAGGGGACAGACCTGTCTGGGTTGCTGGAGTGACCCTGTAAATGGCTGCACTGTCACCTCGGGTCGGCGTTGGGGTGACTGTCTCGTTGATGGGGTACGGCAGGAGGTGGTGGGATGTTAATGCTGGCCATGAAGACTGTCCCCATGGTGCCCCTGCCCCCAGGCAGATATGGTCCTCCATCGCTAGGACATCACCTTCCCTCCCAGTGCATCTTCTGCTTGCAGTTTTGGAGAGCCTCAGAGGTCTTAAAAAGCCTTCAAAGGCCAGTTTTAGGTATTTAAACATATTTATGTAACATTCCGGCTAGGCAGCTGGAGCATACTGCCTTTGATATATTTGTGACAATGTTTTGAAGCGTGTCCTTTAACTAGTGCCTATACAAGCTGCTGGCCTGTCCCAGCGTGGAGATCTGGCTGCTGTCTCCAGGGGCTGGCCAAAGCAGGAGTCTTCTCAGGACAAATAAGTGCCTCAGCCAGAACAGTAATGAGTTTTACCCTCAGATGCCCTTCCTTCTGGGCAGAATAAGCCCTAAAGTAAGGCTCAGCAGTGATTCATTTATTTTCCCCCCACCAGGTTCATCCCGAGAGCTTTACCAACTCCATTTGCTGGGGCCACGTAGGAGCCCAGACCCTCTTCATACTGCAGATCCCAACCTCAGGACCCTGAATTGTAGACAAAAGCCATGATGTCCTGCTTGCTTGCCCACCATCCCGCTTCCTCAGGTGGCCTTTTCTGCCCAACCTCTTCCTTGCCCTCTTCCACCCAGCCGCAGATAATCCAGATCTGGCTGGATGCTCCCTCCTAAATTAAGCCAAATCTCAAAACAGATCTGCACACTCCCACCGCCATAAAATCCCCAGTGCAGGTGGGATTTATTTACATCAGGAACTAAAGGCCTCAATATGGTGACCTCAGAAATAGCCAGTGCTTCCAGCCGAGCTGGCTGGACATGGGTTTGTGCCCAGGACGTGGCTTGACATGTTGATTGAGGTCTGGTCAGCTGGCTTCACCAGTGAACTCATGGGTGCACATCTGGCCGTGTCCTCCAGCTGTTGTTGCTGGTGTTGTCCTCTGGTGTTGCCATGGGGCAGGAAAGGCATGAGAAAGGGACAGGCATGCGATGAATTATTAAAAAAAAGCTTCCATGTAGCATTGGCTGCTCAGGATTGATGCAGCCAGATGATTCTTCAAGCTGGTCTGGGCAGTGAAAAACCCAATTAGTGCTGGGTTTGGAGTGAAGCCGCTTTTCCAGCGTGGTGAAAGCTCCGTGTCTCCGTTCGGAGCCAGCACCGCTGTGCCGTGGCTGTGCTCCGCAGGGAGGAAGCAGCCGCAGCGGCTTTTCCAGAGTCCTCCTCACTATGTGCTTCACGCAGAAGGCAGCAGAGCTGCTGTGGCATTATGGAAATTTTTATCTAGTTTGGTTTTCTACCGTTGATAATATAGAATGACGCTTTGAAAAACAAACCAGCCTTTGCTCTGTCTGTGTCTGGTGTTCGAGGTGCACGTAAGCCTGGAGAGGTCCCCTGGACCTTGCTGGAGGGGATGTTGGACCTTGCTCTCCTGCTGCTTTGCAAGCGAACTGCTGCACTGGCTGGTTGTGACATCCCCTCTCCTTTGCAACTCCATTTTCCTGTTTTTTCAGATTTTCTACCCATTCCAGTTCTACCCACCCCCAGTCAAGCTGTTTGTTTAATTGAGCAGGGTTTTTCCCTTTCTCCTGCCGAGGGTGTGCAAAGAAAGGACACAGATATGAACGGGCACGGCACTCCACATCCCCTCCTTTCTCTCTTCCCCAGACCTTGCTCCTGCAACCGCAGGACAAGTTGCCTGTCGGGATTTTCAGTGGGAGGATGAAAAAGGGACCTGGGTGGTCACTCAGATGTGGCATGCAGATAGTATGTGCCATAATCATTTGCATTGACTCCAAAAATCAAATGCTTAGTAGGTCAAGTGATGGGAACGCAAATTACGGGCTGCCCTCAAACCTGTGCTGGTTATCACAAGGCAAGACTGGGCAGGAAAAGCAAATGCATTGAGGGTTTGCTGTTCTGTCCTGGTCCAGGGCCTTGAGACGCAGAAGGATTTACACCATCTTTGCTGCACTTGTGAGTGATTTAAGTGTTTTTTCACCCAATAAATACAGGATTGCTGCTGTTAACAGCAGACGATAGGCTTTGTGCTAACTAAACTTGGGCTGTCTTGAACAGCCGTGGGTCTGTTTTCGCTCTAACTGAAAAAATTGGTGAGCGTCACGAAATGGTTGGGAGGGCTATATCCTACAGCTTGATGGTAGCTCTGTGGTGGCATGGGCTAACTGTAGACAGTAAAGCTCTGACAGCACTGAGCAGCCCTCGTGAAACTATCCCGTGGACAAGTCAGAAAAGAAAATATGGCCAAACAGACAATTTTAAGAAAGCAGAGAATACTTTTAGGCACAGGAGTCAGGCTGAGGACTTTGACTTCTCATGAGCTGACACCTCTGCCCCCGGAGGAGGTGGTTGTGGAAATCCCGGATGGATCGAGGAGTCACAAAGAGAGGGGGGATGCGGGAGACAGCACCCTCGGGGTTGTGATGGCTGGGGTACGGACGGGGGGGTGTTCCCATGGCTTTGTTGCCTGATGATGGGAGATGGTCACTGGTGAGATCCTGCCATGTTCACCTTCTCCTTGGGAGCAATGTGAAATCAGGTGAAATAATGTGGATTATCTGTCCTTAAAGACTTCCAGCCTGCATGAGAGCCCTGTTGCACCCAGCGTCCAAGTCCTACATGCTGGGTATAATCCCAGTGCTGAACCACAGGTCTCCACCTATAGAAATGATTTAGATTTAGTGAAATCTTAAAGCTCTGTTTGGAGTAGGAGGACTGTCCAAATGCAAATCACAGCTCCAGATACCCCTCCTTACCCTTCCCATCTCTGTGGGGCAGGGGAACTCAGGATGCCCCAATGACCTGGTGCACATCCAGATTTTTCCGCAACACTGCCGGACTGAAGAAGTCATGTTGGGAGGTGTTTCTCCCCATGGCTCCCTGTTCTTCAGCCACCAGAGGGAGATGCTGCTCAAGGCCACGAAAGCAGATGCCTTGTTCCAGCTGCTGCCTGCTCATCCAGTGCCCGGGTTATGGGAGGAGAGGGATGTGCAGGATTGATGCTGCTGTGGCATCGCAAGATGGGAGCCACTGGGAGCAAAATGGGGGGCTCTGGGGTATTGGAGGTGGCCGATAAGGTGCGAAGCAAGTGCCTGGAGGAATGGGACCATGGTTGCAGGAGGCTCCTTCCACCTCCCCAGGCATCACCAGGCCGTAGGGAAAGTTTGGGAGGCCCTGCCAGGTTCTCGCCAAGGTAGCATTCAGGGATGAGAAGGGTGATATCTATCTACAAATGGTGACTTAAGGTCCAAAGGTGCAAAGGGAGCTGCCACCGACTGCGTTGGATGTGGCATGGGAACCTGCTGGTTTGGTAGAACTGGCTCCAGCCGTCACCACCACGGTGCTGAGTCCTGATATTCGGCAGCGTACCCATGGAGCTGTGCCCGTGCGCCTGGGCAGGAGACGTGGTTACTCCCCGCTCTGGTCTGTCGTCTTCTCAACCCACAGAGCGCAGAGGTCCCAGGTCCTTGCTCTCCATGGAGCGACGTGGTCCTGGGCCAGTCCCAACTGGGCCAGTCCCAACTCAGGGCGTGAAGCTGCAGGAGAAACTGCAGCTGAGGAAAAGCGTGGCAGAGGGGCGACGAACCAACTGCTCAGGGGAACCAACCAGTTGATGTTTCCTTCAAGTGTTCCAAACGCTTGAGGAGACCCAGGCAGACCCTCTGCTCCTTCTGCAGCATTTGCCATGAAGTTCTTTTGGGATGAGACATGTTTTCCTGAGCTAGACCTCAAGATCTGCCCAGCCTTGGGGGATGTTCATCACCAATGTTTGGGCTTTAGCCACCCACGGAAGGTCTGGAGTGGGGAGTGTCTCCATCCCACCACACTTGGCTAGATCATCCTGCCCTCTCGCCTACCCTGGAACGGAAGATTTCTGCTCATTTGCCTCCTATGAACATTTTTATTCGTTTCATTCTTTTTAAGGAAACCCTCTCCAGCACTTTAGAGAGGCGGAGGCTTGTGCCCCAGCCCAGGAGAGCTCAGTGCCGCTGACATGGAGAAGAGCTCTCGTGGGCTGCGAAAGGGCAGCGAGGGAGCAGAGAGCAGGAATCGATGGTGAATTTTGACAATGCAGGGAGTGACCCGCAGGTTCCCGAGGAGAACTGGCTGTGCCGCTCACCGGTGATCGAGAAAAAGGACCGAACAGGCAAGAACAGAGGCTATGTCCCTAATAAATTAAAAAATACCTGGGCGAGCGCCTGGGCGTGGGGACGTGGCTGTCCAGTCCGCTGGCACCGTCCCCTTGGCTTGTTTTTAATGGGCCACTCTTTCCTTCTGCCAAGGAAAAATAAAATAAAGAGGGTTAGAAAGGTACCAACAGGGCACGAGGGCTGGCAGCAGCGCTGCCCCAGCCCTGCTGGGATCTTGCCTTCCAGCAGCACCGTTTTCCACCTCCCTCTGCAGCCGATTTCTGAGCCCTGCCCGCGGGTGCCAGGTTTCAGGGTCGGTTTTGCTCGACACACGGTAAAAAAAAAACATTCTCTCTGGCTCTGAGATGATGTAACCCCCCTGAACTGACCCAGGAAAGATTTATCTGGAAAAACATCTTTTCACTTCCAAAAATATTGAAACACCATACTTGGACGTTACAGAAAATATAAGTATTTGCCCTGGGGTTGTTGTTATTTGCTTGGTTTTTTTCCAAGCGGACGCTTTGGACATTTTTTTCCCCCTAATTAAACAGTTTTGATATGTCTCAAATCCCTTTTTGGTGTCTTTACTATTCCTGTAAATGCCTTGGCCCAGGCTGCATCTCCGTGCCCATCGCTCTAAGGCTAAACAATAACACGGAGGGGGGGTTGCGGAGGGTAAACACGGCTAATCAGGACTTGCCTAATACGAACGACTGCTTAATGAGAACCCAGGGACTGTGCTTCCTGTGCTGGATTTGGCTGGAGGAAAACGCTTTGTGCTCTCAACACCAGGTTTGAGACGGCTCAGTTCCCTCGAACGCGCCGGAGCGGCTTTTCCTCCCTCCCGTGAATCCTCCCCCACGGCCACGGGACGGGATCTGTGGCCACGAGGGATCCGTGGGGCCCTGGGGATGCTGGAGGAGCCGGGCCAGATCCCGCAAGCTGAAGGATCCAGCGCTTGTTTTGCTTGAAGGGAGATCTCTAAAACAAAAGCCCTGTTCGTGCCATGCTTTTTCCAAGCGAAGCCGCCGAAGGGCCCTGCCCGCTCCGCTTAATGTCCTTTGGGCTCCCGGGGAGCTTTGGGGGGGCTTTTTTTGGGGAATGGCTTCAATAACACGAAGCGAACGTGCCGCTGCTCTGCCTCAGAGACTCGGCGGAACCATCCCGGCATCCCAACGCCAGCCGGGATGCGGGTTTGGGAAGGAGATGGGATGGGGACGGCACCCCAGGCCTCTGGCCTCTCCCCACTAGTGGGGAGGGAGACTTGGGGTTCGGCGCTGGGACGGTGGGGTTTTGGGGGGGGGCTAGTGGGTGGGTGCGGAGGGAGGTTGGGGTGGGGGAGGTGGGTGCTGGGCCACGGGTGGGCGACGAGCGGGGGCACGGCTGGGTGGGCATGGAGGGGTGGGTGCAGATGTGCGTGGGCTTCCAGATGTGAAAGGCAGGTGGGTGCAGATGTGGGTGGGAGTCTGGACACGCACGGTGGGTGGGTGCACGTGTGGGTGGGTACCCAGACATCCATGGTGGGTGGGTGCAGATGCGGGTGGGTGCCCAGACACGCGTGGTAGGTGGGTGCAGATGTGAGTGGGTATCCAGGCATGAAAGGTGGGTGGGTGGGTGCCCGGACACGCACGGAGGGTGGGTGCCGATGCGGGTGGGTGCCCGGACACGCGTGGTAGGTGGGCGCAGATGTGAGTGGGTACCCAGACATCCATGGTGGGTGGGTGCGGAGGTGCG
>JANZLQ010000017.1:26151894-26192115 GCA_026212715.1 Elanus axillaris | reverse complement strand
TCCCCGTCTTGCGGGGGGGGGGCAGAGTGCCGCCCCATTCATTCCCCATCTACCAGCAGAAAGGTGTCTTCCCCCCCAAAAAATCCCAGTAGGGACCCAACCCGGCACTGGTTTTTGGGGGTGGCACATCTTTCTGTCACCCCCAGCCCTGTGCCGGGTCCCCAGCTGCAGAAGGGGGGGGCATTTGGGGGGGGGGGGGTGACCCCCCTTCTCCTGAAAACCCACCGCTGCTCCTGCCCGGCTCTGCTTCCCAAGCATGGAGGGTACCTCGGCCACAAGCAGGGAAAAGTCAAGCCCTCACTGATTTTTCCAGTTCTTGGAAAACGGGGAGGGGGTGGGTATTTTTTTCCCTTTTTCTTTATAACATTAGCCCTTTTCCAGTTGTTTTCTCCGCAGCCCGCTGACCCCGCAGCGTGGGACGAGCACCGGGAGCTCCTGGGCCTCGTGCAGACGCCAGCAGCTCCCCGGCTTTTCCCCATCCCGGCCATCCCGCTCTACCATGGGCCATGAGAAGGCATCCCCGGCTTCTCCGCAGAAAAACCTTTGCCCAGCCGGGGTGGCCGGAGCCCCCTCCCAGGAAGGCCGCTGCCCCGCCACCGCCATACGGAGCCATGCCGGGAATGCTACGTTCCCCCTGCTCCTTCTCCTTCCCTCCCAGCTTGCTTTTTCCTCTCCTCTTTCGGGGAGGAGACAAGAGAGGGTTGGAGGCCACCACCGTGCAGCTTCGCTCAGCTCTGGGCACCCTACGCCGAGGCACCTCGAGCGGCTGCGAGAGCCATGGTCAGCAGCTCAGCCGGATCGGACCCCCCCACACACTCCCGCCCGCTTCCCCAACACAAACCCTCCCCTTCAGCGCAGTGCCACGTTTCAAAGCAAATCCGGACGGGAAAGGGGTGGCCGGGGGGCCTGGTGGAGGAGGAAAGGCTCCTTCTGTAGCAAATCGCAAGAGGAGGAAATCCATTTCCTTAATACCCTCCCGGTGGCAGCCCCCTTCTTTTTTCTCTAACACCCCCCCCCCCTTTTTTTTCCTGCAAATGCATTGAACGACCGTAGTCGCTTCCAGTACACAAAACCCTTGCGATGTGCTTGTGCATATATATATATATTTATTTAAGGGGCAGAGGGGTTTCAAAACTAACCCAAGAGAGCCAGCTGTATTCCAAAACCACATGCAAATGCTGCAAAGTTGGGCTGCAAGTTTTGTAGTTGTACTTTAAAAAAAAAAAAAAGTCACTGGGCTTGCATCTCTGTTGGGGTTTCTCCCCACAGCTGGTTTTTTTCGGGGTGCTGGTGCCTGTGGTTGCATGCTGGGATCCCCGTCCCAGAGAGGTGGTACCCGGGCTCGTTGCTGCGAGGGCTTTTGGTTGACACGATGCTCCGAGGGCGGTTTTGGAATGCGATGCGATGAACCCCCTGCCCCGTGGAGGTGGCAGCAGGGAGGGTTTTGTGCTGTTTCTGGTTTTTTTTTTTTAATTTTTTTTAATTAAATCTCCCCTGGTTGCTGAGAGGCAGCTGTTTCCTGCCCGTGCCACTGCTGTCCTGGCAGACCTCGGGGGACGGTGCTCGCTGTGCCGGGGTGGCTTTCGGTGCTCTTCCCTCCGCGCCGCCGGGCTGCCTCCCTGCTTGGTAGCATCTGCCCTCGTCTTCCCCTTGGCATGGGGTTTGGGACAACTTTTTTGGTTCTTGTGGTTATTTTATTTTATTTTATTTATTCCTTCTGCTTTCTTTTCACCTGGAGGAGAAATTGGGCTCTGCTCTTCCCCAGCCCTCCAAACCATCCATTCCCATTTGCACCACCTCTACAGCGGGTTTTGGTGGCAGCTCAGGTATTTCTGCCTTTCAACACCTTTTCAGCACCTCCTCTGCGACGGTGGGGAGGACATGTCCCCATCCCTTCTCCTCTTCCTCCTCCCTGCCCTGCTTCCCACCCCACCAGCGGGCTCCCATCTTCCCTGATGCCGGTGGCAGTGCGGAAACAGCCGAATCCTGCTCACAATAGGCCGTTTCCTGCAGGGGAGGTTTCTTTGCAGAGGCACACACGGGATTTTTAACCTTTTCCCAGGCCGTCCCCGGGAGTTGAGTGCTTGCTCGCTCTGGCACCCTGCTCAGGGTGATGCTCGAGGGCTGCCATGGGTCTCCCCATCCCCAAGCACGGCACGAGGTAAGCCTTGAGCATCCTTCTGGGTGTGCAACTTCTTCCCTATCCAAATGGATCAATGGGCTTCACCAGCCCGGTAGTTTCTCCGCAGCAGGGAGAAGGTACCAGTCGCGATGGAGATACCGTTTGCATCTCACTTGATGCCCGGCTTTGCTGCCGGCTGCGTCGCTAGTGCCATCCTGGCTCCAGAGAGGGGATTTGAGGGCACAGAGCGTGGCACGAGGCTGCTGATCCGTGTTACGGGTGTGTTGGACTTGATTATTCGAGCGTCGTGTATGTTTTAGATGATCTTGGTATTGCTTAGAGAGGGAAGCCCAGGGCTTGGAGGGGGTCGTGTGTCGTCGTCCCCCCCCCAAAGGAGGCATCCTGAGCTGGGCACTGTGGGGATTTCTGTTTTCCTGGCGAGCCCTAAGCCTTCAGGGTGTGGAAACACACCCGGCACACATCTGCGTGGTGCCAGGGAGGGATTTTGCTGCGTGTGCGTGGCTGCTCCATCCACAAGCGGGCTGGAGCTTGGAAAGAAAAATCTCCCCTTCTTTTTGGTCAAAAACCATTTTAAGTGACTGCGTATAGAAATGGAAAACAGGTGCTCTCCATCCTTGGGCAGAAATCACTTTGCATATCTTGTTCCACCCTGCTTTGCAGAAAAATGAAGCCAAGGCCATGCTGGGTTTAACCTGCAGCTGCCCAGTGACCTGTGTCCCATCTGGGACAACTCCTGTGCGTGGTATCGGATCGATCAGCCTCCATGTGGGTTGAGTTTTGGGGAGAGCTTGCTGGTTTTGGGGGGGTTCTGTGTTAGATGGGGGCCGCTGTCGTAATCTCTGTAAGATGGGGAAACTGAGGCTCAGTCTTATTTCTCCTTTATGCCCAGAATTGGCTGCCACAAGCTCACAGGCAAAGCAGGGGAAAGCTCCTGAAGCTTCTGCACGCTGTGACGGTAATAAAGTTATAAAATATTATATTGTAAGAGATGCTGTGCCCTTGTTGGGCTTTCCTCTGTGCGCAGAGCCGTGGCAGTGAGTCATGGTCTCTCAAACGCTGGGTTGTGACACTGTCAAATGAAGGCGGCTGACGAATGAGCTGCTATTTCTAGGCTTCCTGCTAAATATACTTTCCCCTCCCTGGTCCCCTCCGTAGTACTCTGCAAAAATTAAGGCCTTCCCATCGTTAACGAGGGAAAACAAACTGTGTTTCTGCCTCCCCTGGTCTTTGCCAGATGTGGGAACTGAGGCACGCGGGCGGCTTGAGGGCTGAATAGTTGGAGGAAGGGGGTGGGGAGAAGCAGAATTTAAGTCTGCTTTTAAAAAAGGAATAAACAGGAGGGAGCGTGAGGCGATGATAATCGTGTCGTGCTGGGGGACGAGCGTGTCTGTGGGAGCAGAGGGGCTGCGCCGCCCTCGGGAAGGGTTTTTTGTCGAACTGGCTGTTTACTTTTAAAGACTTTGGTCCAAAGTTTGGTCTTTAGTTTACATATAGAGCCTGTGTCAATCCGTACCATGGATCAACAAGTTTTTCTTTCAATAAACAATCCAGCTGGTTGGAGGGGGGGGTGTGTGGAAACAACCTAAGTTGTGAGAAAAGCCTTCAGACAGCATTTTGTCTTTAATTAGTTTGAGTTGGTTTTCAAGCCCTGGAAATATTTTCCCAGCTCAGACTGCAGAAACTCCCCCAGCCTCCCCTGCCAGAGGTTTGGAGCCGTTTCCTTCCTCCGAAGCTGTTTGAACCCAAGCAGAGCTGTGGGGATGGCTGTGTGCCTGGGGGCTCCCGGCTGGGGTGAAGACAGCACTGACTCTGCAAATCCTGCTGGGCTGAGGCTTTCGGGAAGGGAACTGGGTTTCACAGAGTGACCTGGTACCTGTCTGCAAAGGATGCTCAAAAGTTATCCCTCGCTCCTGAAAATATTAGGGTTTGAGAGTCACAGCAGGTAAATTTGGGGAGAGGTGCTAAGCTGCCTGGATGCACATGCTTAGATGCCTTCATTAAAAGCCGCTTGCACGCCTGCGAAAGCAGAATTGGAATTTTGGTTTGGACTCTTACAGCGTTTTGTGGCAGGGAAAAAAACAGCATCTTCTAAAAAGGGTGAGGGGAGCTTTGCTGCTTTGTATTAGGAAGCAAACTCCAGGCTAGCGGGGATGTGAATTTTTCTGGTCACCGCATTATCAAGGAGTAGATGCATAGTGGTGGATAGTAAAGGCATATAGTAAATTCATAGTAGTGCTGGGGTTGTTTGGCTTTATCCATTGCCCTGCCCTCAAGGGCTGTGGTGAGGTGGATGCGCTGATTTGATTTCTAGCTGTATTGCTCCGTGAGAAACAGCCTGTCCAGGTTTCAGCCCAAGCCCTGTCGTGGCTGCTCTGAGCGTGGCAGGAAACTGGTCGTGATGGCACGTTGAGTTTTGCCTCTTCACCATTCAGCTGCCCTGTGGTCCTCGGGCTAGTGTCTGTCATTAACCACCAGAAACCCACTTGCTGCTGAAGATGCTGTTCCCTCTGCTTGGCTGTAGAGAGCCCCCGAGACAACTGCTTCCCAAATTTAGCTGGTTCAGGCACATCCCTCATGCAACGCAGATGAGGCTGGGCTGAGGAACATCTCCTTCACCCCCTTGGGCAGTGGTGGGTTGCATAGAGGTGCTGTTGATGCAGGGCAAGGAATGAATGAGGAATATACAGCCCTTCCTATACAGTCCCCACTCAGCTCGTCCCATGCAGACGAATCCCTCTCCTACCATATAAAAATCCCTTCCCGGGTCATGGTGATGCTCTGTAGAATTTAGACTTCTGGCTGCCTTGAGAAAAGGCTGAAGAGAAGAGGGGAAAAACCAAAGAAGCAGGTTGAGGAGGTGGCATCACAGCATAACCAAAAAAATATAATAATACCTGGAGAGGCCCGATTCTGCCCCTGCCTGCGGCAGTTTTGCGGCAGCTCCAGCTCTGCTGGCTGCCCTGCAAGGCAGGAGTGTGCCTGGTGCTTCCTCTCCTCATCTTGTTTCAGAGCAAACAGACAGTGAGCATCTTGTGCCTCTGAATAATCCTTACGTTGCTCTTCCCCTTACAAACTTCCCCTTTCTCTGGCCGCCTGCAAAATGCTCGATGCGAGCTCTAAAGGTTCGCCATCGCCGGTGCTCGTCGCTCCTTCCTGAGCCAAGGAACTCTGGTTTCTGCCTTGCAGGGGAGCTGGAGGTGGCCTTGCTGGAGGTCATCGTTCAAGTGTTCCCTGTTTTCCAGGAGGCTTAAGCTTCTCGGTGGTGTTTCTGTCTCTATATGCTATGCAAGGCCATATAGCAGCGGGCACACCGTGAGTGCTCCCAGTTGATGTGGCAGATGGGATGCTGTGGAAGTTACGGCTATAGCGTGGGATTTTGGAGCCTGATGCTCACTTGATGGAGCTCAGCTACGACCTCAGTCGAGTCACTTATCCCTCCATGCCCGCTGGTAAGGGTGTGTTGTGAGCGATGGCAAAAAGACACGTGTCCTTCTGTGGACGTGCAGGGTGTCCTTCACCTTCAAGGATGGAGTGGTGTCACCAGTGTCTTGCTCAAGGTGGTTTGGCCCGTGTGTTTCATGCTCCATCAGCCTCGGCTGCTGCAACGACTCTTTTCCTATCTGAACTGAGATGTCCTTGTGGTGGTGGCAGGGAGGTGGAGGTGACCCAGCCAAGGGTGTGGGGCACGATCAGGACCCCGGTGGCCTGGTGGGTGGTGGGTCTTGGAGGACAGAGCTAAGCCGGACGATAAGTGCGTTCTTCTGGGTTTCTTGTGTGATTGCAGTGAGGAAAGCGTGGAGGTGCAAGCGCTCACAAAATGAGATGCAACCAGTCTTTCGAGCCCTTGGAAAGCCCAAGGACCAACCTCTGAAAATGCTGCCTTGGCCGTTAAAGTCTTGCTGGTGCCCACAGGGAGCATGTGCGGGGACTGCGCCAGGGCGAAGGGTGAAATCCGGCACGCGTTCAGTCGTTTCCATGGTCAGCGTGAATACTTACCAACCAGTTGGAGGAGAAAGGAACGCCTTTGGTGCCCCAGAGGAGACTTTGCCTCCACGAAAGGTCTGTGAGATGCCCTGAGGTGGATAGGGAGGTCGGACACCCAAAAGTTCAGATTTGGCCCTCGGAGCTGCCGCTGTGGCCCTTGGTGAGTGATTGCAGGTGTGTGCCTGGGCTTCCCTTCCATCAGGCGGACGAGGGAGGCAGTTCTTCTCTGGGCATCAGTCTGTCAGGAGTCTGCCTACGTCCAGGAGGTTGGATTTATCTTAGGCTGTGAAACATTTTACACAGGCTTTAGAAAACAACCCCCTACATCTCTGTAATGAGAGGTGGAGGGGTGAAGAGGTGCAGAGGTGGCCCCTGAAGCGGCTGGTAGTCCTCCGGCCCACGGGAAGCAAAGGCAGGTGTAGAGATGAGACAAAGCACCGATTGATCCTCAAGTATCTCTAGAGGAAACCTTCCTACCAGGCCTTCCAGAAAAGATGAGGAGAGTCCTCGCAAACAGTGTCAGGGCTGAGCACCATGTAGGCATTGCTCTCCCCACCCCGGAGATGCTCGGGGGTCATTTTCTCAGACCCACAAGTCTGGCTTGTGGCCCCTCCAGCAGGTTAGGAGACTTTATGTGGAGATGATGTCTTGTTTCCAGCTGTTTACACCTCTGGATGTCAGCCAGGTACTTGGGTAGGATGTAAAACCTACAGTGCCTGCTGCCATCAGCACATCCATGACACGGCCGCCCATCCCTGCAGCATCACGACCACCGCTGGGTTCATGTATTTGTTTCATGCCCTGTGCCAGCTTGTGATGAGGTTTGGATGTAAAGTCCAGGTCCCAGTTGTGCTGTACCGCTCTGGGATGAAGCAACTTAGCTTTCCTAGCCAGCAAGGTTTGCAAAAGCCAGAATTGTCTGCGTAAGCCTGCTTGAGGCCAGGCGATGCACTTTTTCCATTACCACCCCAAACTCTGCCCGTGGTCTCCATCTCCCTTGGCAGAGTGCTTCTAGCATCTACTCTTCCACAAGCAGAGCCCAACATATGGGATATCTTTTTTTAAGTGGAAAAAGCCCCAAACAACAAAATCCCCAAACATCAGGAAAACGTGCCGTGGAGTTTGCGATCCTTCAGCCGGGGCTGCAAGAAGGTGAAGATGGGCAGCGCCGCTCGTGCCGCCAGAGCGGAGCCGCTGGCCGGTTGCTCAATGCTCGGGGGGGGACAGGATGGGAACACTTGGCAAAGCCTGTGTCCCCCCCGCAGCTACGTCCTGCAAGACGTGAAGCAATATTTCCAGGCGGGTATTTTTTCAGAGCCTGCAGCTCTGAAACAGTTGCAGTTACGTCTGTGCAAAATGCAGCTCATCTCCATCGGTGTTTGACGGACACGGGAGTTTTTTTGGCTGGTTGCATATGAGGTTGGGCCCTTGCGAAGCATTGGAGGGGTGGCTGAGGAGCCATCAGAAAGGTAAAAAATCTCTGGTGACCTGCTGCCGGTGTGGGGTTGGATGGTATGAAGACACGTTTGGCGTCGGACATCTGTGCACTGGTTTTTGCTGTGGCTCCGGCTCAAGGGTGCATTGGTCTCGGAGACGCTGCTTTGGGATGTCCTGCAGATGCGCTGGGATGGGGTGCTCTGCTCTCTCCCCACAAAGCCTCCTGCTTCCCTGCTCGGAGGATCATTCCCTTGAATTAAAAACAATAAATTAAGAGTGAGCAGCACAGCCCTGGTTTGCAGGGGGCCTGATGTCTCATCCCAGGTTTTTTTTCTTTTTTTTTTCCCCTTTTTGGGCCAGCCTGTGATGCTGGACATGTGGCTGGGATCTTGTGCGTGGCCAGCACAAGGTTCAGCTCTTTTGCCAAAGCTGCTTTTCCCCTGCCCCGTGGGACCCTCGTGAGCACCTGCACAGTCTCTAAAGGGGTCCGGCCTCACCATTCCCATGGCTGCTGTTATTAGAGGAGTCTCCACAAAGATGCAGGGGCTGAATTAATGCATAAGCCCATGGGGCTTGAGCTTGCTCGGGTGCTGCCATCCCTGCCTGGGCTGGGCTCCCGGTGTGGCTGCCCAGAGTGGATGGGAATTAGGGACGGTTCTAATTAATGCAAGTGGCCTGCTGGGTTGGGTTCTCGGTGTCCCCTGAGCAGCAGTTCGCACGTGATGATGGTTCATGCTACCAGAGGGATGCTTGTCCTGGAGGGGAAGAGGGGAGCTTCCCCTGCCAGGCTGGCTGGTGGCTTTTACAGCTGCATTGCTTTTCCAGGTTTCTCCCTCTTTTATACATCCCTTTCTCCTTCCCAAATCGCAAGTCCCTGTTGGCAAACCTCTTCCCTAGCAATCTCCTTGCTGAAGGGCATTTCTGTGAGTGATGCTGATGCCTGGACGATTTGCCTTTCCCAGCACGGTAGGAAAGGGGAGTAAATGGTGGCAGAAGAACGGATTCAGCAGCTGATCTGCTTTTTTTTCCCCTCTGTGTGTCTTTTACAGGTTACAGCCAAGACTGCCTTCCTGTTTATCTTACCTCAGTATAATGTTAGCGTACCTACAGCAGGTAAGAGATGCTTCTGCTGCGGATACCCCAAGGGGAGGGTCGAGTCGTGGTCTGCCCCAAACCCTCGCTGCCAGCTGGCCTGGGCTTACCCTCTACTGATGCACACTGCTCGGGCCCTTGTCTGATAGTAAAGGAGATTTTAAAAATAAGATATGTGGGGGAAAAGCAAAGTTTGAGTGGCTCAGAGCATGCTGATCATGTCTGCCAGCCCTCATGCTGCTGCTATTGGGAAGAAATGCTTTCCAGGGGGTTTTAGGGCTTCCTCTCTAACCTGTCTCTGCCATGGTCAGACTGCTCGGTGTGCTCTGCAGGGTGAGGATGCTCCTCTAAGTCTGGTCAGGCAAGATCCAATCGCTGATTGCATGCCCAGAGTAACTCTGTGCCCTGCCGAGGAGCAGGAGGGATTTAGCTCTTTGCTAAGCAGCAGGAGCTGCGCAGATAATTCCCGCCTTGCTTTATTTATTGAGGGTGGTACAAGGTGAGGGTGTGGAGATGCACATGGTGCACAGCATCCCTGCTTCAGGCAGCTTGTGGTCCTGATGCACATGGAGAGTAATTCAAGGAGGCTCTGAGCTGGGGCATGTCTGAGCGCGATGGACCAGAGGATGTGTGCCAGCTCCCAGCCGGTGGGAGGCAGCTGGAGGCTCGGTCCCTGCTTATATTTTGGCTGCTAGTAGCTACCTTCCTAGCCGAGAGCCCCTCTGGGGCTGGCAGCAATCTGGGCACCAGCGTGGGGGCAGCAGGAGGTGGTTTGGGTAAAGCCCTGGGCTCAGGATGAGCCAGACGCCCAGGGCACAGAGCCTGGCTTGGTGGCAGAAAACTGCAGTTAATTAGAAGTGTTTAAGTAATCACCCAAGGGAAGAGCAGGGCTGCTGGGATTACTGAAACTAGGATGAGGCAGACATGGAAGATAAAAGGTCTGCCCTTAAAATCTTTGAACGTTATGGTTGAAGAAATCATTCAGCTTCCAGATTAAACTGTGGTCTGCTGCTCCCCTGTGGCACAGCCCAAACAACTTGGCTGCCATTGCATGAAGTGATTTAGTCTCTCCTGATACCAAAACTCTTGGGGCAGGGGCCACGTAACCATCTCACCAGGACCAGGTATTGGGGTATCAATATAGGGCATGAGCTGACGCCGCGGAGAGAGAGACCTTGGTGCAGCAAGCTTGCTCGGAGGAAGGGTTATTGCTCACCTGAATTATTCCAAGGCTGTTTCACAGCCTCACAACAAGGATGCTGTTGCCTGTTGGTCGGCGGATCTTGCTCTCATCTCCCATGCTCAGCACACGTATGGCTCCTGCTAGAGCAGTTTCCGAAACACCCTAGAGAGAGGAGAGGAGGCAGAGCAGTCGGACGTGTGCATAATGTTATTTTCTTTAGTATTGCAATTCTTTATCTGGAGTTATGGGCTCTGTGATACAGGCAAAGTTTTTCCCTTTGAGTTTGCGCAGCACCCAGCCGGGGGGCTCCTAAGGACCGAAGTGGTTTTTTCCCCCCATTTTATGCCAGATGTTTTCATAAACCTTATTCATGTAGCTCAAATCTTAGAAATCTGGACTGAAGCTTTATTTGAGGGTAAACGGGGCTGGTGACAGACAAGGCGCTTCCCAGCAGGATGGACAGGATTAGGGTAAGGGAGAGCAGCAGCTGGGGTTGGGCTGAGCTTCACATCGCAATGCTTTCTGCGGCGTGCCACGAGGATAGCAGCTTTCCCCTGACTCTGCTTCTTGCCTATAAGCTTCAGGGCTGCAAATAGTTGCCTAAATGCAGACGTCTGGGGTATTTTGGGTGCTGTTGGGTGTCCTGTTGCTCCAGAAGAGCAGGGCCTCCTGTGGGTCCTGTTTCTCATACGCCAGCCCCGTGCTGCTGTCTCAGATCTTGTAATAGCACAAGGCATCTGCATTTAGGCAGCTGAATCCTGCTCCAGCAGCTTTCAGGGGTGAGTGGGAGAGACTGGGTGTTGGATGATAACCGAGGGGGTGGAAATCCCATCCTGTGCCCTAATTGCTCTCAGTGGGGTGTCCTGGAGGGCGAGAGCAAGCTCTACCTATCCCATCACCTGCTTCAGTGCTGCCTCTGTGTCTTCATCCCTACAGGCTCATAAATCCACAGCTGGGCTGTCCCCAGCCCCTCACCTCTGGTAGGAGAAGTTTGAAGTGTCCTGTCACCTCCCTTGAGGTGTGTAACTACTAGAGGAGAAACCATCCATCCTCTGCCGATGAACTGACTCAGGCTAGAGCCCTTTTTTCCAGCCCTGCAGCCACTGGCACAGTCATGAACTCTCTCTCTGATTCCACCTCCCTGGTGGCCCCATCCAAGACACGTGGTGGAAATAGCACACACACCTCGCCCCCCCCAACCTTTAAGCCCTTACCCTTTAGTCCTTAATTGGGTCCTGGGGATTTGACCCACCATTTGGTCTCTGCAGATGGGGAGCTGGTCCAGTATCACTATGGGCTGACGGATCTGGTCACCATCCTCTTCTACATCTTCATTGCCATCATCCTGCATGCGGTGGTGCAGGAGTACGCCCTGGACGTGAGTGCCGTTTGGTGTCTCAAGTCGCCAAAAGATCTCAAGTACTATGGGGGGATGTGGCCCTACTGCAGTTAAATGCTCTTCTGGGGGTGGTTTAGGGGTTGCGGTGCTGATGAGTAAGCCTTCATCTCTGGGGCTGCTTGAGATGGGGAGGAGGAGGGAGGATTGTTGACCTGGTGGCTCATGTTTTCTTCTTCCTCTTCTCTCCCTCTGCTCCTTCCCAGAAAATCAACAGGCGTCTCCATCTCTCCAAGGTCAAACACAGCAAGTTCAATGAATCAGGACAGCTGGTTGCCTTCCACCTCACCTCCGTGATTTGGTGCTTATATGTCGTGGTGACGGTAAGGCACAGGGCTAGCTTGGCTTTGGGTTCCCTGGGTGGGATCTGTGGTTTCTCGAGCCCAAAACCCTGATGGCAACAGAGAGTCCCCAGCCAGCCCCTGGGCCAACATGGGCACATTTCAGCAAGTTTAGTTTTCAAGTGTGGTGGATCTTTCCAACCAGTGAGTGAGGGCACTTTGGGGAGATCCTTCTCCTGCTTCCTGCAAGGCACAAGCAAATGGGCTGTGAAATATTTTTGGAGCTGGATCCCAGAAATCCTGCCTGGCCCCATCACCTCCATCTGCTGCTCCGGGACCTGCTGTCTTTCTCAGCCTCTTATTTTCTTCCCTATTTGCGTTCAGTGCCTTGGGGTTTTTGGATGCCCTTTGCAGGGTCATGGGGCTAATGGGCAGATGCTTGTGATCCCTCTCTTTTTGGTCCCTCTCTTGGCAAGCTGGCAGTGAGGGGATTGCTGAAAGCAGGGAAACCACACCCTGCCTTAGGTTTCATTGGGATGTTTCAGCCATGCTGGGGGAAAAATTTGGAGTGAAAACCTTTCACTTCGGAGAGGGAAGAACAGGCATTGTTGGAGACTTCTGACTATTTTGGCAGCGTGAAGTGATGACAATGCTTGGCTACTGGTGGCCATTGGAGTCCAGCTGTGGTCCCTGGTGGTGCTGGGGTTGGATGCTTGCGGGCAGGTCCCCTCTACACTGCTTGGAGGGGTCCTGCCAGCCCCCCTTAGAGAACGGCTACCCCCTTCTAGGCCTGCATTTCTGGGGATCTGCTGGCACTGCTCCTGCCTCATAGGGCTGTAGGGAGGGAAGCTTTGGCAAAACAGTCGATGCTGCTGGTGTTGGGCTGCTCTCGCCCAATGCCAGACCCATCCCTCGCCAGCTGCAGGGCTGTAGCCTCTTGTGCAAACCTGCATTGCCATGATGTGCTCCCCAAATGCCCCTCGTGTGCAGAGCAGGTCACACTCTGCAGCACTTGCGCTTCCCCTGGCCTCCCCCAACTGAAAAAAGGGCTTAGGACAGACAGGGTATGGATGACGCTGACAGGGAGGTGCTGGGCAGGATGAGTTTTCCATGCCAACATCTCTTTGCAAAGCCCAATGCAGCACCCCTGTGGCTTGAGCTGTGCAAGCGTGGAACGAGAAGGGAGCCTCGTCCTGTAATCTGCCCTGCAAGCATAAGGCAAGAGGCTGTAGGCAAACGCAGGCAGGTGGAAAACTAAACTATGCAATGCATATTAAATTGTTTTTTGTAGGTGTTTTCTATTCCCCTTTATCTTCAGATTTACTTCTTTTTTGCTTAAGTGATACCCGAATTGGAAATGCTGGTGGGGAAGAAGCCCCTTCCAGGCCACACACATAGTTGCTTGTAGCCGTGCTACCAGCATCTCACCCCCACGCCTCCAGAGCATCCCTCTTGCGGTGCCCAAACCCCAAAGCATCCTATCCTGAACTTGGGGCCCTCTGTGCAACCGAGCAAGCAGCCGTCAACCCCCAAACACAGGGGTTGCATGAAACTTCAGCGGGGTGCTAGAGACCCATGAGTGTGGCTGAGCTTTGGAGAGCTGAGCCCTGGCTTATGCGAGGGACGTAGTTTTTACTGCAGGCTGAAAGGACTCGGGTGTCACCCCCAGTTCTCAGTTTTGCTGTAGCATTAGCCCACCCCGTCGTAACCGTGCGCTGCCTCTTACTTTTGCTGAAGGCTTGCGTCTTTTCTCTTTTTTAGGAAGGATACATATCGAACCCCCGAAGTTTGTGGGAAAACTACCCTCATGTTTATCTTCCGTAAGCACTTGCAAGGGCATTTTGTTCTTGGGCTGACCACTTCCTTCCTCTATATGGTTTTTCCTGTGGTTGGGAGTGGGGCGCTGACAGCGCAGCACCCTTTGCACACACCCTGCTGCAAGGACACTGCAGTGAGATCCCAGGGGATGGGGGATATCTCATTTTTGGCTCCGGGGGGTGTGTGTGCTCACAGAGGGTTTCCTCTGTGACGAAAGTCCTGTGGGCTTAGTTACTCATCCTGGCTGCTTCCTGCCTGCATCACCTTGGGCAAATCTCTTTGCTGTTCATTTTTCATAGTAGAAACAAAGTGAATGATAATCCTCCCTTCTTGGGTTTTTGCAAGAGTGAGATTTGCTGAGAGCATGGAGACCACAGCACAAGCATCTGGATAAACTCCAGGCATGGCTAGCTGGGCTCAACGTATAATTTCAGCCCAGAAATGATGCCTCCTAAATCCTATAGCTTCAAAGTGGTGGGGGGATTGCCCAATGCTGTATGGCCAGACACCTTCCCTGGTGCCTGGGTCTTTGGGGTCCTGCCACGCTCCAGGCTGGCTCACATGGCTCATCCCTGCGTTTCAGGTTCCAGGTGAAGTTTTTCTACCTGTGCCAGCTGGCGTACTGGCTGCATGCCCTGCCGGAGCTCTACTTCCAAAAAGTTCGCAAGGTGAGAGCCAGGCGGGTGCTCCCGTGCACCCTGGGGATGCTCGAGGTGGTTTACCCACCGGCTTTGGGGAAAGTGAGCTTTGGGAGAGGGAGGGTGAAGAGGGGCGAGAGGTTAACATGGCTTTCTGCCCCTGCCAGGAGGAGATTCCCCGCCAGTTGCGGTGCATCGCGCTCTACCTGGTGCACATCGCCGGCGCGTACCTCCTCAAGTGAGTTGGCTGTCTCGGGGTCCCATCCTGCGCCACGGATGGGACTGAGCAGGTCCTTTTGCAGTGCGAGTAACCTGGGAAGCCTCAGTGGGGCAGAGGGCTTAAAGGGAATAAAGGCGAGTGTTGAAAAAGCAGATGGTATTGAAGTTGACCTCTCCACTGCGGGCCATTAGTCAAACAGTTTTCACGGACCCACAGAGCTGCTTTTGAAGGAGTTTGAGTTGAAGGGTGTTACGTGAGTGCACAGGCGGTCGGTCTCTCTTCACAGGGCATTGTAAAGCAAATGTTAACCAGGCACCCAAAAGGCAGGCTGACGGGTGCATCTCCCCTGGGGTGCTCTCCCAGCATGGCACAGGCAGGCAAGCTCTTGCCCTTCCTCTGGGTGTGTGCACAGAGCAGCAATGCCAGCGGTTAGGGCTTTGTGTTGGAGCCATCCCAGCTCTGCTACTGGTTTGGGCTGCTTTCATGTTTTGGGGACAGGGATTTTGCCCATGGCAGTCCTACCTCAACTGCTGCAGAGAGGTTTGGCTTTGGGCTGGTGCTTGCTGCAGCTTATGGATGGCAGGGGAGATGCTGTCGCTGGATGTGAAGGACTGAGGGTGACCAGCCCAGTGATGCATTTTTCTTTCTTTTCCCTCCTAGTTTAAGCCGCTTGGGGCTGATCCTCTTGCTGTTGCAGTACTTAGCCGAATTCTTCTTCCACATGGCCCGGCTAGTCTACTTCACGGATGAGAACAACGAGAAGCTGTAAGCAGGCGAGCTGGCCACAGCTTCCATCCTCGGGTGCCCAGGAGAGCCGTCAGCATGACGGGGGGCTTGCTTTTACCTTCCAGCTCAACGCTGGAGGCTACTCCTGCCAACACCTCTGCTTGCCCTCCTGCAGGTTTAATGTCTGGGCTTTCGTGTTCGTGGTCACCAGGCTCTTCACCCTCACCTTGTATATCTTGGTCATCGGCTTTGGGCTGCCACGGGTGGAGAACCAGGCCCTCGACCCCGAGAGAGGGAACTTCTTCAGCTTTCTCTTCAACAATATCCTCTTCAGGTAGGAATGTCCCCTACCATAGCTACTGCCTTTTTTTTTTTTTTTTTTTTTTTTTTTTTTTAATGCATCCTTTCACATGAAGACTGAATTGTGGAAACTTCTCTCATATGTTCCTTGGTTGTGTTATCCCAGGGTGGTTTTTGCTGAGTTTGGAAATGCCAGTGGGGCTCTGATCTAGGTTCCCTTTAGGGAAGGTCCTAGTGAGACAGGAGGGTGTGGAAGGAGTGAGAAGGGGTTAAAGGCCACGGATCCACAGCAGAGGGGAAATGCCAGCAAATAAGTTGTTCACTAAGTGAAGTTACAATGGACGAGTGGAAGCAGGCTCTCCCTTCTGCACTCATAACCACTATTACAGTCAATGAAAATGAGTTTTCCATTCAGCTTGGACATGTTTTGCTGCCTGTTGACATGGGAAGCAGGGGGTGGGATGAGTTCCCTATGCCTTGCAGTCCATCTGTCAAGACTGGGAGCCTTTCTCCCAGCAGCTGTGTGTTCAGTTCAGAAGTTGCTAGGACAGGTGCCTGGTCATTCCCAAGCTTTTTGAAGCCATGGACTACTGGCATGCCTAAGGACCGGGCGACTTTCTTAGCTCCCTTCCAACCACATCCACCTTTTAGTTGTATTGAGCATCTGGGGACATCTTACCTTGAGCGTGCAGACTGTGGTTTGGGCAGTGCTGGTTGAGATGATCCTGTTCATCCATTCCAGCCCTAAAGTCTTAAGAGTCAGCAACACCCTGAGCACCCGAGAGCTCCGTAGTGAGGAGGGAAAGGGAATTGGCTCCCCTGAGCTCAGGGGATGGCAGAAAGTAGAGATGGTGGCTGGAAGGACAGCACCTGCCCCCAATGCTCAGTGCAGCCACCCGGGGGGGACCTCGGCCACCAGCACCGGTGTAGGTGGAAGGCTGGGCTGGTGGTTGCCTCGCTCCTCTGTTCTCAGCCTGCCTCTTCTCCGCCCCTACCAGAATGAGTGTGCTGCTGTTGGTGTGCCTCTTCCAGGCCTCGGTGATGTGGCGCTTCATCCACTTCCAGCTGCGGCGCTGGCGGGAATACTGGAACGAGCAGAGCAGTCGGAAGCGAGCCGCTGCCGCCGCTGGCACCAAGCAGCAAGCCAAGCCGCTCAAGAGGGACTCGGGTGAGTGCCGGGACTGGTGTACCGTGGGAGGCATCAGTCCTGTGGTTCAGCATCCCCTCAGCAGGCCGCTGCCCGTGCAGGCAATGCTGCGGTGGTGCCTCCTGCTCTGTGCTGAGTGCAGGGGGTCCCCAGCAGGGTCATGCCATGGTGGGGGGTTTTCCCCGTGTCTACGGGCCAGCCCCAAAAGCGTTAAGGTTTTGGCCTTTGCAAGGGACAAAGTTGTCTCTTTCCATCCCCAGGTTACCATGAAAACGGAGTGGTGAAAGCAGAGAACGGCACCTCACCGCGAACCAAGAAGCTGAAATCACCATAGAAGCAAAGGCTTTGGCTCCTGGGGAGGAGGGCGAGATACCAGGACTAAGAAGCAGACCCTCCTCCCGGTCTTCGTGAGCATCATCTTGGAACAGCTTGGAAACTGGTCATCTTCCCAAGGTGTCTCTCACTCTCCTCCCTTCCTTTCTTGCTCTTTTGAACCATTTGCAATAAAACCAAAAAGGTCCCTTTCCCTGCTCCCTTCCCCTCGTAGGAGCCTTTTCCAACCCTCCTGGTTTTGCCTTCCTCTATTTCATCGTAAATCAGTGTGCAATTTTTTTTCTTTTCTATTTTAGCGTTTGGTTGTTTTGGATTATTGTTACAAATGCATCGTAGATGGTTCCAAACGATCCTTTTTCATTCTACAGCATGTTCCTCCCCTCTCTCCATGGTGCTTCCCTGAGCCCTGGGGTCAGGGCCAC
The DNA here is from genome assembly GCA_026212715.1 of Elanus axillaris. Lineage (NCBI taxonomy): Eukaryota > Metazoa > Chordata > Aves > Accipitriformes > Accipitridae > Elanus > Elanus axillaris. The sequence continues at coordinate 26,174,995 of JANZLQ010000017.1, read as the reverse complement.
AGCAGCTTGAAGGCACCACATATCTGTTATGGGAATGGGTTCCTGGGGGAATGTGCTGGGGCTCTGTGAGCCTGAGGCTCGGGGGTGCTCTTGGGCAAGAGTTGCCTCTCCTGGGGTGCATCTGGCCAGTGCTTGGCAAGTGCCACAGGCTGGTGGTGCTGCAAAGAGAGACCAGGGTCTGAGGGAGGAACCTCAACTGTGTCTTGTCTCATGGTGGACTTCTGGTTAAGTGGCGTTCCTCTGGGCCCTGGTTTTGAGCTAATTTTGAAGAACCAGGCAGCGGAGAAGGGAGAGAAGTTCCCTTTTCCTATAGGACCCACCTTCTAGCCTTTGCTTGCCCCAGCTCCTCTGGTACAGCTGGGTCCCTCTTGCCCTCTTGGCTGCAGGAGGTGAGCTGCCCCATATTTGTTCTGGACCTCCCAGCCCCCAAGGGCTGGGCTCGGGGCTCTGCAGCTCACAGTGCCTTGTCGTGGGGCAGCAGCATCCTCGGGTCCATGTGAAATCTTGAGTCCTGGCCTGCTCTGAGTGCTGGCCTGGTTCCTGTCAGCCCAGGCCCTTTGCCAGCCTGTGTGTGCCTCGTGGACCTGGTGTTCTCATGGCTCATGACCATGTCCAGATGAGCAAACTGGCTGTTGCAAAGGGTTTTGCATCAATGGAACTGTGCCCCTCATGCTGTCGCCTTAGCCTTCCTCATCCCTACCATACCAGTGCAGCCGTACCATCGGCAGCCACCAGCTTCACTCTTTGTTTCCAAAGGATACAGAACTTGTATCCACCCAAGGTGCTATCAAATCCAGGGTTTCTTCCAAAAAACCTAGCCCCTTCATCCCTTTCTGAGCTGTGAATGAGATGACAGGGAAGGGGAAGGAAGCCGGGGCTGCAAGGAGCAGCTTGCATGTTAGGAAAAGCCTGACCTGTGACACATAGCCGTTGGCAGATGGAGTTGTCTCAAAATCTACCTCAGAGGCCATCTGTTGCTGCAGACCACTTTTCCTCTCGCTCCTGCCCGCTGCCACCTCTGTGTGCTGGCAGGAGATTCGTGGGAACTCCAGATCCCACCGGCTCGGTCCCCTGCTGCCTCTTTGCTGGGGAGCAGCATCTCCTGCCCAGGGTTTTGTGGGTCATTGCCAGCTCGCTGGGCTTCTTTAGGGTGCCGTGCACCAGCCTAGATTTGGTCGGTGTGCAGTAGACGGGCACTTCTCACCCCACAGCTCTCCTCTGGGGCAGTTTCTGTAGCTTGGCTTTGCTGTTGGTGCCTCTCGTGCAGCAAAGCCGGCTGTAGCTTTGGTTCTGCTTCGCCGTAGCAGGAGCAGGCGAGCGGTGTGTTCTCTTGGCTGGGCGAGAAGAGGGGGCACAGGGTTGGGGGAAGCTGGGGTGCTCTTCGATATGCAAGCCAGGATTGAGGTCCACCTTCCTTGTGGGTGAGGGACACGTGTGGTCCTTAGCGCGCCCCTTGCTCAGCCCTTTGGACGGCTGATGTCTGGCTCTCTCCAAGTGCAATTCTAGCTTGAGGCTGATGCAGTCGCCTTCTGCATCATTTGTGTTTTGGGGAAGGGGTGGCAGTTGATTTTTCTGCCCCTTTTTGAGTTGGGTTAGGGGTTTTTTTCCTTTTTTTCTGTAGGTGTCTTTTTTTTTTCCCCTTCCTCCCCCTCTCCTTGTTGAGCCCCAGCTAAGGCTGGGCACTGGAGGGAGAAAATGTGCAGGGACATGAGGACAGTTGATCAAATTCCACTTGTTCCTCCATCCCCATGATGTCTGAGCGTCAAATGAGAGATATTAGCAGGAGAAGGATCTCCCCTTTTTCAGGGGAACTGAGGAAGGAGACTTTGGAGCAGAGCCCTTGGTGACATCTTGCAATCGCTCCTCATAGCCTTTGCCAGGTGGATAATACACATTTTGGCTCAGAGGCAGAGACAGTACCCGTGGTGCAACGTGATCAAAGGGGGGAAAGAGCTTTATGTTAGGGAGGATGTGGAAAAGGTCTAGTGTGAGAGGTTTTTCCCTTTCTGCTGCCTCTTCCCATCCCCAGGCATCCACTGCCATGTGCCCTCCGAGAGCGACTGCTGGCCGGCAGCTCTCCAGAGCCCCAGCCGGTCCTTTCTGCAAAGCCGTTGCCTCGCAGCAGCAGAGGTATTGGCTCTGTTAACAGGTGACACATACAGTCCCCCCAAAACTGGCTGCTGAATGATTCCTCCTCCTGCCTGCTTCGCTTCAGGCAGCTTTTCCACTTGCACAATCCTGCGCCTTCAGACAGTAGCTAATTATGCTTTGTTTCCCAAGTGCCTTATGTTGCCATGTAGTCTCTCGTACGCTTGATCTGTGTACTATATCAGTAGCTGAATGCCCTCCCTCTTACAATGTATGTACAACGTATGCAACATTTATGTGTTTTTTGTTTTCTTTTTGATAGAGCTACCAGTAAAAGGGACAGTTTGTTTTTGAAGCCTTTCCATGTGTTCTTTTTTTTTTGTTCTTTTTTTTTTTCTTTAAACCTAGAGATGATGGGGCTTTTTTTGCCCTCCCCTATATTTAGTCCTCAGAAATCCCCATCCTTCTCCTGTTATACCCAAACGTGGCAGGATTTTATTTTTTTTTGAGCTGAGCCTTTGTTGCAAGGCAATATGCGCTGTCATCCCCGAGGTTTGCAATCCACCCTCTGTTGGAGGGGCTGCCACAGGCTGCTTCTGTCTCTTGCTTCTGTCTTTTGTCTTCTAGTGTGAGCACCATCCCTCGGCTGCAAGCCCACAGTAACTGCTTCTATGTCCATGTCATTTCTCAGCAGACCAAGCCTTCTCTTCAGCCCAAAGAGCTTTTTCTTTCCCAAACAGAGTATTTTCATTGCAAGCCCTTAGTGGTCAGTCTTTCCTTGACCACCCTGCGTACAAAGACGCCGCAAGCTCACTTTCCATGAGTGGCTGCTCTTCTCACGCCCCATCTTGTCAAACCCTGTGTCTTCTGCCAGAAAGACCCAACCCCAAACAGGAATTCTCGTCCACCACAGTGCAGAAAGTGTTAGAGACTATGCAAAACTGCAAGTCTTTACTTCCAGTGTAACGCTATTGCTTGCACCCTTCCTGTGGGCTTGAGGCTGCTTTTGTAGTCTATGTCCATTATGCAACTTAAGAAGGTCGGGGATTGAGTAGTCTGTGATTTTTGATGTGAAGCATACTGTTTTCCTGCCCTAGCCTAGAAGAGCTGTGAAATACCAGCAGTAGTTCTCTCTTTTAGTCTTAGATAGTTGGGGAATGGGCTTGGGAAGAGAAAGGGGCGGAGGAAGAACAGACGTAGCATTTCACATATAATTTTTGAGTGACTTATGTTATGGGGCATTACAGTTGCGTGGTTTTCTTTTTGGGTTTTTTTGTGTGTTTAGGATTCTTTCTTCTGACTCACCATATTCGGGTTAGTAGTAAAGAAGACAAGTTCCAGTTCCCCTGTAGGTCCCCTTACCCTTAAGTGACCATTTTAAAATATATTTTTGGTAGCCTACCTGGTTGGAGGGAAGAACACCTACTCTAGGATGCCTCCGCCTTGCCTCCAAGTGACTCTTGAAGCCTGTAGCTACCCTGCCTTTGCTGCAGTACGGGGGGGTTTACGGCAGGCTCTGTCTCTTGCCTTAGATGAAGTCTTGGTAGATGGACCCCGACTTGCATCGACAGTAGATGGAGTTTATGGGGTTTGATTTACAGCCTTCTGGTAAACTTCATGAGTGTGTAATAGATGGTTTGGCAGGCTTTATACTCAAACTGTGAAGTTTGTTACTTTGCCTCGGGGCTGTGGGCAGGGGGGTTTGCTGGCAGCGGGGAAGGGTGGCTGTTGTAAAAGCCAGGCAGAGGCATGTAGTTTTTCTTTGAGTATGCTGAACTCGATGGACCAAACCAGCAAAGGAACTTGAGGAGAATTTCTGTTCTTCCATATTTATGCTTTAGTGCAAATTTCCTAATTTTGGAGGAGGTGGGGGAAAGTAACAGTCTCTGATATTTTATCCCGTTTGTTTCATTCTTCCTGTCAACTTAAGTTTTTGTACGGATTTTGTTTGTTGTTGTTTGTTGTTAAATGACTTTTGTGGTAAACTCAACAAAAGTATTTTTCTGAAATAAATAAATAAAAGGCATAGATTCTTCCATTGCTGCTGTCTGCTGATGCTTTATCACTCTGCTAAGCTGTATGCGTTTCCAAAGCAAGCTGCAGTGTATCGTGCTTGTCTCTCTCCTGCCACACCAGACTAGTCTGCTCCCTTTGGTGCAGCATCTTGTGTCCTCGTGTTCCCCACAGCTGGGGTTCATCTTCTTGCATTTCCCATGTCTACAGCATGGGCAGCTGCTTCTGAGTTAGTTACCTGTGGCTGCCTTCATCGCTGGAAGTGGAGGGTAAGGGCATTTGTAGGATATGATTTATCTGATGTGGTTTAGGGGTGTATTTTATGGTGAGCTAAATTGTATGCTTTCTGCAGCTGGCCCTGGGCATGCTACATGATTTGGCTGAGTATTAGGTTACAGTTTTGTAGCATGCGGAGAAAACAGTTTCTGACTTTCTTTTCTACAGCCTCCAGCTCCAGTAATTCCATCTGTAAGTTCTTGGTCTCTGGAAAAGCTGATTAAGGTGGCCTTTAGAAGTTAGCCTTTGTCAGCTGCTGCTTGTATGGCACCTCATGCAATGCCAAGCCATGCTTTGAAATCCAAAGTGGGCCTGAGAGCTGTAGTGATTCTTGGTCGGAGTGAGTAGCAGCAGAAAACAGGCCCAGAAGGGAAGAGTGGTGACCTTTCCGAACAAGAGGAGGCAGGAGGGAGCTGTCATGTGGAGACTGAGCTGTCTGAGGGGAAGTGGGAATCCACAGCACAAAAGCTGATTTAAGTAAGCATTTTGTTCCAAAGAGCTTTGTTCCCTACTGTGTGCATGATAGTTGTCTTTCATATGTGCTCAATGGCAATACCTGGCAGGTGTCATTTGGGGTGAGACGGTTCCTGCCACATTCACCTTCACGGAGAGATGAGCAATGTCACTCTAAGTGGAGCGCAAGTGTCATAACTCTATTGCTATGCCAACTGCTAGTTTTCCCTTTTCATTGGATCTGTCTGGTAAGATGACAGGTTGTATAAGATGGGTTTAAATGGCATCTCAGTCCTAAACCCATTCTCCCAACCTTTTGTTAAAAAATGCAAAGCTGCTGTCAGCAGATTTGTGTACAGATGCCTGCTATCTCCATAGCTGTGTGAGAGCTAAACTCACCACTCCATTTCAAGTAAACCCAGAATCCCACTTTACAGTTTCCCCCCAACCCTGCCACTTTCCTTAGTTATTGAAGCCACTGAGGTACTTTTATTTAAAGCAGATTTATTAACACTTTTATAGCAGCCATGCATGGCTTGCTTACATTCAGACTAGCAAGCATGACTTTATCATGGTCCATGGCAGGGCTCTTAGATCTTCTTGCAATGCAAATAACAATTTAAATTGGCAGTCTTTGCTGCTTGAAGGTGAAAGGCTCCTTTTGACTATAAAGAGAAATCTAAAGAGGTTATCATTGCAGGCTTTAGAGAGCTTTAGCTCTAGCAAGCCTTGCTGTACTGCATTAGAAAGTTGAGAGAGAAACAGGAGAACCTGGCTTTGGTTCTCTAAATTTTTTTCTCCTTTGAGTTTCATTTCAATATCCAGCAGCTGTGAGGCTGAGTTCAGTGGTTGCGAAAAGGGCAGGGAAAGGTTAGGAAAGAAAAAAATGTTAACAAAATGAAGGTGAAATTAGCTGACTCTAGTGAGAGCAAAAGGTGAAGAGCGAGTGAAGCAAAGGTGAAGACTGGAGCATCCTTTTTGAAGTACAATGTCTTAAAGTCAAGTCAGCTAAGAATTTTATTGCTGGTCTTGCACTTTCGGCTTCTTGGCAATGATCACAAAGGGAAGGCTCTAAGGAAGTCATGGTAGTTTATCTTGTCTTCTCCACGAGAACATAGGTCAATCAGCTGGAGGGGAGAAAAAAAAACACAACAAACACCATAAAGAGTTGGAAGAAGCTTCACATTTGTTTTTTTAGGGGAAAGTGCCCAGAGACAGAGCAGATCTTACTCCTCTGTGTGGAGGAGCCTACTGCCTTAGTAGTCCTGAATTAGAGGTAACCTTGAATGCTTATAGACAACACTGATCTGTGCAAGGAGAAGAGTTAAAGTGTTTGAGTTTAATCCCAGTTGCCTTCTGAGTATCACCACAGTGGCAATAGATCCACAAAAAAATAAAGCATGGCCACAGACTGACATAGGCCACAGCAGATCTTTCAGAAACCCCACAGAAATCCCTGCCAAAAGTGGGATGGGGGCAGCATATCTGAACAGTTACTGTTCACTTGTGTTGCTTTGGTGTGTGCACGCAGCATAAAGTGGAGACACAGATAATTGAGCTCAGCGACAACCCTACTAATGAGACAGTTCTGCTATCTGTGCCTGACCCTGCATTGTGTTACAGAGCTATAGCCTTTGTGTGCTTAAGGGGAAGAAAGAGGTCTTTTGTTTCTTTAATTGCATAACTAATCTCCTTCTGACACCCAGGGAGATGGAAAGGGTCTAATATCACAGTTCCTTGAATGGATTCTTCTTCCCTTGTCGCCTGGAGACAGTTTTGCTAGGGTTGCTCTTGTGTGACTGACAGCTGTGCTCCTCTCCAATCCAGACAGTAGTTAACAATCTGCCATATGTTTAACTTACAGCACCGCCACAAATCTGAGGTCTCTGGGCACACTCTTATTAAGATTTCAAGAGAGAAGAGGGATGCTTTTGTGTATAGGTCCTAGATGGGCATTCAAACATGGAGGTTTAACCTCAATTGTCACATGTTCTCCACATGCTCTTGGGCACGTCAATTCATGTCCCGTTCTCGGATTCGAAGCAGGAAGGACTGTCACCACATTGTAACTTCCTCGGGGCAGAGTGGTCTCTGGTGAACTCTAGTACAGCAAAGCCCTGGGTGCTGGTCAAAGGCCTTTATTCAGTGCACATTCAGGGACATAAATACCCTGCCTGTGCACCTTTCTAACCACAGCTGTGATGCTCATGGTTGGCTAGTTTAGAAAATGTTTTTTTTTTTTTTAGCAAGGGAAATACTCTCTCTGGTTTCTAGATTTCTTTAAACCCTGAGTCTGCCTTTATTGGCCAGTAATCTACCGCATATCATATTATGCTAAGAAAGCATCCTTGCCAGTCATACTCCTTAAAGGATCCTCCATCCCCGCTGCATGAATTTTTCCCTTCAGTTTCCCTCACATTTTCTGCTATGCAGACTGTCATCTCCATGTGCTGTTGCTCGTAGTGCCCAGCAAGCCTATGTTTTACTTGTGCTAATCAAGCGGCTATCATTCTAATTTTTTTAAAAATATATAATATTTAGTTCTCAAATCTTCAGTTCAGTTGCTGTTAAATCCAGAATGTGTCTAAGCTTTCCTAAGGCTCATTCCCTAAGCACCTCAGTGTCATCTCTACTCAAGCTCAGGTGTGCTTAAGTCATGACAAGACACACAGTAACTCTGCAGTAGCCTATGCCTGATCTCTATCATGGTATACAACCTCTTCTGCTCATCTCTGAGACTTGATCCAGTAGGCATTTTCAGGCTTCACGTAACAGTGCAGCCAAACACTAGGCGACTCATCTGGGGGGCAACCTGGGTAACATTTCTTCCCTTTACTTAGAGAAGAGCAATTGTTATCCCCTCCTTTAAGGCACAGGCTCAGTCCAACAACTCAGAGGCCTTTCTGAATTGGGACTCTCTTGGCCTTTTCTTGAAGCTGCTCTCCTTTGTAGGGTAGAGCAGCTGTTGGTCTTGCCTGGCTAGGGTTTGTTTGTAGAAGAGCTCGTTTGGAAGAGCTATAGGAGGGGAATTCAATATGCACAACACCCCTTCCTTCTTACCTTGTTAACGTGCATGGCATTGGTTGGCACACTCAAGCTGTCGCAAAGGGCTAAAAAGTTTGCTTTGTCCAGGATGCCAGAGCCATCCTTGTCGCACTGAAGAAATGCCTCCCGAATGTTCTTGTTGTTCAAGTACTTATGGAGCTTCAGCTCTTCCTGAACATGCACAATTAATTCATCTAGTTCCTGCTTGCTGGTCCCAAGAATGGGGATGTCACTGTAGAAGAAAGGAAGAATGGAACTTCATGTAAAAGCTACTTCTGGCAGCCTTACTGTGACCCTTGTGTGCTGGCTGCCCACCATGGCTAGCCAGACTGTATTTCTGAACACACAGCAGGCTTCTGGGGTGTTTGGTTTTTGTGGCAAGCTCAGCTCAGCTTGGACTTGGAGATGAAGCTCACTCCTCATCTTGGAACTTTAGGTAAACTGTTTTCCATTTGCAGGACATTTCCCCCATGGACCTTTTGTCTGCAAGTGCTGTGGGACAAGAAGCGTTTCCTTGTGTGTTCTGTATAGTCCCAGGAACTCTATGCCACCCTAGTTTCAACATGAGCCCCTGAACTACCATGATACTAACTGACTCCAAAGTGTGTTGTAAGGTAACAGGGTTGTTACTGGGTCACTCAAAATGGGTCCAGACAGCTAAAAAAAGAGGATGTGGTCTAGGCTCTGATGGGCTGATAAGCACAGCCAGAGCAAATGAAAAAAAAGACACCACCAACCATCCTCTGAGCCTGCAACCATCTAGTGGCTCATGCAGATACTGTTAGCAGCATGTTACAGTTAACTGCTGTCTTTTGGGAAAAGATGACTGTGTCCATTTAGCTGAAAATATTTCTGCTGCTGAGCCAGAGTTGTCCCACAAGTTTTTCGGGTCAGCAGCAGCCACAGCATTATATAGTACACACTTGAGCGCCTCTGTATGTGTCCAGACACAGGCTCTTCAAGCTAAATAATCAGCTGAGCAGCCATTAGACAGCAAGCTGGAAATGCCCTTAGCTTTCAACCCTGAGTCTTATTTAGCTCCACAATGCCATCCTTTGAAGCTTACCTGTTGGCAGCCTCCTTTACCATCTGCCGTGGGTGAAAATGATCCCTCAGTGACTGCAGTGTTGCCGCAGGGAAACTCTCTGCATTGCTCTCCATATACTTAAGCACATATTCATCAGCGTCAGTGATAACAAACCTGTGGCCAAACACTGGGGAAGAGGCATTAAAGAAAGCAGTGTTACTTGCCTTTCAGCATGGGTCAGTCACTTTGTCATCCAGGAGAGAGCATGGTTTCTCTCTTGTGGCTGGGCTCAGGTTTGAGCGAGCTCTGCTTTTTATTTCAGCCCTTGAAGTGAGAATAGCTTTACTGACCCAAAGGGAGTTTTGCTGCAAGAAAAGCAGCTGCTGAGAGCACAGGCCCTGTGCTTGGGCCTAAAATGACTCCCACATTAGCACTGGTGTGTTTCTAAATATTTCAGTATTACATTCGTTTCCCTTACAGGATAGATTTTCCTTACAGGATAAGCCTTTGCTACTGGAAGTCATCTAACATAGCTTTAATCCTGGGAATCCTGGCAGGTCCCAAAGTGGAAACTGAACACATACTATGGAGAATGTAGCTCTTTTCCTAATTATGTCAAAGGTTGAAACATTGACAGTAACAGAGTTATATCAAAGTATACCAGCTGTTGATTGGAAACTCAAATGTGGTAACAGCCAGAAGGAACAGATCTTTCAAGTGAAGGAAGGTATATGCACTGTCCGTGCAATAAATGACGTATCGGAGCAGACACTGAAAACCAACACTGCTCAGAGAGTGTTATCAATCCAGGCTGCATTTTACCTTCAATTGTAGAACCGATGGTGAGGTCAGAGGGCTCATAGTATGTGGCATTCTCTGTAGTAGAGCCTGGTTTGGCAACTCTGGTCTTTCCTAAATATTTGCCTCCAATGATGCCAGAGTTACGGACTGGGGGTTCATAGATGCTGATCATGTCATTGGAGAGGAAATAAGAGAGGATGAAACGACGTTTTCTGTCCTCGGGGTTTGGTGATTCCTAGAGGAAAGGTAGTGGCTTTGGAAACGAGTATTTGAACCAGGTTTTTCTTCTCTGGGGTGCTTAGGAGCACCTAGTAACCCACTCTTAAGTACCCAGAGTTCATAGCTTTTTTTTTTTATAGCTGACTAAACAAAGCGCTTGATGTAGGCCAAAAGCTACAGATACGCTGACACAGTGAAACAAAGCCCTAGACACCATTAAGTATCTGAATTTCAAAGGTTACTTGCTCTAGTCTAACAGAAGCAGAATCTGGGCTGCAGTGACCAAGTATATTCAGTGTTTCCACAGACTGATTAATCCAAGAGAAAGGAATATCCTATATGGAATGATTCATCAGAGAGAGAGAGAGACTGGCTGCAAAATTTAGTATTACAGTTACATTTTTCATTACAATGAGTGCCTGAGAGAGGTTGGTGCTGCTTCCAGCTTAGTCACAGGAAGACACTCCCCTGACACACCACTAGGTTTACTTGCTTAGTTTAAAATTAAGTGGATCTGAACTCATCAGCTGTGACCTTTAGGAACTCCTGCACAGTAGGGAAAAGAAATCAGCCCTTATTCACCCTGAGTGTTTGGAAAGAGCAAGCACCAGGCAGCACAGGAAATGCCATTGCTACTACTGGACGTGCCAGAGGCTCCTTGCATAAACCAACTGTAAAGCTGGCACAAAGGCCAGGGACTGAATGCCATTGTCGTGGGTGGAAAGCACCATCCCTGTGGACTCCCCAGCTTCTGTGCTGGCATTTGGCTGCTCTGCTAGCACAGCCCCTTGCTGGCTGCTGCAGCCAGGACTAGCCTGGAGAAGGACAGATGCTGGGAGCCAGTAGTGGAGAGACAGCAAGCTCACACTTGTGGCAGCGGTTGAAGGAAGGCAGGCAGAGGCACAGTGCCCAGTTGCAATGCTGTTTCAGTTAGGGCCATCTGTCACATGCTGATGTCAGTGGGAGTTTTTCCATAAATGGCTGTGGGTTTGTAGCATGTCTGTTTTGTACTTTCTGGTCCTGTTTTTTTCTACCTTTGTGTGCCACTAATTGACACAGCAAGCACACAATAACCCAGTGGCATCCTCTATGGGGCACTCACGTTGGCTTGGGGAACTCCCTTTTCCTACCAGCACAGAGGAGAATTTGCCAACAGCCTTGTCTGAGCAGGCTGTTCCTCCCATCCTTCTGACTCTACAACATAAGCTGGCACTATACCATCAAGGAAGGCACTTACCAGGGCCACCTGGTATCGCAGCACCTTGTGGTCATTCTCTAGTATCTTAATTACATCTTTCCGAGGAGGCTTTGGAATCAGAGAAAAGCAGTTCTGAAGAGAGTCTTCAAGGATGCCAAAACCATTGTAGGGAGGAATTACCTGCATCCAGAGGAGATATCAAGAGCAAGCAGCTGAAACTAAGAACAAGACAATGTCTGCAAGACGGCTTATCAGAAAAACCATCTGTTTGGAAGAAATCTTCTGTCACCAGGTAGCAATAGCTGTGACATCCTGCCCAGTAGACATGCTACTAGCCTGGCCATAGACAATATTTAAGAGAATTAAGAAAATCTGAAATTCAGAAAGACAGGTAATTTCTTTGAATAAAGAGACTATGGCTATACTGATAACTAAACCTTCCTGTGCACAGGAACTCAGTTATCTGTATGGTTACGCTGTTAACCATTATGTTTGTGGTCAAGGCCAACTAGCACTCCAAACCATTCCTAGGCTCAGTTTTGGAGGTAACAAGGGCTGTGACCATTCCCAGTAGGCAGCTGGACTTGGCAACCCTGTTTTAGAGGGTGAAGGAGACTTTAGTACTTTAGTGCAGCCAGAGTGTGTGAGTTGGCTTCCTAGCCAAAAACAAACCCTGACTTTAATTTTCTAGTATAGACATAACCAGGGTTCTTTCTATCACTATTAGCAAGTGATTTGTCCTTTACAGTATTAGAAATCAACAGTTTCAGAGGACTTTAATTTTTAAATCAATTATGACCATTCTTGCCTCATTTTTTTTTCAAGTTACTTGCTCTTTTCTTTAAGCTGAACTTGCTTACTCTAAGTTCTTACTAAGTTGAACATATACTTTACTGTAAGAGCTTATAGTAGCTGCTTTCTTCCCTCTCTTCCTTTGAGAAATTGTTTGCAGTACCCGTGGAACTTCCTCAAGTGGTTTCTTCTTTATTTCCACTGGCTGGAAGTCTGTGATGCCAAATTTGTCACGGTAGAAGTTTCGTGTGAACTCATCACAATCATAGATGAAGAAGGTGCGTCCAAGGAGGGTGGTTGATTTGCCAACAGCAAAATCTTTAGCTGTATACCACTCAAGTACTTCCTGATCAGATATCTCCAGCACACAGCTTGGGAAGGTCTCTAAGGACAAGGCAACAAAAGGAAAAAGAAATAAATCCATCAGGTAGATGTTAACATTTCATAGTGAAAAGAGACACAAAAGCAAGATGTATAAACAGCTCCAGGGAGCTGTTGATACTGCTGTCCTGCCACTGTTTCCCAAAAGAGAAAGAATTTAGTGATCATTTAAAGAACTTTTCTTTGGCCAATAACTGATAACATTTGGGGTGTTCTCAGCAAAAATTCTCCAGACTCAGTGTACCTCTGACACGGCTACCACATACGTGTCTACCCACCAAGGCACTTTAGCACAGACAGATGTGCTGGCCAATCTAAACTTACTTTTCTTGTCCACAAAGGTTTTGGGCAAGCGTTGGCGTCTTATCAGTATTGGGAATGGGTGTCTACCATCATTCTGCTTGTAGACCTCCCGAACCTCCACTGTGTCATCTGCCAAGTAGTAATGGATTATGTAAGTCCTGTTCTCACCCAAGATGCTGTCAGTGTCATCCCACATGGCGTAGAAGCGAAGGACCTGGGGTGGAGAAAAAAGAGGCAGAGGAGACAAACATGGATTAGAATTACTCATGCTTTGTCCGGATGAAGTGGTTTGAAATGGGTTGCATGATTAGAGGCATCTCACCAATCTTCTCTGCCAGTTATGGAAGAACTAAGACCTTGTACTGTGGGCACTGGGATGAATGGGCTGCTGAGGCAGCAATGGGAAGGGCAGCAGGGTCCTGGAGAGCTGGACAGGCCTGGCTTAGCTTGACAGCAGCAAGTGAAAGAGAACAGTTTATGCCAAGACAAGAAATTTAGTTCAGGAAGCATAAGGAAAAATGGAGGGGAAGTGATTAAAAAGCAGCAGAAAATAATTGCCCAGGAATTAGTAGGGAAACAGCCTTAAGGGAAGTGATTTTTATAATGAAACTTAATATAGCAAGACACAATCTTGTTTTGACTCTTAAACCTCTTAGAGATGTCATGGCCAATTCTTTACTACTCTCATGCTGAGGAAGGCAGAGGGGAATGCACTCTGCAGTCCCGAAGAGATAGCATTCACTGCAGACCCCATCTTATTTCTGCCTAGTGGAAATATCATCTTTTAATGCCACAGAAATCAAACTCCTCACACAGCAATGCTCAAGAGTTCCCCAAGGTACAGCTCCTAAACAGGCAGCCCAATAGCCATTGCAGGCAGAGTTGGCCCAGCATAGACTTCAGTCACCAAGGCTAAAATGGTAGTACAACAGCAGGCATGACCCAGCTCACATCCACACAGCAAAACTGTCTGCTCCCCTCAAAACAGGGTGACCATAACTAAAATGGCAACGGGATATGATCCTGGCCTGTGCTAATACCTAGCTGATAGCCAGGAACTGTTTGATTGATAGCTGGCCAGGGACAATATGCAGAACTCAGGTTATGTCCTGGCTGGTTTATTTTCTACTATAGATATAGTCTATAGGGTTTCTTACATTGTTGCTAGATGAAAAGAAAATCCAGAGGAGCGGGGAGGAGAATGTTAGTCAACTGCGTGCACAGGGAGAATTCAGTCAGAGCAAGTGGCATTTGTGTTTGTCTGAAATTGTCCACTCTGGCACATGGCATCAATGTTTTGGGGGAAGAGAGGAGTGGATGCAGCATGCCCATTCATATTAGAACTGCATCTGACCTTACCTGCTAACTTCCCAAGGCAGGTGGCTTACCTCAACCCAACAGAAAGCAAGAGAGACATGGAGGATCTAGAGCATAGGCTCTGCAATCCAAAAAGAAGCTGTTTACAAGGCACAAAGCCCAGCAAAAACATAAGGGGTTTTGTTTCTCACTAAAGCCAAGAAAGGAGCAAATCTTAATTCTGTTCAGCAGACTGAGATTTTTTAGAATGAGTAAGGTTGCAGACACAAGACTCAGGTTTCAATAATATATATAGTCTGTAATGTGGGTAATCACTACCAGTTCTCTCACCTGCTTGTCATAAGTCAGAAACTGTTTGAGTTGGTCAAAATCTGATGGTGTGATGTACTTGCGCATAGGCATCCGACGTAGTTCTGTGTAAGGATCAAAAATCATTTTCTCTGGAGGGTTCAGTTCAATTCCTTGGCTCTCCAGGAACACCTAGGAAGGTCATCTGAGGTTTTAATGCTGCTGTGAGTTCTGAAGGTAAGAGGTAACTAGAGATTACAGATGGGCTGAGATGAGTGTTGTCAGAATACTGCAAGTTCATTCCTCACAGACCACCAGGCTACAGGAGTATTAGTTCTACTGCAATAGCAAATACAATAGAAGACGACCAAGATGTTTCTGTTTAAGCTGTTTCTTAGCTTTGCTTGCCCTTTAATTACTCAGGGCAGTCTGTCCTCAACATCCTAAGTCAGATTTTACTTGAGTACAGTTTTCCTTGGCCTTAGGGCTTTAAATGGAGGATAACTGTCAGTTGGTCTCTTTTATGTAAACAAACAAACAAAAAATTGGTGCATAACCACAGATGTAGTCAGTTGGAATTTGCAAGAGACCTAGGGCTCCCCAGTGTGTCAGACAGTGGAAGTTAGCATTACCCGCACTAGGCCCACCAAGGCCCTTTGGGCCACAAGGATATGTTCCAGAGTGGCAGCTTCAGTCCATTTTTCAGGAAGTGCAGTTTTGCCACAGAGAGAGGACAATCTGTTTATAAAGAGAGTTTTTGCTTACCTTAGATGCATCAACAAATTCTAGGGTATTACTTGTGTACTCACATCAGTCACCCCAAACAACTTCTGAAGCCAATGGACTTCCCTTTTTGGCCTTGGGAAGTGGCTCATGAAAACTTTCAGCGCAGGAAGCACCTATGCAAACACCTCCAACAGGCATGTGAGATCATCCTGAAGACTCACAAAGCAGGTTCACACTTTCAGACCAACCATTTTCTGGTCTGGAGGATGCCAGTTAGCGATAAGTAGACTAGTGGCCTTGAGATTTAGACCCATGTAGTTCATATAATGTTTTCCAATAACCAGCCAACATTTACATGAGAACCAGCTCTTCATCTGATGTGAACTGACTTTAACAGTCATCCAGTTCCAGCAGAGCTGGCCCCACGTGTTCTCAACAGCCACATGTATACCAATATATTATACATGCTTGGGAACATTCCTGGGCACTGAGGCGAACTGGCAAGGAACAGCCTGCATCTAAACTCTCTCAGCCTCCAGGACAGGTTGGTTGCATGTAACTCACCTACTGGGAATGGCTGCTAGAACATTCTAACCCCTGGACCACTTCTGGGAATTGCGTGGAAGAACAGCAGTTGACCAGGGCTGAGATTATACTGGGGACAATCTAACAGGATACCAGTGTACTGGTATTTGTTATTACTTGATATTGGATTGTTATTATCACATTTACTGGTACAGAAATAGCCAGAAATAGAAAAGCAGGCAATGAGTAAGCTCTCTTAGAAAGGTCAGTTCATACCACAATTCTCAACCCACGGATCATACCACTCTTCTGGCTTGGCCGTAGATGGGTGCAGAGTAACTGACTGCATTCCCTTCCCCTATTCTTAACAGAGTATTAAGTCAGAAAAGAGTTAGGATCAGTAATTTCCCTCTCACATATGCACAATATTTCACCTGGACTCTAAGCAGTTAAACTATTGTACACACAGAAATTAACTTAGAATTTGTATTGTAAGAAGTCCTGAGGACAAGGGATGGACTCTCAGCAGCCCTGGGGCAAAAATACCGAGCAATTAACATGCCCTCAGCAAATATCATACCTTGAACTCCCCACTGATCTGAAGAAAGAAGTCTTCACAAAAAGCAAAATGAAAGACTGTGAGCAACCATATTGTGAAAGCTACAGATGCAGACTACTGGACTCTTAACAGGTCTGTGCACCTGTATCTCCTGGGATTCTTTGTGTTCTCTGTACAAGCAACACACCTGTGTGAATGGGTCACAGTCGACTATGTGGTACGTCCTGCCATACATGGTGATGTTCATGCCCCGATTCAGATCTTTCCAGTGGTAATGATCCCCATGGTCATTCTTGGGCACCCGGTGGCGTCTGATAAGTTTGCCTTGAGGAAGACCAGAGTTCTGCACAACAGGCTCTATGACGGACATACTGTCATCTTCCAAATAGTAATAGATACCCACTTGCCGGATCCGGTAATGCTCTTCTGCAGAGAGAGGAACATCTTCCTGGAAATAGGCATCAAATTTCAAAACCTGCCAACGGGGCAATATAACAAAGGGAGAGAGAAAGAAACAATTGTAACAAGACAATTAGTCTATTAAGACCAATAATTTATTTGTAATTGGCCTCGGTAGTGCAAATTTACTGGATTGTAATCCATAAAATTATCAAAGTCAACTGCAGCTTAATCTGTGACTGATGGCAGAGGCATCATGAGGGCTTTTATCAAGACTTGCCTTTTACAGATTTGGTACATGTGAGACAGGTCCTCCTTGATCACCTGCTATTTCATCTACTGCCAGGTGCTTGGTTACTGCCAGTAATCTAATCTTCTGACATACATGGCTTCCTTTACTACTGTCAGCTTTGCAGACCCTGATTTAGGGAAGCTATCAGGATATTTTAGTAAAGAGTTCAACCACATCTGTGAATTTTAAAATCTGCATGGATCATCTTAAATCACATCTATTCAGCACTGACAGCGAAAGCTAATCTGTGCTGGAGAAACAAGGAGACAAACCAGCCAGTCAATCACAGTTCCTGTGCTTGGCAGAAGTATGAGGAATATTCCTTCCAAGATCATTCCATGCCCCTAAGAGGATGTAGGTGGCCAATCAGGCCTTGCATACCCAGCCTACATCAACCCAGCAGCCTGGGTAATTAAGAGATGATAAAGCCAGCAATTTCCTATTAGCCAGCAAAAGTGCTTCAGAAGGGACCGTGGCTTCCTCCAGCAGCACTGGGGTCCCTGCTGCTACTCTGGCTTGGATGAAGGGGCAGAGAAGTATCTGACAGATTAAACGGCAACATCTACATTACTCTGAAGGAATAGCCTCAGTAATTAACACAGCACATCTGTTCCGCAGACTGTCTCACAGATGGGCTGAGGGTTGGCTGCTGACTGCCTTTCCAGGCCTGCCTGGCAGCGTGTAAACCTCTTCACGTGCTCAGGTCTGCTGAGCCTCGCACACTCTGCAGCAACCGCTCTGTCTGTGGCTACGGCTGCACTCGCCAGCTTGCAGTCTGTGCCACTGGCACATTTAAAATCAAGGGTCAGCTCAGGACTTCTCCAAGCAGACACATAGCCACCTCCTAGTCTGGTAAGATCACCAAGATGTAACACAGGAAGTACTAATGGAGCAGTGCAGGCTGTAACACGCTGTGGTGACAAACACAAGCATAAACAGAGAGACCACAGTAAAACAGTCTAACAGGGTCCCTATTGCAGACTGTCTTTTACAGTTTAAGCTCAGTTACAATCTCAGTATAGTTTTTGAAACACAGAAGGCCAGGCTGTGGTTTATAGGGCAATGGTTATAAACTGAAGCTTTTCAAAGTTAATCAAACTTCTTTTCCAATGCCTGCTGGAAAGGCTCTAGCCTAACTTGTGGGGAATGTCTTACATCGTTTACGTATTATAATCCTCCTCCTGAGCAAAGAAAGCCTCTTTCAGTCTGGGGTTCAGCTGTCTCTGACTAAGGGCTATGGCATCTGAAAACTGCTGTACACTGTCCCATGAACCCTGGAGCTGACTGTTTATGTCTCTGAACTTGGCCAGTGATATTCCTGGAATAAGCTTCTTTATACCTTTTTGTCAAAAGCCACATGTGCTGGAATGAAGCCTGAAGGTGGAGCCTTCTTGGCTTGCCCATAGGTCAGCGTGGGTCTCTTGTTGGATAATTCATCTAATTCAGCTTGAGAAAGCTGATTCACATATAGTCGCTCCCTGCCGATCCCCACTGTTGGCAGCCGAGAAAAGGCAAATCCATTTTTGTAGCCCAGTGTCTGGGACCTATGAAAAGATGTTTTCTGTGGAAGGAAACCCAGCTGTTAAAATACTGCATGCACTCGGTGGATATGGGTATTGAAAGCACAGAAAAGCAGTAAAAGAGTGTAATATCCAGAATGCCCCCCCCCAGCATTTTATTATAACCTACTGCAGCAGTTATTTACTATCAGATTTTACACTTGGATCAAGAAGGCTGAAAAAACAGTAAAGTGGCTGGAGGAACATCAGAGTGAACTCAAATTCTACCACTGGCACCCACTCCCCATGAGCTTAAATCACTTAATTTCCCTATTGCCACCATTCTCAGTGCCTCGAATGGAGTGACAGCACTTTATCTGCCCTAGTATTTCTCTACAAACTCTTTGTTCCCTACTCTGTGTTACGGCAGTACAGAGCACCATGGGGCCTCACTCTGTTACTGCCTTATGATGCTCCCTTGACTATTACACCTTGTGCACCTTCTGTGTTTTCCATTGCTGTTTCTTTTGTTTACCCTCTCCTGGGGATGATGTTCACAGGATTTTCTTTGCTGGGCTAAATCAAGGTGTGTCATGCTCACAGAACTGCAATTATGAAATGTACCAAACTGCATTAGCTGTTTCACCACCTCTCTCCACAGTTCACGCTAGGGTCACACATTAAATAATCACAACCGCAATGTAAGACCCTACAACAGATCAATGAGAAGCCTGATAAGACGTGAAGAATTCTAACTTTGTGAGCACCATATAATGTTGGCTATAGGATTCACCTGTTATTTTTTGCTTTGTTGGTTTAATCTTGGTTTTGAGCTTCTTGGAGCCTTTCATTTGTCTTCACTATCTGCCTCATGCCAGCTATTGAGCCATTCTTCAAACTAAATGATTATCCAGACAGCACAGGAAGTTCCCTGTTTTGCTTAAGGACACACAACGAGAAAATGTCAGAGCTGTGATTAGGACCTGATCTCTGTCAGTCCAGTCCTGTTCTTCACTACTGAAGATTAGGATCAGACTTGAGTGACACCAATCTACTTGACTTGCTGTACAGTCCACCATGCCTCAGTGACGGACTTTCAGGATCTCACCTGCAATCCTGAAAGTATTTGAAATAACGCATGCCTGGCTGGTGCCACTGGGCTTTCAGCACTTAATGCTCCAGAGAAAACAGGAGAAATTGTGAGTCCCTGATAATAAAATCTCTGACTTTACTTTGATTTTTGCCAAGTAAAACAGAATTGTACGCATTTCTAACACTGAAGGAACAAGCTTCAGCTGCTTTTCCAGACCCAGACTTGCAATCAGTCCAACCTCAGGCATGTGAGCCACTTCTTCTCCACCCCCTCCCTCACTCCTCATGGTTAAGCCTCTAATCTTATTTATACCTTCAAGGCCCCACTTGAATTTCACATAATTGCCTGTTTTCTCTTTAAACTGGCATAATGGATCTTGCAATGCTGTGAACAGAGCAGTTAGGAAAACAGGTTCAGGTGAAAACAAGAGAGTTTAGTGAAGATATGCTAACAGAAAGTCTTATAAACATTAGCCCTGCCACAGAACTGCCATTTTCTTCTGTTAAAAAAATACCAAGGGAAAGCTGTGGGAAAAATATTCAAGGAAAACCAGGAAGTTTGTCTTTAAATTGAGCAATATCAGTGTTTGTCGGAAGTGTACGGGCTTTTAAGGCCCCACAGTTGCCTAAAGAAAACACCTGATATATTCATAAGGCTCCCAGAGTCAATAGGCTCTCCCAAGTGAGCATGGATGCCAGATAACATCTCATAGTATCAGGTGACTAATGTCAGTTTAAAAGGGAAAATGCAGAATGTAAATTCCTAATCTCAGTTACTGCCAGTCTGTATCTGAAGAAATTCCACTGAATGAATGTCCTTTTTGCCAAGTCTGTAACACCTCATACTAATGCCTTTTTTTTCAGTACAGCATGTCCCATGACAAATGTTCACATGCAAGCGCATGAGGTTCCTTATCCTGGAATACCAAACCATACTGGGAGCCTGTTCTCCTGATGACCAGGCAACTTGGATGTATTGGGAGGGAACAGGGGGAAGAAGAGGCCTCAATCAGAATACAGAACTTTACGGAAATGGAAGAGTCTATTCTTGAGGATATTAAACTCCAGGGAAATGTAAGCCATGCCCTGGTCTCTCTGTTCCCTACAAAAGTCTGGGAGCACTGCTTCTGAGGGAAGCAGTCAGGATATTGGTTACTCAAACTGACATTAGTAGCACTGAGTTGAAGGTGAGCAACGGTGTCAAGACTCAGGATATCAGTTCAACAGGGAGAAGGAAGGGCAAAGCTATTAGCTGCTCTGAAACATTACTGGAAGGAACTCAGAGAGTATCAATTCTCATCTGTGGTACTGCTTCCTCAAGAGGATATTGGGAGGATTTGGGGCTATCAGATCCTTAATGCATGGGCCATTGGGAACGGGGAAAAGGAGAGGTTGCTTCCTCATTTAGGTATCAATTCAAGTGCAGAGGGTGAGGATTACACTACTTCTTCCATGGAACCTGGGAACCGCTGAGAAGGTCTCACTTCCTTGGGATGATCATGAAGGCTGTGGTAGTTTCCGTTCTGTAGAGGGATACCAGTTCTCTAAAGACTATCAGGTTCTCAGGTTCCTGACCATTAGTTCCCTGTGGACTATCAAGGATTCAGTTCTCCAGGCAACACCAGGAGAGCATTTGTGGAATTATCAGAGCTTTGGAGGAAGGCCTATCAGGAACGTATTGATTGCCCAGAAGTTTGGCAACTTCAGAGTGTATCTGTCCCTCCAAGTGTGGTGGGTGGGTCCAGGACATAACTGTACTGGGATGGTTTGGGGGATTAATTCCTAATGGAGGACTGCTTGAGGTTTGGACAGTGTTGGTTCTCCAGGGTATAGCAAGACAGTTGAGGGGCTATCAGGTGAGTTTATGGGTCCTGCTTCAGGGCAGAATCAGAATGAGTAGCAGGTTCAGAACAACATCCCTTTGGGAAAACTGAGATGGTTCAGAGAAACAGTAGTTTTCCTGGGGGAATCAGGTTTCAAGACTGTAAAGTGAGTTTGGGGATACTCCTTCCCTTGGGGTATCACACGAACTGGCAGGGGAACTACTGGATGGATTCAGGGGTACTCGATCTCCATGGCGTGAGTTTGCAGATAGTAGTTCTGTGGTTATAGAGAAAGCTTTGGGGGTCTCAAATGAGGCTGGGGGAACCTACCTCTCCAAAGCCATCACGACAATGTCAGGGGTTATCAGATGGGTGCAAGATGCAATGGGTTCCTTGGAGTCAAGATTAAGAGTACCATGTCCCCTGGAAAGTGAGCTCAGGGATACTTGGTCTGCTGGGAACAGACTTTCAATTACTTTGGGAGAACTTAGGGAGTACCAGGTCTGCTGTGGGTGGTGTCAGGGGATACCAGGTGGGTTCAGAGAGTTCAGGTCCCCCCGAAGTGAGTTCAGCAGATATTTGTTTGCTTTGGATCACACCAAGTCCCCTGGGGGAGAGTTCAGTGGGTATTAGGTCTGCTGGGGAGCATCAAATGAGTTTACAGGGCACTACATCCCTTGGGGGTCACTTCACAGGGTACCAGGTCCCCTGAAGGGTGTCTGCTGAGTTTGAGAGGTCCCAGGTTCCCAGGACATGGGTTCACAGGACACCAAGTCCTCTCAGGCATATTAGGTGAATTCAGGAGGTACTAGGCCTCTTGGGGGAATTAGAGGGTGGTCTGAGAGAATAGCTGATTCCCTCGGGGAGTGTTCAGGGGGTAACATGTCCCCTGGGGGAATATTATGTGAGTTTAGGGGTACCAGGTGTCCTGGAGAGTTAGAGGAGGGTCTGAGGGAGTACCAGGTTCCCAGGGGGTGCCAGGTCCCCCGGGGAGCCGGACAGAGTGCAGATCACTGTCGACTCCCTGGAGCAGGTGGGGGGGGGGGGGGAGTGTAAAGGCCCGGTTCTCAAGGGGTCACCTGCTAGGCCAGGCCAGATCGGGCTTAGGGGTGTCCCGGGGGAATGAGGACGGGGGTTCCCCGGGACACAAGGTACACCGGGCGGCTGCGCTCACCATGGGGTCCCTGAAGGCGTAGCCTGGGAGGAAGGGCAGGCCCGGGCCCGGCTCCGAGCTCATGGCGGCGGAGGCGCTCCCTCCCCGGGCTCCGGCGACGCCGTCTCCACGGCAACCGCACGCCGACCCAGTGCGCAGGCGCGGGGGGAGGCGCGTGCGCACTGAGCCCCGCGCGCTTCGCGCCTGCGCGGTGAGCCACCAGGGGGGTTGCCGTGGCAACGGGAGGGCGGGAGCGCGGCCGGGGGAGTCGGTCCAAGCTGGGAGGGAGGGCCGGGGCGGCCTCGTCCCCTCAGAGTGGAAAAGGAGCAGTCCCGGGAGCTGTAGAAAGCAGTAATCCTGTTTTATTACGGATTTGAGCGCTTTTCGGCTTACTCCAACACAGGCCACTGCCATGTTACTCCTCCCCCTCACGCCCAGCTGGGGCCGTTCAGCATCCCACAGCGTAAACTCTGTGTTTTTCTGCCAGGCCCTCACCCCCTTGGCACAGCTGGGCTATATCCGTGCTGTTAAAATCTCCTGGCTTCCAAAACGGGTGGTGGCAGCTAGGCTGCCTTCTGGGAGTTGTCCCTGGCCTGTGCTGTGCCCAGAGAAAGGAGTAGCCATAGGGCGTCAAATCCATACCTGGAGTACTCAAAACATTTTAACAGATGTGATTGTGCTGGTGTATTATGTATACAGTATGTATATTAGCTGTGAAATAGTGGGGTTTGTAATATGTAGCACTGACATAGTTCCTCTCTTTTAAACACAATTTTTATGTCTTTCTGAAGGAAGCAGCAAAAAGAAGCAGCGGCGGGGGGGGGGGGGGGCA